>OY293420.1:30166243-30493743 GCA_958502065.1 Chrysolina americana | reverse complement strand
ATAACAATTATTCGTCGACAGAAATCATTATCGGGTCGTTGGAGGGGGTATAGAGGGATTTCTCATTTTCAAAATTTCTTCAAAAATCTAATATGACTTGGTACGCATCATAGTGGGGTGCAGAATATCCATTTCCATCTGAATAACATTAACCTGTCGACAGAAATCATTGACGGGTCGTTGGAGGGGGTATAGAGGGATTTCTCATTTTCAAAATTTCTTCAAAAATCTAATATGACTTGGCACACATCATGGTGGGGTGAAGAATATCCATTTCCATCTGAATAACGATAATTTGTTAACAGATGTCATTGTCGGGTCGATAGAGGGGGTATAGAGGGATTTTTCATTTTCAATATTTCTTCAAAAATCTAATATGACTTGGCACGCATCATGGTGGGGTGCAGAATATCCATGTCCATCTAAGTAACAATAATTCGTCAACAGAAATCATTATCGGGTCGTCAGAGGGGATATAGAGGGATATTTCATTTTCAATATTTCTTCAAAAATCTAATATGACTTGGCTCGCATCATGGTGGGGTGCAGAATATCCATTTCCATCTCAATAACAATAATTTGTCAACAGAAATCATTGTCGGGTCGTCAGAGGGGGTATAGAGGGATTTTTCATTTTAAAAATTACCTCAAAATCAAATATGACTTGGCACGCATCATGGTGGGGTGCAGAATATCCATTTCCATTTGAATATCATTAATTCGGCAACAGAAATCATTGACGGGTCGTTGTAGGGGGTATAGAGGGATTTTTCATTTTCAAAATTACTTCAAAAATCTAATATGACTTGGCACGCATCATGGTAGGGTGCAGAATATCCATTTCCATCTGATTAACAATAATTTGTCAACAGAAATCATTGTCGGGTCGTTAGAGGGGGTATAGAGGGATTTTTCATTTTCAATATATCTTCAAAAATCTAATATTACTTGGCACGTATCATAATGGGGTGCAAAGTATCCATGTCCATCTGAATAAAAATAATTCGTCAACAGAAATCATTGTCGGGTCGTCAGAGGGTGTATAGAGGGATTTTTCATTATCAAAATCATTTCAATAATCAAATATGACATGGCACGCATCATGGCGGGGTGCAGAATATCCATTTCTATCTGACTAACATTAATTCGTCAACATAAATCATTGTCGTGTCGTCAGAGGGGGTATGGAGGGATTTTTCATTTTCAAAATTACTTCAAAAATCTAATATGACTTGGCACGCATCATGGTGTGGTGCAAAGTATTCATATATATTTAAATAACAATAATTCGTCAACAGAAATCATTGTCGGGTCGTCAGAGGGGGTATGGAGGGATTTTTCATTTTCAAAATTACCTCAAAATCAAATATGACTTGGCACGCATCATGGCGGGGTGCAGAACATCCATGTCCATCTGAATAACAATGATTCGTCAACAGAAATCATTGACGGGTCGTTAAAGGGGGTATAGATGGATTTTTCATTTTCAATATTTCTTCAAAAATCTAATATGACTTGGCACGCATCATGGTGGGGTGCAGAATATTTATTTTCGTCTGAATAACAATAATTCGTCGACAGAAATCATTGTCGGGTCGTTAGGAGGGGTATAGAGGGATTTTTCATTTTCAAAATTACCTCAAAATCAAATATGACTTGGCACGCAACATGGTGGGGTGCAGAATATTCATTTCCATCTGAATAGCGATAATTCGTCAGCAGAAATCATTGTCGGGTCGTTAGAGGGGATGTAGAGGGATTTTTCATTTTCAAAATTACCTCAAAATCAAATATGACTTGGCACGCAACATGGTGGGGTGCAGAATATCCATTTCCATCTGAATAACAATAATTCGTCAGCAGAAATCATTGTCGGGTCGTTAGAGGGGATGTAGAGGGATTTTTCATTTTCAATATTTCTTCAAAAATCTTATATGACTTGGCACGCATCATGGTGGGGTGCAGAATATCCATTTCCATCTGAATAACAATAATTCGTCAGCAGAAATCATTGTCAGGTCGTTAGAGGGGATGTAGAGGGATTTTTCATTTTCAATATTTCTTCAAAAATCTTATATGACTTGGCACGCATCATGGTGGGGTGCAGAATATCCTTTTCCATCTGAATAACAATAATTCGTCAACATAAATCATTGTCGTGTAGTCAGAGGGGGTATAGAGTGATTTTTCATTTTCAAAATTACTTAAAAAATCAAATATGACTTGGCACGTATCATGGTGGAGTGCATAATATCCATTTTCATCTAAATTACCATATTTCGTCAACAGAAATTGTTGTCGGATCGTCAAAGGGGGTTAAAGGAAATTTTCATTTTCAAAATTACTTCAAAAATCGAATATAACTTGGCACGCAGCATAGTAGATTGCAAAATATTCATTTCCATCTGAATAACAATAATTCGTCAACAGGAATCATTGTCGGGTCGTCAGAGGTGGTATAGAGGGATTTCTCATTATCAAAATGACTTCAAAAATCAAATATGACTCGGCACGCATCATGGTGGGGTGCAGAATATCTATTTCCATCTGAATAACAATAATTCGTCAATTTAAATCATTGTCGTGTCGTCAGAGGGGGTATAGAGTTATTTCTCATTTTCAAAATTACTTCAAAAATCTAATATGACTTGGCACGCATCATAGTGGGTTGCAAAGTATTCATATATATTTAAATAACAATAATTCGTCAACAGGAATCATTGTCGGGTCGTTAGAGGGGGTATAGAGAGATTTTTCATTTTCAATATTTCTTCAAAAATCTAATATTACTTGGCACGCATCATGGTGGGGTGCAAAGTATCCATGTCCATCTGAATAAAAATAATTCGTCAACAGAAATCATTGTCGGGTCGTCAGAGGGGGTATAGAGGGATTTTTCATTATCAAAATCATTTAAGTAATCAAATATGACATGGCACGCATCATGGCGGGGTGCAGAATATCCATTTCTATCTGACTAACATTAATTCGTCAACATAAATCATTGTCGTGTCGTCAGAGGGGGTATGGAGGGATTTTTCATTATCAATATTTCTTCAAAAATCTTATATGACTTGGCACGCATCATGGTGGGGTGCAGAATATCCATTTCCATCTGAATAACAATAATTCGTCAGCAGAAATCATTGTCAGGTCGTTAGAGGGGATGTAGAGGGATTTTTCATTTTCAATATTTCTTCAAAAATCTTATATGACTTGGCACGCATCATGGTGGGGTGCAGAATATCCTTTTCCATCTGAATAACAATAATTCGTCAACAGAAATCATTGTCGGGTCGTCAGAGGGGGTATAGAGGGATTTTTCATTTTCAAAATTACTTCAAAAATCTAATATGACTTGGCACGTATCATGGTGGAGTGCATAATATCCATTTTCATCTAAATTACCATATTTCGTCAACAGAAATTATTGTCGGATCGTCAAAGGGGGTTAAAGGAAATTTTCATTTTCAAAATTACTTCAAAAATCGAATATAACTTGGCACGCAGCATAGTAGAGTGCAAAATATTCATTTCCATCTGAATAACAATAATTCGTCAACAGGAATCATTGTCGGGTCGTCAGAGGGGGTATAGAGGGATTTTTCATTATCAAAATCATTTCAATAATCAAATATGACATGGCACGCATCATGGCGGGGTGCAGAATATCCATTTCTATCTGACTAACATTAATTCGTCAACATAAATCATTGTCGTGTCGTCAGAGGGGGTATGGAGGGATTTTTCATTTTCAAAATTACTTCAAAAATCTAATATGACTTGGCACGCATCATGGTGGGGTGCAAAGTATCCATGTCCATCTGAATAACAATAATTCGTCAATTTAAATCATTGTCGTGTCGTCAGAGGGGGTATAGAGGTATTTCTCAGTTTCAAAATTAATTCAAAAATCTAATATGACTTGGCACGCATCATAGTGGGTTGCAAAGTATTCATATTTATTTAAATACCAATAATTCGTCAACAGAAATCATTGTCGGGTCGTCAGAGGGGATATAGAGGGATTTTTCATTTTAAAAATGACTTCAATAATCAAATATGACTTGGCACGCATCATAGTCGGGTACAGAATATCCATTTCCATCTCAATAACAATAATTTGTCAACAGAAATAATTGTCGGGTCGTCAGATGGGGTATAGAGGGATTTATCATTTTCAAAATTACCTCAAAATCAAATATGACTTGGCACGCATCATGGTGGGGTGCAGAACATCCATGTCCATCTGAATAACAATGATTCGTCAGCAGAAATCATCGTCGGGTCGTTAGAGGGGATGTAGAGGGATTTTTCATTTTCAATATTTCTTCAAAAATCTAATATGACTTGGCACGCATCATGGTGGGGTGCAAAGTATCCATGTCCATCTGAATAACAATAATTCGTCAATTTAAATCATTGTCGTGTCGTCAGAGGGGGATAGAGGTATTTCTCATTTTCAAAATTTCTTCAAAATTCTAATATGACTTGGCACGCATCATAGTGGGGTGCAAAGTATCCATATATATCTAAATAACAATAATTTTTCAACAGAAATCATTGTCGGGTCGTTAGAGGGGGTATAGAGAGATTTTCCATTTTCAATATTTCTTCAAAAATCTAATATTACTTGACACGCATCATGGTTGGGTGCAGAATATCCATATCTATCTGAATAACAATAATTCCTTAACAGAATTTATTGTCGTGTCGTCAGAGGGGGTATAGAGGGATTTTTCATTTTCAAAATTACCTCAAAATCAAATATGACTTGGCACGCATCATGGTGGGGTACAGAGTATCCATTTCCATCTGAATAACAATAATTCGTCAGCAGAAATCATTGTCGGGTCGTAAGAGGGGATGTAGAGGGATTTTTCATTTTCAATATTTCTTCAAAAATCTTATATGACTTGGCACGCATCATGGTGGGGTGCAGAATATCCATTTCCATCTGAATAACAATAACTCGTCAGCAGAAATCATTGTCAGGTCGTTAGAGGGGATGTAGAGAGATTTTTCATTTTCAATATTTCTTCAAAAATCTTATATGACTTGGCACGCATCATGGTGGGGTGCAGAATATCCTTTCCCATCTGAATAACAATAATTCGTCAACAGAAATCATTGTCGGGTCGTCAGAGGGGGTATAGAGGGATTTTTCATTTTCAAAATTACTTCAAAAATCTAATATGACTTGGCACGCATCATGGTGGGTCGCAAAGTATCCATGTCCATCTGAATAACAATAATTCGTCAACATAAATCATTGTCGTGTAGTCAGAGGGGGTATAGAGTGATTTTTCATTTTCAAAATTACTTAAAAAATCAAATATGACTTGGCACGTATTATGGTGGAGTGCATAATATCCATTTTCATCTAAATTACCATATTTCGTCAACAGAAATTATTGTCGGATCGTCAAAGGGGGTTAAAGGAAATTTTCATTTTCAAAATTACTTCAAAAATCGAATATAACTTGGCACGCAGCATAGTAGAGTGCAAAATATTCATTTCCATCTGAATAACAATAATTCGTCAACAGGAATCATTGTCGGGTCGTCAGAGGGGGTATAGAGGGATTTCTCATTATCAAAATGACTTCAAAAATCAAATATGACTTGGCACGAATCATAGTAGGGTGCAGAATATATATTTCCATATGAATAACAAGAATTCGTCAACAGAAATCATAGTCGGGTCGTTAGAGGGGGTATAGACGGATTTTTCATTTTCAATATTTCTTCAAAACTCTAATATGACTCGGCACGCATCATGGTGGGGTGCAGAATATCTATTTCCATCTGAATAACAATAATTCGTCAATTTAAATCATTGTCGTGTCGTCAGAGGGGGTATAGAGGTATTTCTCATTTTCAAAATTACTTCAAAAATCTAATATGACTTGGCACGCATCATAGTGGGTTGCAAAGTATTCATATATATTTAAATAACAGTAATTCGTCAACAGAAATCATTGTCGGGTCGTTAGAGGGGGTATAGAGGGATTTTTCATTTTCAATATTTCTTCAAAAATCTAATATTACCTGGCACGCATCATGGTGGGGTGCAAAGTATCCATGTCCATCTGAATAAAAATAATTCGTCAACAGAAATCATTGTCGGGTCGTCAGAGGGGGTATAGAGGGATTTTTCATTATCAAAATCATTTCAATAATCAAATATGACATGGCACGCATCATGGCGGGGTGCAGAATATCCATTTCTATCTGACTAACATTAATTCGTCAACATAAATCATTGTCGTGTCGTCAGAGGGGGTATGGAGGGATTTTTCATTTTCAATATTTCTTCAAAAATCTTATATGACTTGGCACGCATCATGGTGGGGTGCAGAATATCCATTTCCATCTGAATAACAATAATTCGTCAGCAGAAATCATTGTCAGGTCGTTAGAGGGGATGTAGAGGGATTTTTCATTTTCAATATTTCTTCAAAAATCTTATATGACTTGGCACGCATCATGGTGGGGTGCAGAATATCCTTTTCCATCTGAATAACAATAATTCGTCAACAGAAATCATTGTCGGGTCGTCAGAGGGGGTATAGAGGGATTTTTCATTTTCAAAATTACTTCAAAAATCTAATATGACTTGGCACGTATCATGGTGGAGTGCATAATATCCATTTTCATCTAAATTACCATATTTCGTCAACAGAAATTATTGTCGGGTCGTCAAAGGGGGTTAAAGGAAATTTTCATTTTCAAAATTACTTCAAAAATCGAATATAACTTGGCACGCAGCATAGTAGAGTGCAAAATATTCATTTCCATCTGAATAACAATAATTCGTCAACAGGAATCATTGTCGTGTCGTCAGAGGGGGTATAGAGGGATTTTTCATTTTCAAAATTACCTCAAAATCAAATATGACTTGGCACGCATCATGGTGGGATGCAGAATATCCATTCCCAACTGAATAACAATAATTCGTCAACAGAACTCATTTTCGGGTCGTCAGAGGGGGTATAGAGGGATTTTTCATTTTCAAAATTACCTCAAAATCAAATATGACTTGGCACGCATCATGGTGGGGTGCAGAATATCTATTTTTATCTGAATAACAATAAATCGTCAACAGAACTCATTGTCGGGTCGTCAGAGGGGGTATAGAGGGATTTTTCATTTTCAAAATTACCTCAAAATCAAATATGACTTGGCACGCATCATGGTGGGATGCAGAATATCCATTCCCACCTGAATAATAATAATTCGTCAACAGAACTCATTTTCGGGTCGTCAGAGGCGGTATAGAGGGATTTTTCATTTTCAAAATTACCTCAAAATCAAATATGACTTGGCACGCATCATGGTGGGGTGCATAATATCCATTTCCATCTGAATAACAATAATTCGTCAACAGAAATCATTGACGGGTCGTTGGAGGGGGTATAGAGGGATTTCTCATTTTCAAAATTAACCTCAAAATCAAATATGACTTGGCACGCATCATGGTGGGGTGCAGAATATCCATTTTCATCTGAATAACAATAATTCGTCAACAGAAATCATTGTCGGGTCGTCAAAGGGGGTATAGAGGGATTTTTCATTTTCAAAATTACTTCAAAAATCTATTATGACTTGGCACGCATCGTGGTGGGGTGCAAAGTATCCATGTCAATCTGAATAACAATAATTTGTCAACATAAATCATTGTCGTGTCGTCAGAGGGGGTATAGAGTGATAGAGTGATTTTTCATTTTCAAAATTACTTCAAAAATCAAATATGACTTGGCACGTATCATGGATGAGTGCATGATATTCATTTTCATCTAAATTACAATAATTCGTCAACAGAAATCATTGTCGGGTCGTCAGAGGTGGTATAGAGGGATTTTTCATTATCAAAATGACTTCAGAAATCAAATATGACTTGGCACGCGTCATGGTAGGGTGCAGAATATATATTTCCATCTGAATAACAAGAATTCGTTAACAGAAATCATTGTCGGGTCGTTAGAGGGGGTATAGAGGGATTTTTCATTTTCAATATTTCATCAAAAATCTAATATTATTTGGCACGCATCATGGTGGGGTGCAGAATATCCATATCTATCTGAATAACAATAATTCCTTAACAGAAATTATTGTCGTGTCGTCAGAGGGGGTATAGAGAGATTTTTCATTTTCAAAATTACCTCAAAACATAATATGACTTGGCACGCATCATGGTGGGGTGCAAAGTATTCATGTATATCTAACTAACAATAATTGGTTGACAGAAATCGTTGTCGTGTCGTCAGAGGGGGTATAGAGGGATTTTTCATTTTCAAAATTTCTTCGATAATCTAATATGACTTGGCACGCAACATGATGGGGTGCAGAATATCCATTACCATCTGAATAACAATAATTCGTCAACAGAAATCATTGTCGGGTCGTCAGAGGGGGTATAGAGGGATTTTTCATTTTCAAAATTACTTCAAAAATCTAATATGACTTGGCACGCATCATGGTGGGGTGCAAAGTATCCATGTCCAACTGAATAACAATAATTTGTCAACATAAATCATTGTCGTGTCGTCAGAGGGGGTATAGAGGAATTTTTCATTCTCAAAATTACTTCAAAAATCAAATATGACTTGGCACGTATCATGGTGGAGTGCATAATATCCATTATCATCTAAATTACAATAATTCGTCAACAGAAATCATTGTCGGGTCGTCTCAGAGGGGGTATAGAGGGATTTTTCATTATCAAAATGACTTCAAAAATTTAATATGACTTGGCACGCATCATGGTGGGGTGCATAATATTTATTTTCATCTGAATAACAATAATTCGTCGACAGAAATCATTAACGGGTCGTTAGAGGGGGTATAGAGGAGTTTTTCATTTTCAAAATTACCTCAAAATCAAATATGACTTGGCAAGCATCATAGTGGGGTGAGGAATATCCATGTCCATCTAAATAACAAGAAGTCGTTATCAGAAATCATTGTCGGGTCGTTAGAGGGGGTATAGAGGGATTTTTCATTTTCAAAATGACTTCAAAAATCAAATATGACTTGGCACGCATCATGGTGGGGTACAGAATATCCATTTTCATCTCAATAACAACAATTTGTCAACAGAAATCATTGTCGGGTCGTCAGAGGGGGTATAGAGGGATTTTTCATTTTCAATATTTCTTCAAAAATCTAATATGACTTGGCACGCATCATGGTGGGATGCAAAGTATTCATGTATATCTAACTAACAATGATTCGTTAACAGAAATCATTGTCGGGTCGTCAGAGGGGGTATAGAGGGATTTTTCATTTTCAAAATTACTTCAAAAATCTAATATGACTTGGCACGCATCATGGTGGGGTGCAAAGTATACATTTCCATCTGAATAACAATAATCCGTCAACAGAAATCATTTTCGGGTCGTCAGAGGGGGTAGAGAGGGATTTATCATTTTCAAAATTACTTCATAAATCTAATATGACTTGGCACGCATCATGGTGGGGTGCAAAGTATCCATGTCCATCTGAATAACAATAATTCGTCAACATAAATCATTGTCGTGTCGTCAGAGGGGGTATAGAGGGATTTTTCATTTTCAAAATTACTTCAAATATCAAATATGTCTTGGCACGCATCATAGTGGGGTGCAAAGTATCCATATATATTCAAATAACAATAATTCGTCAACAGAAATCATTGTCGGGTCGTCAGAGGGGGTATAGAGGGATTTCTCATTATCAAAATGATTTCAATAATCAAATATAACATGGCACGCATCATGGTGGGGTGCAGAAAATCCATATCTGTCTGAATAACAATAATTCCTTAACAGAAAGTATTGTCGTGTCGTCAGAGGGGGTATAGAGAGATTTTTAATTTTCAAAATTACCTCAAAATCAAATATGACTTGGCACGCATCATGGTAAGGTGCAAAGTATTCATGTATATCCAACTAACAATAATTGGTTAACATAAATCATTGTCGTGTCGTCAGAGAGGGTATAGAGGGATTTTTTATTTTCAAAATTACCTCAAAATGAAATATGACTTGGCACGCATCATGGTGGGGTGCAAAGTATTCATGTATATCTAACTAACAATAATTGGTTAACAGAAATCGTTGTCGTGTCGTCAGAGGGGGTATAGAGGGATTTTTCATTTTCATAATTTCTTCGATAATCTAAAATGACTTGGCACGCAGCATGATGGGGTGCAGAATATCCATTACCATCTGAATAACAATAATTCGTCAACATAAATCATTGTCGGGTCGTCAGAGGGGGTATAGAGGGATTTTTCATTTTCAAAATTACTTCAAAAATCTAATATGACTTGGCACGCATCATGGTGGGATGCAAAGTATTCATGTATATCTAACTAACAATGATTCGTTAACAGAAATCATTGTCGGGTCGTCAGAGGTGGTATAGAGGGATTTTTCATTTTCAAAATTACTTCAAAAATCTAATATGACTTGGCACGCATCATGGTCTGGTGCAAAGTATCCATTTCCATCTGAATAACAATAATCCGTCAACAGAAATCGTTCTCGGGTCGTCAGAGGGGGTAGAGAGGGATTTATCATTTTCAAAATTACTTCAAAAATCTAATATGACTTGGCACGCATCATGGTGGGGTGCAAAGTATCCATGTCCATCTGAATAACAATAATTCGTCAACATTAATCATTGTCGTGTCGTCAGAGGGGGTATAGAGGGATTTTTCATTTTCAAAATTACTTCAAATATCAAATATGTCTTGGCACGCATCATAGTGGGGTGCAAAGTATCCATATATATTCAAATAACAATAATTCGTCAACAGAAATCATTGACGGGTCGTTAGAGGTGGTATAGAGGGATTTTTCATTTTCAAAATTTCTTCGATAATCTAATATGACTTGGCACGCATCATGGTGGGGTGCAGAATATCCATTTCCATCTGAATAACAATGATTCGTCAACAGAAATCATTGACGGGTCGTTAGAGGTGGTATAGAGGGATGTTTCATTTTCAATATTTCTTCAAAAATCTAATATGACTTGGCACGCATCATGGTGGGGTGCAGAATATCCATGTCCATCTAAATAACAATAATTCGTCAACAGAAATCATTGTCGGGTCGTCAGAGGGGGTATAGAGGGATTTTTCATTTTCAAAATGACTTCAAAAATTAATATGATTTGGCACGCATCATAGAGGGGTGCAGAATATCCATTTCCATTTGAATAACAATATTTTGTTATCAGAAATCATTGTCGGGTCATTAGAGGGGGGTATAGAGGGATTTTTCATTTTCAAAATTACCTCAAAAATCAAATATGACTTGGCACACATCATAGTAGTGTGCAAAATATCCATTTCTATCTGAATAACAGTAATTCGTCAAGAGAAATCATTTAAGAGTCGTCAAAGGGGTTATAGAGGGATATTTCAATTTCAAAATTACCTCAAATATCAAATATGACTTGGCAAGCATCATGGTGGAGTGCAAAATATTCATTTCTATCTGAATAACAATAATTTGTCAACAGAAATCATTTTCGGGTCTTTAGAGGGGGTATAGAGGGATTTTACATTTTCAAAATTACTTCAAAAATCAAATATGACTTGGCACGCATCATAGTAGTGTGCAAAATATCCATTTCTATCTGAATAACAGTAATTCGTCAAGAGAAATCATTTAAGAGTCGTCAAAGGGGTTATAGAGGGATATTTCAATTTCAAAATTACCTCAAATATCAAATATGACTGGGCAAGCATCATGGTGGAGTGCAAAATATTCATTTCCTTCTGAATAACAATAATTTGTCAACAGAAATCATTGTCGAGTCATTAGAGGGGGTATAGAGGGATTTTACATTTTCAAAATTACTTCAAATATCAAATATGACTTGGCACGCATCATAGTAGGGTGCAAAATATCCATTTCTATCTGAATAACAATAATTCGTCAACGGAAATCATTGTCGGGTCGTTAGAGGGAGTATAGAGGAATTTCTCATTTTCAATATTTCATCAAAAATCTAATATGACTTGGCACGCATCATGGTGGGGTGCAGAATATCTATTTCCATCTGAATAACAATCATTCGTCGACAGAAATCATTATCGGGTCGTTAGAGGGGGTATAGAGGGATATCTCATTTTCAATATTTCATCAAAAATCTAATATGACTTGGTACGAAGTATGGTGGGGTGCAGAATATTCATTTCCATCTGAATAACAATAATTCTTCAACAGAAATCATTGTCGGGTCGTCAGAGGGTATATAGAGGGATTTTTCATTTTCAAAATGACTTCAATAATCAAATATGACTTGGCACGCACCATAGTGGGGTACAGAATATCCATTTCCATCTCAATAACAATAATTTGTCAACAGAAATAATTGTCGGGTCGTCAGAGGGGGTATAGAGGGATTTATCATTTTCAAAATTACCTCAATATCAAATATGACTTGGCACGCATCATGGTGGGGTGCAGAACATCCATGTCCATCTGAATAACAATGATTCGTCAACAGAAATCATTGACGGGTCGTTGAAGGGGGTATAGAGGGATTTTTCATTTTCAATATTTCTTCAAAAATCTAATATGACTTGGCACGCATCATGGTGGGGTGCAGAATATTTATTTTCATCTGAATAACAATAATTCGTCGACAGAAATCATTGTCGGGTCGTTAGAGGGGGTATAGAGGGATTTTTCATTCTCAAAATTACGTCAAAAATCAAATATGACTTGGCACGCATCACGGTGGGGTACAGAATATCCATTTCCATCTCAATAACAATAATTGGTCAACAGAAATCATTGTCGGGTCGTCAGAGGGGGTATAGAGGGATTTTTCATTTTCAAAATTACCTCAAAATCAAATATGACTTGGTACGCATCATAGTGGGGTGCAGAATATCCATTTCCATCTGAATAACATTAACCTGTCGACAGAAATCATTGACGGGTCGTTGTAGGGGGTATAGAGGGATTTTTCATTTTCAAAATTTCTTCAAAAATCTAATATGACTTGGCACACATCATGGTGGGGTGAAGAATATCCATGTCCATCTAAGTAACAATAATTCGTCAACAGAAATCATTATCGGGTCGTCAGAGGGGATATAGAGGGATTTTTCATTTTCAAAATGACTTCAAAAATCTAATATGATTTGGCACGCATCATGGAGGGGTGCAGAATATCCATTTCCATCTGAATAACAATATTTTGTCATCAGAAGTCATTGTCGGGTCATTAGAGGGGTGTATAGAGGGATTTATCATTTTCAAAATTACTTCAAAAATCAAATATGACTTGGCACGCATCATAGTAGGGTGCAAAATATTCATTTCCATCTGAATAACAATAATTTGTCATCAGAAATCATTTTCGGGTCATTATAGGGGGTATAGAGGGATTTTACATTTTCAAAATTACTTAAAAAATCAAGTATGACTTGGCACGTATCATAGTAGGATGCAAAATATCCATTTCTATCTGAATACCAATAATTTGACAAGAGAAATCCTTTTTGAGTCGTCAAAGGGGATATAGAGGAGTTTTTCATTTTCAAAATTACCTCAAAATCAAATATGACTTGGCACGCAACATGGTGGAGTGCAGAATATTCATTTCCATCTGAATAACGATAATTCGTCAACAGAAATCATTGACGGGTCGTCAGAGGGGGTATAGAGGTATTTTTCATTATCAAAATGACTTCAAAAATCAAATATGACTTGGCACTCATCATAGTATGGTGCAGAATATCCATTTTCATCTCAATAACAATAATTTGTCAACAGAAATCATTGGCGGGTCGTCAGAGGGGGTACGGAGGGATTTTTCATTTTCAAATTTACCTCAAAATCAAATATGACTTGGCACGCATCATAGTGGGGAACAGAATATCCATTTCCATCTGAATAATAATAAGTTGTCAACAGAAGTCATTGTCGGGTCGTTAGAGGGGGTATAGAGGGATTTTTCATTTTCAAAATGACTTCAAAAATCAAATATGATTTGGCACGCATCATGGAGGGGTAAAGAATATCCATTTCCATCTGAATAACAATATTTTGTCATCAGAAATCATTGTCGGGTCATTAGAGGGGTGCATAGAGGGATTTTTCATTTTCAAAATTACTTTAAAAATCAAATATGACTTGGCACGCATCATAGTAGGGTGCAAAATATTCATTTCCATCTGAATAACAATAATTTGTCAACAGAAATCATTTTCGGGTCATTAGAGGGGGTATAGAGGGATTTTACATTTTCAAAATTACTTAAAAAATCAAGTATGACTTGGCACGTATCATAGTAGGATGCAAAATATCCATATCTATCTGAATACCAATAATTCGTCAAGAGAAATCATTTTTGAGTCGTCAAAGGGGGTATAGAGGGATTTTTCATTTTCAAAATTTCCTCAAAATCAAATATGACTTGGAACGCATCATGGTGGGGTGCAGAATATCCATTTCCATCTGAATAACAATGATTCGTCAACAGAAATCATTGACGGGTCGTTAGAGGTGGTATAGAGGGATGTTTCATTTTCAATATTTCTTCAAAAATCTAATATGACCTCGCACGCATCATGGTGGGGTGCAGAATATCCATTTCCATCTCAATTACAATAATTTGTCAACAGAAATCATTGTCGGGTCGTCAGAGGGGGTATAGAGGGATTTTTCATTTTCAAAATTACCTCAAAATCAAATATGACTTGGCACGCATCATGGTGGGGTGCAGAATATCCATTTCCATCTGAATAACAATGATTCGTCAACAGAAATCATTGACGGGTCGTTAGAGGTGGTATAGAGGGATGTTTCATTTTCAATATTTCTTCAAATATCTAATATGACCTCGCACGCATCATGGTGGGGTGCAGAATATCCATGTCCATCTAAATAACAATAATTCGTCAACAGAAATCATTGTCGGGTCGTCAGAGGGGGTATAGAGGGATTTTTCATTTTCAAAATTACTTCAAAAATCAAATATGATTTGGCACGCATCATAGAGGGGTGCAGAATATCCATTTCCATCTGAATAACAATATTTTGTTATCAGAAATCATTGTCGGGTCATTAGAGGGGGGTATAGAGGGATTTTTCATTTTCAAAATTACCTCAAAAATCAAATATGACTTGGCACACATCATAGTAGGGTGCAAAATATTCATTTCTATCTCAATAACAATAATTTGTCAACAGAAATCATTTTCGGGTCTTTAGAGGGGGTATAGAGGGATTTTACATTTTCAAAATTACTTCAAAAATCAAATATGACTTGGCACGCATCATAGTAGTGTGCAAAATATCCATTTCTATCTGAATAACAGTAATTCGTCAAGAGAAATCATTTTCGAGTCGTCAAAGGGGTTATAGAGGGATATTTCAATTTCAAAATTACCTCAAAAATCAAATATGACTTGGCAAGCATCATGGTGGAGTGCAAAATATTCATTTCCATCTGAATAACAATAATTTGTCAACAGAAATCATTGTCGAGTCATTAGAGGGGGTATAGAGGGATTTTACATTTTCAAAATTACTTCAAATATCAAATATGACTTGGCACGCATCATAGTAGGGTGCAAAATATCCATTTCTATCTGAATAACAATAATTCGTCAACGGAAATCATTGTCGGGTCGTTAGAGGGAGTATAGAGGAATTTCTCATTTTCAATATTTCATCAAAAATCTAATATGACTTGGCACGCATCATGGTGGGGTGCAGAATATCTATTTCCATCTGAATAACAATTATTCGTCGACAGAAATCATTATCGGGTCGTTAGAGGGGGTATAGAGGGATATCTCATTTTCAATATTTCATCAAAAATCTAATATGACTTGGTACGAAACATGGTGGGGTGCAGAATATTCATTTCCATCTGAATAACAATAATTCTTCAACAGAAATCATTGTCGGGTCGTTAGAGGGGGTATAGAGGGACTTTTCATATTCAATATTTCTTCAAAAATCTAATATGACTTGGCACGCATCATGGTGGGGTACAGAATATCCATTTCCAACTGAATAACAATAATTCTTCAACAGAAATCATTGTCGGGTCGTCAGAGGGGATATAGAGGGATTTTTCATTTTCAAAATGACTTCAATAATCAAATATGACTTGGCACGCACCATAGTGGGGTACAGAATATCCATTTCCATCTCAATAACAATAATTTGTCAACAGAAATAATTGTCGGGTCGTCAGAGGGGGTATAGAGGGATTTTTCATTTTCAAAATTACCTCAATATCAAATATGACTTGGCACGCATCATGGTGGGGTGCAGAACATCCATGTCCATCTGAATAACAATGATTCGTCAACAGAAATCATTGACGGGTCGTTGAAGGGGGTATAGAGGGATTTTTCATTTTCAATATTTCTTCAAAAATCTAATATGACTTGGCACGCATCATGGTGGGGTGCAGAATATCCATGTCCATCTAAGTAACAATAATTCGTCAACAGAAATCATTATCGGGTCGTCAGAGGGGATATAGAGGGATTTTTCATTTTCAAAATGACTTCAAAAATCTAATATGATTTGGCACGCATCATGGAGGGGTGCAGAATATCCATTTCCATCTGAATAACAATATTTTGTCATCAGAAGTCATTGTCGGGTCATTAGAGGGGTGTATAGAGGGATTTTTCATTTTCAAAATTACTTCAAAAATCAAATATGACTTGGCACGCATCATAGTAGGGTGCAAAATATTCATTTCCATCTGAATAACAATAATTTGTCATCAGAAATCATTTTCGGGTCATTAGAGGGGGTATAGAGGGATTTTACATTTTCAAAATTACTTAAAAAATCAAGTATGACTTGGCACGTATCATAGTAGGATGCAAAATATCCATTTCTATCTGAATACCAATAATTCGACAAGAGAAATCCTTTTTGAGTCGTCAAAGGGGGTATAGAGGGATTTTTCATTTTCAGAATTTCCTCAAAATCAAATATGACTTGGTACGCAACATGGTGGGGTGCAGAATATTCATTTCCATATGAATAACAATAATTCGTCAACAGAAATCATTGTCGGGTCGTTAGAGGGGGTATAGAGGGATTTTTCATTTTCAACATGACTTCAATTATCAAATATGACTTGGCACGCATCATGGTGGGGTACAGAATATCCATTTTCATCTCAATTACAATAATTTGTCAACAGAAATCATTGTCGGGTCGTCAGAGGGGGTATAGAGGGATTTTTCATTTTCAAAATTACCTCAAAATCAAATATGACTTGGCACGCATCATGGTGGGGTGCAGAATATCCATTTTCATCTGAATAACAATGATTCGTCAACAGAAATCATTGACGGGTCGTTAGAGGTGGTATAGAGGGACTTTTCATATTCAATATTTCTTCAAAAATCTAATATGACTTGGCACGCATCATGGTGGGGTGCAGAATATCCATTTCCAACTGAATAACAATAATTCGTCAACAGAAATCATTGTCGGGTCGTCAGAGGGGATATAGAGGGATTTTTCATTTTCAAAATGACTTCAATAATCAAATATGACTTGACACGCATCATAGTGGCGTACAGAATATCCATTTCCATCTCAATAACAATAATTTGTCAACAGAAATAATTGTCGGGTCGTCAGAGGGGGTATAGAGGGATTTTTCATTTTCAAAATTACCTCAAAATCAAATATGACTTGGCACGCATCATAGTGGGGTGCAGAATATCCATTTCCATCTGAATAACATTAACCTGTCGACAGAAATCATTGACGGGTCGTTGGAGGTGGTATAGAGGGATTTCTCATTTTCAAAATTTCTTCAAAAATCTAATATGACTTGGCACACATCATGGTGGGGTGAGGAATATCCATTTCCATCTGAATAACAATAATTTGTTAACAGATGTCATTGTCGGGTCGATAGAGGGGGTATAGAGGGATTTTTCATTTTCAATATTTCTTCAAAAATCTAATATGACTTGGCACGCATCATGGTGGGGTGCAAAGTATCCATGAACATCTGAATAACAATAATTCGTCAACAGAAATCATTGTCGGGTCGTCAGAGGGGGTATAGAGGGATTTTTCATTTTCAATATTTCTTCAAAAATCTAAAATGACTTGGCTCGCATCATGGTGGAGTGCAGAATATCCATTTCCATCTCAATAACAATAATTTGTCAACAGAAATCATTGTCGGGTCGTCAGAGGGGGTATAGAGGGATTTTTCATTTTCAAAATTACCTCAAAATCAAATATGACTTCGCACACATCATGGTGGGGTGCAGAACATCCATGTCCATCTGAATAACAATGATTCGTCAACAGAAATCATTGACGGGTCGTTAAAGGGGGTATAGATGGATTTTTCATTTTCAATATTTCTTCAAAAATCTAATATGACTTGGCACGCATCATGGTGGGGTGCAGAATATTTATTTTCATCTGAATAACAATAATTCGTCGACAGAAATCATTGTCGGGTCGTTAGAGGGGGTATAGAGGGATTTTGCATTTTCAAAATTACCTCAAAATCAAATATGACTTGGCACGCAACATGGTGGGGTGCAGAGTATTCATTTCCATCTGAATGACGATAATTCGTCAACAGAAATCATTGTCGGGTCGTCAGAGGGGGTATAGAGGGATTTTTCATTTTCAATATTTCTTCAAAAATCTAATATGACCTTGCACGCATCATGGTGGGGTGCAGAATATTTATTTTCATCTGAATAACAATAATTCGTCGACAGAAATCATTGTCGGGTCGTTAGAGGGGGTATAGAGGGATTTTTCATTCTCAAAACTACCTCAAAATCAAATATGACTTGGCACGCATCATAGTGGGGTGCAGAATATCCATTTCCATCTGAATAACATTAACCTGTCGACAGAAATCATTGACGGGTCGTTGGAGGGGGTATAGAGGGATTTCTCATTTTCAAAATGACTTCAAAAATCAAATATTACTTGGCACGCATCATGGTGGGGTACAGAATATCCATTTCCATCTCAATAACAATAATTGGTCAACAGAAATCATTGTCGGGTCGTCAGAGGGGGTATAGAGGGATTTCTCATTTTCAAAATTACCTCAAAATCAAATATGACTTGGCACGCATCATAGTGGGGTGCAGAATATCCATTTCCATCTGAATAACATTAACCTGTCGACGGAAATCATTGACGGGTCGTTGGAGGGGGTATAGAGGGATTTCTCATTTTCAAAATTTCTTCAAAAATCTAATATGACTTGGCACACATCATGGTGGGGTGAAGAATATCCATTTCCATCTGAATGACAATAATTTGTTAACAGATGTCATTGTCGGGTCGATAGAGGGTGTATAGAGGGATTTTTCACTTTCAATATTTCTTCAAAAATCTAATATGACTTGGCACGCATCATGGTGGGGTGCAAAGTATCCATGAACATCTGAATAACAATAATTCGTCAACAGAAATCATTGTCGGGTCGTCAGAGGGGGTATAGAGGGATTTTTCATTTTCAATATTTCTTCAAAAATCTAATATGACTTGGCTCGCATCATAGCGGGGTGCAGAATATCCATTTCCATCTCAATAACAATAATTTGTCAACAGAAATCATTGTCGGGTCGTCAGAGGGGGTATAGAGGGATTTTTCATTTTCAAAATTACCTCAAAATCAAATATGACTTGGCACGCATCATGGTGGGGTGCAGAATATCCATTTCCATTTGAATAACAATAATTCGGCAACAGAAATCATTGACGGGTCGTTGAAGGGGGTATAGAGGGATTTTTCATTTTAAAAATAACTTCAAAAATCTAATATGACTTGGCACGCATCATGGTAGGGTGCAGAATATCCATTTCCATCTGATTAATAATAATTTGTCAACAGAAATCATTGTCGGGTCGTTAGAGGGGGTATAGAGGGATTATTCATTTTCAATATATCTTCAAAAATCTAATATTACTTGGCACGCATCATAGTGGGGTGCAAAGTATCCATGTCCATCTGAATAAAAATAATTCGTCAACAGAAATCATTGTCGGGTCGTCAGAGGGTGTATAGAGGGATTTTTCATTATCAAAATCATTTCAATAATCAAATATGACATGGCACGCATCATGGCGGGGTGCAGAATATCCATTTCTATCTGACTAACATTAATTCGTCAACATAAATCATTGTCGTGTCGTCAGAGGGGGTATGGAGGGATTTTTCATTTTCAAAATTACTTCAAAAATCTAATATGACTTGGCACGCATCATGGTGGGGTGCAAAGTATCCATGTCCATCAGAATAACAATAATTCGTCAATTTCAATCATTGTCGAGTCGTCAGAGGGGGTATAGAGGTATTTCTCATTTTCAAAATTACTTCAAAAATCTAATATGACTTGGCACGCATCATAGTGGGTTGCAAAGTATTCATATATATTTAAATAACAATAATTCGTCAACAGAAATCATTGTCGGGTCGTTAGAGGGGGTATAGAGGGATTTCTCATTTTCAATATTTCTTCAAAAATCTAATATTACTTGGCACGCATCATGGTGGGGTGCAGAATATCCATATCTATCTGAATAACAATAATTCCTTAACAGAAATTATTGTCGTGTCGTCAGATGGGGTATGGAGGGATTTTTCATTTTCAAAATTACTTAAAAAATCTAATATGACTTGGCACGCATCATGGTGGGGTGCAAAGTATCCATGTCCATCAGAATAACAATAATTCGTCAATTTAAATCATTGTCGAGTCGTCAGAGGGGGTATAGAGGTATTTCTCATTTTCAAAATTACTTCAAAAATCTAATATGACTTGGCACGCATCATAGTGGGTTGCAAAGTATTCATATATATTTAAATAACAATAATTCGTCAACAGAAATCATTGTCGGGTCGTTAGAGGGGGTATAGAGGGATTTTTCATTTTCAATATTTCTTCAAAAATCTAATATTACTTGGCACGCATCATGGTGGGGTGCAGAATATCCATATCTATCTGAATAACAATAATTCCTTAACAGAAATCATTGTCGTGTCGTCAGAGGGGGTATAGAGGTATTTCTCATTTTCAAAATTACTTCAAAAATCTAATATGACTTGGCACGCATCATAGTGGGTTGCAAAGTATTCATATATATTTAAATAACAATAATTCGTGAACAGAAATCATTGTCGGGTCGTCAGAGGGGGTATAGAGGGATTTTTCATTTTCAAAATTACCTCAAAATCAAATATGACTTGGCACGCATCATGGCGGGTTGCAGAATATCCATTTCCATCTGAATAACAATAATTCGTCAACAGAAATCATTGACGGGTCGTTGGAGGGGGTATAGATGGATTTTTCATTTTCAATATTTCTTCAAAAATCTAATATGACTTGGCACGCATCATGGTGGGGTGCAGAATATTTATTTTCATCTGAATAACAATAATTCGTCGACAGAAATCATTGTCGGGTCGTTAGGGGGGGTATAGAGGGATTTTTCATTTTCAAAATTACCTCAAAATCAAATATGACTTGGCACGCAACATGGTGGGGTGCAGAATATTCATTTCCATCTGAATAACAATGATTCGTCAACAGAAATCATTGACGGGTCGTTGAAGGGGGTATAGAGGGATTTTTCATTTTCAATATTTCTTCAAAAATCTAATATGACTTGGCACGCATCATGGTGGGGTGCAGAATATTTATTTTCATCTGAATAACAATAATTCGTCGACAGAAATCATTGTCGGGTCGTTAGAGGGGGTATAGAGGGATTTTTCATTCTCAAAATTACGTCAAAAATCAAATATGACTTGGCACGCATCACAATGGGGTACAGAATATCCATTTCCATCTCAATAACAATAATTGGTCAACAGAAATCATTGTCGGGTCGTCAGAGGGGGTATAGAGGGATTTTTCATTTTCAAAATTACCTCAAAATCAAATATGACTTGGTACGCATCATAGTGGGGTGCAGAATATCCATTTCCATCTGAATAACATTAACCTGTCGACAGAAATCATTGACGGGTCGTTGTAGGGGGTATAGAGGGATTTTTCATTTTCAAAATTTCTTCAAAAATCTAATATGACTTGGCACACATCATGGTGGGGTGAAGAATATCCATGTCCATCTAAGTAACAATAATTCGTCAACAGAAATCATTATCGGGTCGTCAGAGGGGATATAGAGGGATTTTTCATTTTCAAAATGACTTCAAAAATCTAATATGATTTGGCACGCATCATGGAGGGGTGCAGAATATCCATTTCCATCTGAATAACAATATTTTGTCATCAGAAGTCATTGTCGGGTCATTAGAGGGGTGTATAGAGGGATTTATCATTTTCAAAATTACTTCAAAAATCAAATATGACTTGGCACGCATCATAGTAGGGTGCAAAATATTCATTTCCATCTGAATAACAATAATTTGTCATCAGAAATCATTTTCGGGTCATTATAGGGGGTATAGAGGGATTTTACATTTTCAAAATTACTTAAAAAATCAAGTATGACTTGGCACGTATCATAGTAGGATGCAAAATATCCATTTCTATCTGAATACCAATAATTTGACAAGAGAAATCCTTTTTGAGTCGTCAAAGGGGATATAGAGGAGTTTTTCATTTTCAAAATTACCTCAAAATCAAATATGACTTGGCACGCAACATGGTGGAGTGCAGAATATTCATTTCCATCTGAATAACGATAATTCGTCAACAGAAATCATTGACGGGTCGTCAGAGGGGGTATAGAGGTATTTTTCATTATCAAAATGACTTCAAAAATCAAATATGACTTGGCACTCATCATAGTATGGTGCAGAATATCCATTTTCATCTCAATAACAATAATTTGTCAACAGAAATCATTGGCGGGTCGTCAGAGGGGGTACGGAGGGATTTTTCATTTTCAAATTTACCTCAAAATCAAATATGACTTGGCACGCATCATAGTGGGGAACAGAATATCCATTTCCATCTGAATAATAATAAGTTGTCAACAGAAGTCATTGTCGGGTCGTTAGAGGGGGTATAGAGGGATTTTTCATTTTCAAAATGACTTCAAAAATCAAATATGATTTGGCACGCATCATGGAGGGGTAAAGAATATCCATTTCCATCTGAATAACAATATTTTGTCATCAGAAATCATTGTCGGGTCATTAGAGGGGTGCATAGAGGGATTTTTCATTTTCAAAATTACTTTAAAAATCAAATATGACTTGGCACGCATCATAGTAGGGTGCAAAATATTCATTTCCATCTGAATAACAATAATTTGTCAACAGAAATCATTTTCGGGTCATTAGAGGGGGTATAGAGGGATTTTACATTTTCAAAATTACTTAAAAAATCAAGTATGACTTGGCACGTATCATAGTAGGATGCAAAATATCCATATCTATCTGAATACCAATAATTCGTCAAGAGAAATCATTTTTGAGTCGTCAAAGGGGGTATAGAGGGATTTTTCATTTTCAAAATTTCCTCAAAATCAAATATGACTTGGAACGCATCATGGTGGGGTGCAGAATATCCATTTCCATCTGAATAACAATGATTCGTCAACAGAAATCATTGACGGGTCGTTAGAGGTGGTATAGAGGGATGTTTCATTTTCAATATTTCTTCAAAAATCTAATATGACCTCGCACGCATCATGGTGGGGTGCAGAATATCCATTTCCATCTCAATTACAATAATTTGTCAACAGAAATCATTGTCGGGTCGTCAGAGGGGGTATAGAGGGATTTTTCATTTTCAAAATTACCTCAAAATCAAATATGACTTGGCACGCATCATGGTGGGGTGCAGAATATCCATTTCCATCTGAATAACAATGATTCGTCAACAGAAATCATTGACGGGTCGTTAGAGGTGGTATAGAGGGATGTTTCATTTTCAATATTTCTTCAAATATCTAATATGACCTCGCACGCATCATGGTGGGGTGCAGAATATCCATGTCCATCTAAATAACAATAATTCGTCAACAGAAATCATTGTCGGGTCGTCAGAGGGGGTATAGAGGGATTTTTCATTTTCAAAATTACTTCAAAAATCAAATATGATTTGGCACGCATCATAGAGGGGTGCAGAATATCCATTTCCATCTGAATAACAATATTTTGTTATCAGAAATCATTGTCGGGTCATTAGAGGGGGGTATAGAGGGATTTTTCATTTTCAAAATTACCTCAAAAATCAAATATGACTTGGCACACATCATAGTAGGGTGCAAAATATTCATTTCTATCTGAATAACAATAATTTGTCAACAGAAATCATTTTCGGGTCTTTAGAGGGGGTATAGAGGGATTTTACATTTTCAAAATTACTTCAAAAATCAAATATGACTTGGCACGCATCATAGTAGTGTGCAAAATATCCATTTCTATCTGAATAACAGTAATTCGTCAAGAGAAATCATTTTCGAGTCGTCAAAGGGGTTATAGAGGGATATTTCAATTTCAAAATTACCTCAAAAATCAAATATGACTTGGCAAGCATCATGGTGGAGTGCAAAATATTCATTTCCATCTGAATAACAATAATTTGTCAACAGAAATCATTGTCGAGTCATTAGAGGGGGTATAGAGGGATTTTACATTTTCAAAATTACTTCAAATATCAAATATGACTTGGCACGCATCATAGTAGGGTGCAAAATATCCATTTCTATCTGAATAACAATAATTCGTCAACGGAAATCATTGTCGGGTCGTTAGAGGGAGTATAGAGGAATTTCTCATTTTCAATATTTCATCAAAAATCTAATATGACTTGGCACGCATCATGGTGGGGTGCAGAATATCTATTTCCATCTGAATAACAATTATTCGTCGACAGAAATCATTATCGGGTCGTTAGAGGGGGTATAGAGGGATATCTCATTTTCAATATTTCATCAAAAATCTAATATGACTTGGTACGAAACATGGTGGGGTGCAGAATATTCATTTCCATCTGAATAACAATAATTCTTCAACAGAAATCATTGTCGGGTCGTTAGAGGGGGTATAGAGGGACTTTTCATATTCAATATTTCTTCAAAAATCTAATATGACTTGGCACGCATCATGGTGGGGTACAGAATATCCATTTCCAACTGAATAACAATAATTCTTCAACAGAAATCATTGTCGGGTCGTCAGAGGGGATATAGAGGGATTTTTCATTTTCAAAATGACTTCAATAATCAAATATGACTTGGCACGCACCATAGTGGGGTACAGAATATCCATTTCCATCTCAATAACAATAATTTGTCAACAGAAATAATTGTCGGGTCGTCAGAGGGGGTATAGAGGGATTTTTCATTTTCAAAATTACCTCAATATCAAATATGACTTGGCACGCATCATGGTGGGGTGCAGAACATCCATGTCCATCTGAATAACAATGATTCGTCAACAGAAATCATTGACGGGTCGTTGAAGGGGGTATAGAGGGATTTTTCATTTTCAAAATTTCTTCAAAAATCTAATATGACTTGGCACACATAATGGTGGGGTGAAGAATATCCATTTCCATCTGAATAACAATAATTTGTTAACAGATGTCATTGTCGGGTCGATAGAGGGGGTATAGAGGGATTTTTCATTTTCAATATTTCTTCAAAAATCTAATATGACTTGGCACGCATCATGGTGGGGTGCAGAATATCCATGTCCATCTAAGTAACAATAATTCGTCAACAGAAATCATTATCGGGTCGTCAGAGGGGATATAGAGGGATTTTTCATTTTCAAAATGACTTCAAAAATCTAATATGATTTGGCACGCATCATGGAGGGGTGCAGAATATCCATTTCCATCTGAATAACAATATTTTGTCATCAGAAGTCATTGTCGGGTCATTAGAGGGGTGTATAGAGGGATTTTTCATTTTCAAAATTACTTCAAAAATCAAATATGACTTGGCACGCATCATAGTAGGGTGCAAAATATTCATTTCCATCTGAATAACAATAATTTGTCATCAGAAATCATTTTCGGGTCATTAGAGGGGGTATAGAGGGATTTTACATTTTCAAAATTACTTAAAAAATCAAGTATGACTTGGCACGTATCATAGTAGGATGCAAAATATCCATTTCTATCTGAATACCAATAATTCGACAAGAGAAATCCTTTTTGAGTCGTCAAAGGGGGTATAGAGGGATTTTTCATTTTCAGAATTTCCTCAAAATCAAATATGACTTGGTACGCAACATGGTGGGGTGCAGAATATTCATTTCCATATGAATAACAATAATTCGTCAACAGAAATCATTGTCGGGTCGTTAGAGGGGGTATAGAGGGATTTTTCATTTTCAACATGACTTCAATTATCAAATATGACTTGGCACGCATCATGGTGGGGTACAGAATATCCATTTTCATCTCAATTACAATAATTTGTCAACAGAAATCATTGTCGGGTTGTCAGAGGGGGTATAGAGGGATTTTTCATTTTCAAAATTACCTCAAAATCAAATATGACTTGGCACGCATCATGGTGGGGTGCAGAATATCCATTTTCATCTGAATAACAATGATTCGTCAACAGAAATCATTGACGGGTCGTTAGAGGTGGTATAGAGGGACTTTTCATATTCAATATTTCTTCAAAAATCTAATATGACTTGGCACGCATCATGGTGGGGTGCAGAATATCCATTTCCAACTGAATAACAATAATTCGTCAACAGAAATCATTGTCGGGTCGTCAGAGGGGATATAGAGGGATTTTTCATTTTCAAAATGACTTCAATAATCAAATATGACTTGACACGCATCATAGTGGCGTACAGAATATCCATTTCCATCTCAATAACAATAATTTGTCAACAGAAATAATTGTCGGGTCGTCAGAGGGGGTATAGAGGGATTTTTCATTTTCAAAAATACCTCAAAATCAAATATGACTTGGCACGCATCATAGTGGGGTGCAGAATATCCATTTCCATCTGAATAACATTAACCTGTCGACAGAAATCATTGACGGGTCGTTGGAGGTGGTATAGAGGGATTTCTCATTTTCAAAATTTCTTCAAAAATCTAATATGACTTGGCACACATCATGGTGGGGTGAGGAATATCCATTTCCATCTGAATAACAATAATTTGTTAACAGATGTCATTGTCGGGTCGATAGAGGGGGTATAGAGGGATTTTTCATTTTCAATATTTCTTCAAAAATCTAATATGACTTGGCACGCATCATGGTGGGGTGCAAAGTATCCATGAACATCTGAATAACAATAATTCGTCAACAGAAATCATTGTCGGGTCGTCAGAGGGGGTATAGAGGGATTTTTCATTTTCAATATTTCTTCAAAAATCTAAAATGACTTGGCTCGCATCATGGTGGAGTGCAGAATATCCATTTCCATCTCAATAACAATAATTTGTCAACAGAAATCATTGTCGGGTCGTCAGAGGGGGTATAGAGGGATTTTTCATTTTCAAAATTACCTCAAAATCAAATATGACTTCGCACACATCATGGTGGGGTGCAGAACATCCATGTCCATCTGAATAACAATGATTCGTCAACAGAAATCATTGACGGGTCGTTAAAGGGGGTATAGATGGATTTTTCATTTTCAATATTTCTTCAAAAATCTAATATGACTTGGCACGCATCATGGTGGGGTGCAGAATATTTATTTTCTTCTGAATAACAATAATTCGTCGACAGAAATCATTGTCGGGTCGTTAGAGGGGGTATAGAGGGATTTTGCATTTTCAAAATTACCTCAAAATCAAATATGACTTGGCACGCAACATGGTGGGGTGCAGAGTATTCATTTCCATCTGAATGACGATAATTCGTCAACAGAAATCATTGTCGGGTCGTCAGAGGGGGTATAGAGGGATTTTTCATTTTCAATATTTCTTCAAAAATCTAATATGACCTTGCACGCATCATGGTGGGGTGCAGAATATTTATTTTCATCTGAATAACAATAATTCGTCGACAGAAATCATTGTCGGGTCGTTAGAGGGGGTATAGAGGGATTTTTCATTCTCAAAACTACCTCAAAATCAAATATGACTTGGCACGCATCATAGTGGGGTGCAGAATATCCATTTCCATCTGAATAACATTAACCTGTCGACAGAAATCATTGACGGGTCGTTGGAGGGGGTATAGAGGGATTTCTCATTTTCAAAATGACTTCAAAAATCAAATATGACTTGGCACGCATCATGGTGGGGTACAGAATATCCATTTCCATCTCAATAACAATAATTGGTCAACAGAAATCATTGTCGGGTCGTCAGAGGGGGTATAGAGGGATTTCTCATTTTCAAAATTACCTCAAAATCAAATATGACTTGGCACGCATCATAGTGGGGTGCAGAATATCCATTTCCATCTGAATAACATTAACCTGTCGACGGAAATCATTGACGGGTCGTTGGAGGGGGTATAGAGGGATTTCTCATTTTCAAAATTTCTTCAAAAATCTAATATGACTTGGCACACATCATGGTGGGGTGAAGAATATCCATTTCCATCTGAATGACAATAATTTGTTAACAGATGTCATTGTCGGGTCGATAGAGGGTGTATAGAGGGATTTTTCACTTTCAATATTTCTTCAAAAATCTAATATGACTTGGCACGCATCATGGTGGGGTGCAAAGTATCCATGAACATCTGAATAACAATAATTCGTCAACAGAAATCATTGTCGGGTCGTCAGAGGGGGTATAGAGGGATTTTTCTTTTTCAATATTTCTTCAAAAATCTAATATGACTTGGCTCGCATCATAGCGGGGTGCAGAATATCCATTTCCATCTCAATAACAATAATTTGTCAACAGAAATCATTGTCGGGTCGTCAGAGGGGGTATAGAGGGATTTTTCATTTTCAAAATTACCTCAAAATCAAATATGACTTGGCACGCATCATGGTGGGGTGCAGAATATCCATTTCCATTTGAATAACAATAATTCGGCAACAGAAATCATTGACGGGTCGTTGAAGGGGGTATAGAGGGATTTTTCATTTTAAAAATAACTTCAAAAATCTAATATGACTTGGCACGCATCATGGTAGGGTGCAGAATATCCATTTCCATCTGATTAATAATAATTTGTCAACAGAAATCATTGTCGGGTCGTTAGAGGGGGTATAGAGGGATTATTCATTTTCAATATATCTTCAAAAATCTAATATTACTTGGCACGCATCATAGTGGGGTGCAAAGTATCCATGTCCATCTGAATAAAAATAATTCGTCAACAGAAATCAATGTCGGGTCGTCAGAGGGTGTATAGAGGGATTTTTCATTATCAAAATCATTTCAATAATCAAATATGACATGGCACGCATCATGGCGGGGTGCAGAATATCCATTTCTATCTGACTAACATTAATTCGTCAACATAAATCATTGTCGTGTCGTCAGAGGGGGTATGGAGGGATTTTTCATTTTCAAAATTACTTCAAAAATCTAATATGACTTGGCACGCATCATGGTGGGGTGCAAAGTATCCATGTCCATCAGAATAACAATAATTCGTCAATTTCAATCATTGTCGAGTCGTCAGAGGGGGTATAGAGGTATTTCTCATTTTCAAAATTACTTCAAAAATCTAATATGACTTGGCACGCATCATAGTGGGTTGCAAAGTATTCATATATATTTAAATAACAATAATTCGTCAACAGAAATCATTGTCGGGTCGTTAGAGGGGGTATAGAGGGATTTCTCATTTTCAATATTTCTTCAAAAATCTAATATTACTTGGCACGCATCATGGTGGGGTGCAGAATATCCATATCTATCTGAATAACAATAATTCCTTAACAGAAATTATTGTCGTGTCGTCAGATGGGGTATGGAGGGATTTTTCATTTTCAAAATTACTTAAAAAATCTAATATGACTTGGCACGCATCATGGTGGGGTGCAAAGTATCCATGTCCATCAGAATAACAATAATTCGTCAATTTAAATCATTGTCGAGTCGTCAGAGGGGGTATAGAGGTATTTCTCATTTTCAAAATTACTTCAAAAATCTAATATGACTTGGCACGCATCATAGTGGGTTGCAAAGTATTCATATATATTTAAATAACAATAATTCGTCAACAGAAATCATTGTCGGGTCGTTAGAGGGGGTATAGAGGGATTTTTCATTTTCAATATTTCTTCAAAAATCTAATATTACTTGGCACGCATCATGGTGGGGTGCAGAATATCCATATCTATCTGAATAACAATAATTCCTTAACAGAAATCATTGTCGTGTCGTCAGAGGGGGTATAGAGGTATTTCTCATTTTCAAAATTACTTCAAAAATCTAATATGACTTGGCACGCATCATAGTGGGTTGCAAAGTATTCATATATATTTAAATAACAATAATTCGTGAACAGAAATCATTGTCGGGTCGTCAGAGGGGGTATAGAGGGATTTTTCATTTTCAAAATTACCTCAAAATCAAATATGACTTGGCACGCATCATGGCGGGTTGCAGAATATCCATTTCCATCTGAATAACAATAATTCGTCAACAGAAATCATTGACGGGTCGTTGGAGGGGGTATAGATGGATTTTTCATTTTCAATATTTCTTCAAAAATCTAATATGACTTGGCACGCATCATGGTGGGGTGCAGAATATTTATTTTCATCTGAATAACAATAATTCGTCGACAGAAATCATTGTCGGGTCGTTAGGGGGGGTATAGAGGGATTTTTCATTTTCAAAATTACCTCAAAATCAAATATGACTTGGCACGCAACATGGTGGGGTGCAGAATATTCATTTCCATCTGAATAGCGATAATTCGTCAACAGAAATCATTGTCGGGTCGTTAGAGGGGGTATAGAGGGATTTTTCATTTTCAAAATGACTTCAAAAATCAAATATGACTTGGCACGCATCATAGTGGGGTACAGAATATCCATTTCCATCTCAATAACAATAATTGGTCAACAGAAATCATTGTCGGGTCGTCAGAGGGGGTATAGAGGGATTTTTCATTTTCAAAATTACCTCAAAATCAAATATGACTTGGCACGCATCATAGTGGGGTGCAGAATATCCATTTCTATCTGAATAACATTAACCTGTCGACAGATATCATTGACGGGTCGTTGGAGGGGGTATAGAGGGATTTCTCATTTTCAAAATTTCTTCAAAAATCAAATATGACTTGGCACACATCATGGTGGGGTGAAGAATATCCATTTCTATCTGAATAACAATAATTTGTCAACAGATGTCATTGTCGGGTCGATAGAGGGGGTATAGAGGGATATTTCATTTTCAATATTTCTTCAAAAATCTAATATGACTTGGCACGCATCATGGTGGGGTGCAAAGTATCCATGAACATCTGAATAACAATAATTCGTCAACAGAAATCATTGTCGGGTCGTCAGAGGGGGTATAGAGGAATTTTTCATTTTCAATATATCTTCAAAAATCTAATATTACTTGGCTCGCATCATGGTGGGGTGCAGAATATCCATTCCCATCTCAATAACAATAGTTTGTCAACAGAAATCATTGTTGGGTCGTCAGAGGGGGTATAGAGGGATTTTTCATTTTCAAAATTACCTCAAAATCAAATATGACTTGGCACGCATCATGGTGGGGTGCAGAATATCCATTTCCATCTGAATAACAATAATTCGGAAACAGAAATCATTGACGGGTCGTTGAAGGGGGTATAGAGGGATTTTTCATTTTCGAAATGACTTCAAAAATCTAATATGACTTGGCACGCATCATGGTAGGGTGCAGAATATCCATTTCCATCTGATTAACAATAATTTGTCAACAGAAATCATTGTCGGGTCGTTAGAGGGGGTATAGAGGGAATTTTCATTTTCAATATATCTTCAAAAATCTAATATTACTTGGCACGCATCATGGTGGGGTGCAAAGTATCCATGTCCATCTCAATAAAAATAATTCGTCAACAGAAATCATTGTCGGGTCGTCAGAGGGGGTATAGAGGGATTTTTCATTATCAAAATCATTTCAATAAGCAAATATGACATGGCACGCATCATGGCGGGGTGCAGAATATCCATTTCTATCTGACTAACATTAATTCGTCAACATAAATCATTGTCGTGTCGTCAGAGGGGGTATGGAGGGATTCTTCATTTTCAAAATTACTTCAAAAATCTAATATGACTTGGCACGCATCATGTGTTATACTCGGCCTGAAAATAGGCAGAGTATTTCATTCGAAACAATTCAGAAATTGAAATTATAAAGTGCGAAATGCAGAGAAATATCGAGATTTCTCTGCATCGGAGTTTTGTTCACAAGCCACGCCCCGCGCGGCCGGCGATTGGCCTAGACGGCGTTTTAAGGAGGTGACCCGCAAAGCGGACACTATAAATATACGCGTTATTCAGCCTATTCAGTTCAGTCTGAAAGTGATGTTCTATGTGAGAAGTCAGTCTGAGAGTTCAGTCTGAGAGTGGTACTTGACGTAATAGTTAGTCTGAAAGTGCAGTCAGATAGCAGAGTTCAGTCTGAAAGTTAGTCTCAGCGACATTCAAAGTTTATTCAGATTATTCTAATAACGAATAATCTCAGTCAATATAAGCTGATACTACGAATATTAGTGCCAGTAAAAGTGCTTTTACTGGCCTCTATCAAATTAAAACCTGCATTCAGCGAATTGAATGCTAAAAAACTCCAGATTAATCGACGTCAATTCGATTAATCATTCCTGCACAATAGTCAGAGGCTGTTTAGCCAACAAATTGTTTCGAAACCTAACCTGGAGGAATCTTCGGCCGTCAAAGTCGAACATTTTGGGTACCATTGGAGTTGTGAAACCTCAACTCACGATTTTTATTTGGAGAAGAGAATCACCCTTATCTGCAACTGGAAGCTGGCAGCTGGTTCCTGAAACGGAAGAAGAAAGAGGCCACAGGGTAAGCCGAAATCTTTGACATCAGATCAGTTCCACGAGTGGGAGTCAGCATAATCCTGTTTATGCTACTTGCAGTGCTAAAGTGAAAAGTAGAACAAATAATTTTTTTACTAACTCTTACTTTCAAACGGGAAAAAAACTTTTTCTTGAAACATAGTTCAACAAGATAACTTTAAAAACTATCATTTTATAGAAATACTTCGAACTTTCATACTAGTTAGAGTAAGATTTGAAAGTAGTGATTCTTTGAGACACTTTTAGTGAACTTATTTATTTCTATTAGTCATATTATTGTCCACTCTGATCTATGAAAGATCCTCAGACCGAGTGGAAACATTTTACATAATTTGGTTTCGCATTGGTGATTTCGATTGTGTATTTCTAAGGAAATTTACTTCTTCACACTGTCATATATTTGCGAAGGTTAATGTATTTAGGTGCAGCCACGTATACTACGTATATTGCAGGGTATAAGGGAATTTCAGACATAGTAAACTTTCTCTGAGATTTCGAAATGGACGGCAACCACCCTACTATCTCCGAACCTGAAAATCTAACTCGATTTTCACATCCGGAGCAGGAGCGTATCGGCGGAGAGTTTACCGGACCCAGAGCTAGCCGGAGTCTAACAGGAGAAATTTTCCAAAATTTTTCCTATAACCATATACCGCCTTTACGACATGGCGCTGGCCACCGTGGGGCCAACGTTAGGGCCGGTTCATACACGGCGCGCAGACCGCTCCGATTTCAAGGAGATCGCGCGGTTGCTAGCGTTTCATTGGGTGAAGATGAGAGCCCTAACACTGTTCCTCTGAATGAGGAAAGAATTTCTCGGCAGTCCGCGAGAAATATTAGGAGTGAATTGTCGTTCACAAATTCATCACCTGTAAGGCATGCAGGACTTTGCAGCCTAGACGAAGAGAGGACTCCACTGTTGCTCGATGGCACCTTGGAGAACTCTCTCCAGAAAATGGATCAATCAAGTCCGGTGTATCACAGTGCCCTCCTAGAGGGAGAGGCTCGGATTCAGGACATTATGGGAGACGATAACTGGAGGACGATTTCCTCACTGGACAATCGGACTACTGAAACCATTCAGAGTCAGAATGGTCTTGGAGGCTCCCCCAATAACCCCTTTAGACTTCTTATGTCCCCTCTCATTCAGGACACTAAAAATATGAATGAGTGGCGCCCAGAATCGACAAAGGCTTCGAAGGTGACCTTCGAAGCAGACCTAGGAAACCAGCAAGGCACTGCTAGAACAAATAACTCCCAGCAGGGGGATTCGATGTTGCAGCTGGCAACGATCATGAGAGAGATTGTAAACCAGCTGCAAGGAGGAAAGAAGTTGGACAGGTCCCGCCTCCCAACCTTTTCAGGAGGGGAAGAAGATCCTAAGGCTTTTATTGCTCGGATGATAGCCGAGTTCAATCGCGCCAAGGTTGAGGCCCAGGATTGGGTAGTAATTACAAAGGGACAGCTGAAGGGCGACGCCCAAGGCTGGATCAACAGTTACTCAGGGATAGAGATGTCTTGGACATCCTTCCTGTATAAATTTTTCGGCAAATTTGACAGTCCAGAGCTGGTCTCCCGATTGATGTCCAGCCTTTACGGACAACATCAAGCTAAGGAGAAGGTCGACATTTTTATAGAAAAGAAGAAGGCCTTAGCCCAACGCTTGATTCCAACAATCACGGAAACAGAAGTGATCCGATTGATCACTCAGTTAATCACTCCGAGAATCAGGGCATATTTGCGAGGCAAAGCCTTTCATGACATAGAAGAGTTTAAGGCACTATGCAACAGCCTAGAAGAGGACCTTGGGGTGGCAGGAGCAAGTGCGCCCCCAGTGAACAGCTATAACAAGCTGGTTCAGAAGGCAAATGCTTCCGGGCCAGCACCCAGCCAGGCATTGCAGCCTAGGGCAGTTGACAACAGCAACCGCCTGAGTCAAAGCCAGCCCTCAAATAATTCCTCTTGGAGGAACAACCAACCAAGTGATACGTACTACCAAAGAGGAAGCTACTCCGCAGCCAGAGGCCGAGGTGGCGGCCGAGGAGGCGGAAGCTCAATACACCGAAACCCTACAAATCCCCAGTACTCCCCGAACGATGCTCGCAACTTGAATCAAGTAACGAGCGTCGACGAAGACGACGACTACTCGGGAAACTACTTGGAGGGGGCGGCATCAGCGGCGGCGGCCCCTCCGAGCCAACGATAAGCCGCCAGTGGCATTCAGGCCCCTTTTCTCCGCGTGTACATAAATACCCTTTAGCCACTAGTGACGAAACCCTGGCGGTGTTGCCGCCTCTTCAAAAATTTCCAGCATACAAGGAAAACTCCTTTGATGCTCAAGCCCTTATAAGCCTTGATGATGGCCGACGGCCAAGCCGAAATCTTCCCCGGATCCCTGTGGTAGTCAACAACCAGCAGGTGACCGCACTGATCGACACCGGAGCCAGCAGTAATTTCATACGTGCTGAAATGCTTCCGCAGTCGAATTTCTTTGATGCAGAGGACTCCATACCCATCCAGCTCGGCTGTAGGGAAAGCATAACCAACAGCCTGGGCCAAACAGATGTTTCGATTGAAATAGACGGCAGCCGCTACGACATCTCAGTAGTAGTGCTGGCCGACTTGAACGAGCCCCTTATCCTGGGAGTACCTTTCTTGATGAGTCAAGAAGCTATACTTGATATCAAGAGAAAGTGCATATATGTGGGCATTAGTCCCAGGCAAACACTATTTTGGAACGGAGTGGCAGAGCGACGGCTGTGTGACATCACGATGCCGGAGTTCTCCGAAGAACAATTTTGTCCCGATACACGGGAAATGATTATGACTGTAATCATGGATTTTCCCGATGTATTCGAGGAATCCATAAGACAACCCATTACCAAGGCGGCTGTTCATGAAATCCGGGTGCATCAGGAAAGGCCGTTTCGCCGTTCGCGTTACGGCCGGATGTCGGAAGAACGGAAGGCCCTGGTACACGAAGAAATTAGAAAATTATCAGAGGCAGGAGTAATTACTCAAAGCAACTCCCCTTATTGTTCACCCGTGGTCCTCGTCCCTAAAAAGGACGGGAAGCTTAGGTTCTGCGTGGACTATAGGGAAATGAACAAACTTATTATATCAGAAGCCCCTAACCTCCCACCCATTCAGGAGACGGTGCGAGAGGTGGGAGCAGCCAGTGTGTTCACCACTCTCGATTTAAGGAATGGCTTTTGGCAGGCCCCTCTTACGCCTGAGTCGCAAAAGTATACAGCTTTTGGAGCACCCGACGGGCAGGTCTACCAGTTCAAAGTGCTGAGCTTCGGACTGAAGAATGGACCTGCCGTGTTTCAGAAACTAATGTCCTCCGTGCTTGTGGGGTACACGGACGTCTTCTGTAAAGTGTACCTCGACGATATAATCGTGTACTCCCACAGCATAGAAGAACATTGCGACCACCTAAGGAGGATCCTAGAGAGGCTACGGTCACACGGGCTATGGCTGTCCCCCGGAAAGTGCCGTTTCGGCTCTAACGAGCTGAAATACTTGGGCAGGGTTGTTTCAGAGAAAGGCAATCGACCCCAGGAAACTCATATATTGAATGTGAGTAATTTCCCCACTCCCAAAACTATTAGACAAGTGCGCGCCTTCCTTGGCACCGCAGGTTGGCTTCGCGAATACATCCCTAGATTCGCGGAAGTAACGGCTCCTTTGTCTGACCTCATTGACAAGGAGAAAAGGTTTAAGTGGACCGATAAGACAGAGGAAGCGTTCCAGAAAGTGAAGGCATTAGTGTTAAATCCCCTTGAGCTGGCAAGGCCTGACTCTACTCGTCCCTACTGCCTCCAGACGGATGGCAGCACGGTAGGGATAGGAGCTGTATTGTTTCAGGAGAGAAGTGACGGCCAAAGGGATATCGTTGCTTATGCGAGCGCGAAGCTCAAGAAAGCAGAGCAACGATACCACGTAAACGAAATCGAATGTCTTGCTTCTGTCTGGGCCATCAAAAAGTACAAACATTTCCTACAAGATAGAAAATTCAAATTATATACAGATAGTTCCGCTCTGTTGTGGTTACACAAAACCAAGGACGAAAGAGCAAAGCTGACCCGTTGGTCGTTGCTCCTATCGGAATATGATTTCGAAGTCATTCATATTCGTGGCCGATTAAACCAATTGCCGGACTTCCTATCGCGAAACCCCGCGGAGGAGGAGACCGGCCACGACATCATGACAGATACGGAAAGAATGTTTTTCCCTATTGTAGGACCTAAACCGATATCCCAAAAGGAGTGGGAGAGTCTACAAGTGTCCGAAGCCGACGTGACTCCTAAGGAAGCGCTGACGCAAATCGAAACCTTTTATGACAAAGTGCTACAAGCACAAGCGAATTGTCATGGGTTGCAAAGATTCGTGGAGCGCATAATCCGTGCCAAACAGGCTGCTGCTCCGAATGACTACGAGCAAAGAATAGCAGCGGAATTCCTCTTAGAGGAGGGAGTTTTATATTTCGTGGGCCCGGACCAGACAGAGAAACGCCTGGTAATACCTAAAAGTCATTTCCACGAAGTCATGGAAAGGTACCATGACAATATTGGGCACCCGGGAGTCGACGAGACTTACCGTCAGGTGTCCAAATACTATTACCTATCCCCTTTGAAAGACCGCGTCCGCGAGTACGTGACGAGGTGCTTAATATGTGCCACCACCAAGCGCTCGAAGCCTCAACCAGTCTCGAACCTGAGACCCAATACTCCTGAACGTCCATGGGAGATTGTTTCTGTAGACGTCATGGGAGCCTATCCCGCATCAGTGAACGGAAACAAATACTTAATAGTTGCCACCGACTGCTTCAGCAAGTGGGTGGAAACAAAAATTGTCCCAAAAGTCGATGCCACCGTAGTGGCAAAGTTTTTGCAGGAAGATGTGTTTAATCGTTGGGGCTACCCGAGGTTACTCATCTCGGACAGCTCTGGCCAATTTAAAGGGCGGGTGTTTGAGGCCTTCGCTGCGAGGCATCAGATGGAATTGAGATGGTCCCCAATATACCACCAACAGGCGAACCCGGTGGAACGCCGCATTCAAGAAATAAAGAAAATGTTACGGGCCGCCCTTGTGAACAAGGAGGAAAACCTCTGGGAAGGGCAGATCCCGGACATAGTCTTTAACTTGAGGACACGCTTCAATGCTGCCATTGGCACCACCCCGAGTACCTTGCTACTAGGTTACGATCTTCCCCGGCCAGGAGAATGGGCTACTCCCGCCCAGGGCCGACGGAGACGACGCCGAAATAATGATAGGGACGCGCGAGTAGCCGCCGCGGCGGCAGCATCGAATACATACAGAAATAAACATTTCCCTAACCCAGATCACCAACCGATCACATTTCAGCCCGGCCAGTGGGTACTGTGCCGTAACGGCGAAAGATTTAGGAAGAATTTTGGACCCACTTGGGTAGGCCCTTACCAAGTAGAACGGGTAGCCGGGCCAAACTGTTTTGTGGTCAACAAAGCTGGTCTCGAGCAAAACGTTCACACCGACGACTTAAGGCTAGCCCCAGACCCCAGGCGAGGTCAGGATAACCTAGACCCTCGACCTCCTCCTCCGGATGATGATGAGGATTAGTTCGCGAAACGCGGTGGCACCAAACGTGTCAAACAACTTCTTATTTTTCATCTTTTCCCCTATAGCCTGCCATAAATTCCTTTCTCAAACCCTTATTGTCGCAAATATATGGCCATAAAGAAAGAGGAAGAACTCATATGTACATATTTAGGTGTAAGAGTGCCTTTAGGTTAGATAAGGAGTGTACAGGTGTATGTATGTTTAAAGCCAAATAGTTGTCATTAGGATTAAGAGTATAGTTAAGTTCTTTTACATTGATGTTACGCTGTTATGTTAAGTATTCTAGTTGTAAAACACCCAATTGTACAGGGTGAGACATGTTATGCTACTGTATGTAATATTTCTGATTGAGTTCAAAATAAAGCAACAGATTGTTGGCTCCAGTCGTGCCCACAAGATGGTGCTCACTTTGACAGCGATTCCTTAAAGGGGGGGCGTGTTATACTCGGCCTGAAAATAGGCAGAGTATTTCATTCGAAACAATTCAGAAATTGAAATTATAAAGTGCGAAATGCAGAGAAATATCGAGATTTCTCTGCATCGGAGTTTTGTTCACAAGCCACGCCCCGCGCGGCCGGCGATTGGCCTAGACGGCGTTTTAAGGAGGTGACCCGCAAAGCGGACACTATAAATATACGCGTTATTCAGCCTATTCAGTTCAGTCTGAAAGTGATATTCTATGTGAGAAGTCAGTCTGAGAGTTCAGTCTGAGAGTGGTACTTGACGTAATAGTTAGTCTGAAAGTGCAGTCAGATAGCAGAGTTCAGTCTGAAAGTTAGTCTCAGCGACATTCAAAGTTTATTCAGATTATTCTAATAACGAATAATCTCAGTCAATATAAGCTGATACTACGAATATTAGTGCCAGTAAAAGTACTTTTACTGGCCTCTATCAAATTAAAACCTGCATTCAGCGAATTGAATGCTAAAAAACTCCAGATTAATCGACGTCAATTCGATTAATCATTCCTGCACAATAGTCAGAGGCTGTTTAGCCAACAAATTGTTTCGAAACCTAACCTGGAGGAATCTTCGGCCGTCAAAGTCGAACATTTTGGGTACCATTGGAGTTGTGAAACCTCAACTCTCGATTTTTATTTGGAGAAGAGAATCACCCTTATCTGCAACTGGAAGCTGGCAGCTGGTTCCTGAAACGGAAGAAGAAAGAGGCCACAGGGTAAGCCGAAATCTTTGACATCAGATCAGTTCCACCAGTGGGAGTCAGCATAATCCTGTTTATGCTACTTGCAGTGCTAAAGTGAAAAGTAGAACAAATAATTTTTTTACTAACTCTTACTTTCAAACGAGAAAAAAACTTTTTCTTGAAACATAGTTCAACAAGATAACTTTAAAAACTATCATTTTATAGAAATACTTCGAACTTTCATACTAGTTAGAGTAAGATTTGAAAGTAGTGATTCTTTGAGACACTTTTAGTGAACTTATTTATTTCTATTAGTCATATTATTGTCCACTCTGATCTATGAAAGATCCTCAGACCGAGTGGAAACATTTTACATAATTTGGTTTCGCATTGGTGATTTCGATTGTGTATTTCTAAGGAAATTTACTTCTTCACACTGTCATATATTTGCGAAGGTTAATGTATTTAGGTGCAGCCACGTATACTACGTATATTGCAGGGTATAAGGGAATTTCAGACATAGTAAACTTTCTCTGAGATTTCGAAATGGACGGCAACCACCCTACTATCTCCGAACCTGAAAATCTAACTCGATTTTCACATCCGGAGCAGGAGCGTATCGGCGGAGAGTTTACCGGACCCAGAGCTAGCCGGAGTCTAACAGGAGAAATTTTCCAAAATTTTTCCTATAACCATATACCGCCTTTACGACATGGCGCTGGCCACCGTGGGGCCAACGTTAGGGCCGGTTCATACACGGCGCGCAGACCGCTCCGATTTCAAGGAGATCGCGCGGTTGCTAGCGTTTCATTGGGTGAAGATGAGAGCCCTAACACTGTTCCTCTGAATGAGGAAAGAATTTCTCGGCAGTCCGCGAGAAATATTAGGAGTGAATTGTCGTTCACAAATTCATCACCTGTAAGGCATGCAGGACTTTGCAGCCTAGACGAAGAGAGGACTCCACTGTTGCTCGATGGCACCTTGGAGAACTCTCTCCAGAAAATGGATCAATCAAGTCCGGTGTATCACAGTGCCCTCCTAGAGGGAGAGGCACGGATTCAGGACATTATGGGAGACGATAACTGGAGGACGATTTCCTCACTGGACAATCGGACTACTGAAACCATTCAGAGTCAGAATGGTCTTGGAGGCTCCCCCAATAACCCCTTTAGACTTCTTATGTCCCCTCTCATTCAGGACACTAAAAATATGAATGAGTGGCGCCCAGAATCGACAAAGGCTTCGAAGGTGACCTTCGAAGCAGACCTAGGAAACCAGCAAGGCACTGCTGGAACAAATAACTCCCAGCAGGGGGATTCGATGTTGCAGCTGGCAACGATCATGAGAGAGATTGTAAACCAGCTGCAAGGAGGAAAGAAGTTGGACAGGTCCCGCCTCCCAACCTTTTCAGGAGGGGAAGAAGATCCTAAGGCTTTTATTGCTCGGATGATAGCCGAGTTCAATCGCGCCAAGGTTGAGGCCCAGGATTGGGTAGTAATTACAAAGGGACAGCTGAAGGGCGACGCCCAAGGCTGGATCAACAGTTACTCAGGGATAGAGATGTCTTGGACATCCTTCCTGTATAAATTTTTCGGCAAATTTGACAGTCCAGAGCTGGTCTCCCGATTGATGTCCAGCCTTTACGGACAACATCAAGCTAAGGAGAAGGTCGACATTTTTATAGAAAAGAAGAAGGCCTTAGCCCAACGCTTGATTCCAACAATCACGGAAACAGAAGTGATCCGATTGATCACTCAGTTAATCACTCCGAGAATCAGGGCATATTTGCGAGGCAAAGCCTTTCATGACATAGAAGAGTTTAAGGCACTATGCAACAGCCTAGAAGAGGACCTTGGGGTGGCAGGAGCAAGTGCGCCCCCAGTGAACAGCTATAACAAGCTGGTTCAGAAGGCAAATGCTTCCGGGCCAGCACCCAGCCAGGCATTGCAGCCTAGGGCAGTTGACAACAGCAACCGCCTGAGTCAAAGCCAGCCCTCAAATAATTCCTCTTGGAGGAACAACCAACCAAGTGATACGTACTACCAAAGAGGAAGCTACTCCGCAGCCAGAGGCCGAGGTGGCGGCCGAGGAGGCGGAAGCTCAATACACCGAAACCCTACAAATCCCCAGTACTCCCCGAACGATGCTCGCAACTTGAATCAAGTAACGAGCGTCGACGAAGACGACGACTACTCGGGAAACTACTTGGAGGGGGCGGCATCAGCGGCGGCGGCCCCTCCGAGCCAACGATAAGCCGCCAGTGGCATTCAGGCCCCTTTTCTCCGCGTGTACATAAATACCCTTTAGCCACTAGTGACGAAACCCTGGCGGTGTTGCCGCCTCTTCAAAAATTTCCAGCATACAAGGAAAACTCCTTTGATGCTCAAGCCCTTATAAGCCTTGATGATGGCCGACGGCCAAGCCGAAATCTTCCCCGGATCCCTGTGGTAGTCAACAACCAGCAGGTGACCGCACTGATCGACACCGGAGCCAGCAGTAATTTCATACGTGCTGAAATGCTTCCGCAGTCGAATTTCTTTGATGCAGAGGACTCCATACCCATCCAGCTCGGCTGTAGGGAAAGCATAACCAACAGCCTGGGCCAAACAGATGTTTCGATTGAAATAGACGGCAGCCGCTACGACATCTCAGTAGTAGTGCTGGCCGACTTGAACGAGCCCCTTATCCTGGGAGTACCTTTCTTGATGAGTCAAGAAGCTATACTTGATATCAAGAGAAAGTGCATATATGTGGGCATTAGTCCCAGGCAAACACTATTTTGGAACGGAGTGGCAGAGCGACGGCTGTGTGACATCACGATGCCGGAGTTCTCCGAAGAACAATTTTGTCCCGATACACGGGAAATGATTATGACTGTAATCATGGATTTTCCCGATGTATTCGAGGAATCCATAAGACAACCCATTACCAAGGCGGCTGTTCATGAAATCCGGGTGCATCAGGAAAGGCCGTTTCGCCGTTCGCGTTACGGCCGGATGTCGGAAGAACGGAAGGCCCTGGTACACGAAGAAATTAGAAAATTATCAGAGGCAGGAGTAATTACTCAAAGCAACTCCCCTTATTGTTCACCCGTGGTCCTCGTCCCTAAAAAGGACGGGAAGCTTAGGTTCTGCGTGGACTATAGGGAAATGAACAAACTTATTATATCAGCCCCTAACCTCCCACCCATTCAGAAGACGGTGCGAGAGGTGGGAGCAGCCAGTGTGTTCACCACTCTCGATTTAAGGAATGGCTTTTGGCAGGCCCCTCTTACGCCTGAGTCGCAAAAGTATACAGCTTTTGGAGCACCCGACGGGCAGGTCTACCAGTTCAAAGTGCTGAGCTTCGGACTGAAGAATGGACCTGCCGTGTTTCAGAAACTAATGTCCTCCGTGCTTGTGGGGTACACGGACGTCTTCTGTAAAGTGTACCTCGACGATATAATCGTGTACTCCCACAGCATAGAAGAACATTGCGACCACCTAAGGAGGATCCTAGAGAGGCTACGGTCACACGGGCTATGGCTGTCCCCCGGAAAGTGCCGTTTCGGCTCTAACGAGCTGAAATACTTGGGCAGGGTTGTTTCAGAGAAAGGCAATCGACCCCAGGAAACTCATATATTGAATGTGAGTAATTTCCCCACTCCCAAAACTATTAGACAAGTGCGCGCCTTCCTTGGCACCGCAGGTTGGCTTCGCGAATACATCCCTAGATTCGCGGAAGTAACGGCTCCTTTGTCTGACCTCATTGACAAGGAGAAAAGGTTTAAGTGGACCGATAAGACAGAGGAAGCGTTCCAGAAAGTGAAGGCATTAGTGTTAAATCCCCTTGAGCTGGCAAGGCCTGACTCTACTCGTCCCTACTGCCTCCAGACGGATGGCAGCACGGTAGGGATAGGAGCTGTATTGTTTCAGGAGAGAAGTGACGGCCAAAGGGATATCGTTGCTTATGCGAGCGCGAAGCTCAAGAAAGCAGAGCAACGATACCACGTAAACGAAATCGAATGTCTTGCTTCTGTCTGGGCCATCAAAAAGTACAAACATTTCCTACAAGATAGAAAATTCAAATTATATACAGATAGTTCCGCTCTGTTGTGGTTACACAAAACCAAGGACGAAAGAGCAAAGCTGACCCGTTGGTCGTTGCTCCTATCGGAATATGATTTCGAAGTCATTCATATTCCTGGCCGATTAAACCAATTGCCGGACTTCCTATCGCGAAACCCCGCGGAGGAGGAGACCGGCCACGACATCATGACAGATACGGAAAGAATGTTTTTCCCTATTGTAGGACCTAAACCGATATCCCAAAAGGAGTGGGAGAGTCTACAAGTGTCCGAAGCCGACGTGACTCCTAAGGAAGCGCTGACGCAAATCGAAACCTTTTATGACAAAGTGCTACAAGCACAAGCGAATTGTCATGGGTTGCAAAGATTCGTGGAGCGCATAATCCGTGCCAAACAGGCTGCTGCTCCGAATGACTACGAGCAAAGAATAGCAGCGGAATTCCTCTTAGAGGAGGGAGTTTTATATTTCGTGGGCCCGGACCAGACAGAGAAACGCCTGGTAATACCTAAAAGTCATTTCCACGAAGTCATGGAAAGGTACCATGACAATATTGGGCACCCGGGAGTCGACGAGACTTACCGTCAGGTGTCCAAATACTATTACCTATCCCCTTTGAAAGACCGCGTCCGCGAGTACGTGACGAGGTGCTTAATATGTGCCACCACCAAGCGCTCGAAGCCTCAACCAGCCTCGAACCTGAGACCCAATACTCCTGTACGTCCATGGGAGATTGTTTCTGTAGACGTCATGGGAGCCTATCCCGCATCAGTGAACGGAAACAAATACTTAATAGTTGCCACCGACTGCTTCAGCAAGTGGGTGGAAACAAAAATTGTCCCAAAAGTCGATGCCACCATAGTGGCAAAGTTTTTGCAGGAAGATGTGTTTAATCGTTGGGGCTACCCGAGGTTACTCATCTCGGACAGCTCTGGCCAATTTAAAGGGCGGGTGTTTGAGGCCTTCGCTGCGAGGCATCAGATGGAATTGAGATGGTCCCCAATATACCACCAACAGGCGAACCCGGTGGAACGCCGCATTCAAGAAATAAAGAAAATGTTACGGGCCGCCCTTGTGAACAAGGAGGAAAACCTCTGGGAAGGGCAGATCCCGGACATAGTCTTTAACTTGAGGACACGCTTCAATGCTGCCATTGGCACCACCCCGAGTACCTTGCTACTAGGTTACGATCTTCCCCGGCCAGGAGAATGGGCTACTCCCGCCCAGGGCCGACGGAGACGACGCCGAAATAATGATAGGGACGCGCGAGTAGCCGCCGCGGCGGCAGCATCGAATACATACAGAAATAAACATTTCCCTAACCCAGATCACCAACCGATCACATTTCAGCCCGGCCAGTGGGTACTGTGCCGTAACGGCGAAAGATTTAGGAAGAATTTTGGACCCACTTGGGTAGGCCCTTACCAAGTAGAACGGGTAGCCGGGCCAAACTGTTTTGTGGTCAACAAAGCTGGTCTCGAGCAAAACGTTCACACCGACGACTTAAGGCTAGCCCCAGACCCCAGGCGAGGTCAGGATAACCTAGACCCTCGACCTCCTCCTCCGGATGATGATGAGGATTAGTTCGCGAAACGCGGTGGCACCAAACGTGTCAAACAACTTCTTATTTTTCATCTTTTCCCCTATAGCCTGCCATAAATTCCTTTCTCAAACCCTTATTGTCGCAAATATATGGCCATAAAGAAAGAGGAAGAACTCATATGTACATATTTAGGTGTAAGAGTGCCTTTAGGTTAGATAAGGAGTGTACAGGTGTATGTATGTTTAAAGCCAAATAGTTGTCATTATGATTAAGAGTATAGTTAAGTTCTTTTACATTGATGTTACGCTGTTATGTTAAGTATTCTAGTTGTAAAACACCCAATTGTACAGGGTGAGACATGTTATGCTACTGTATGTAATATTTCTGATTGAGTTCAAAATAAAGCAACAGATTGTTGGCTCCAGTCGTGCCCACAAGATGGTGCTCACTTTGACAGCGATTCCTTAAAGGGGGGGCGTGTTATACTCGGCCTGAAAATAGGCAGAGTATTTCATTCGAAACAATTCAGAAATTGAAATTATAAAGTGCGAAATGCAGAGAAATATCGAGATTTCTCTGCATCGGAGTTTTGTTCACAAGCCACGCCCCGCGCGGCCGGCGATTGGCCTAGACGGCGTTTTAAGGAGGTGACCCGCAAAGCGGACACTATAAATATACGCGTTATTCAGCCTATTCAGTTCAGTCTGAAAGTGATATTCTATGTGAGAAGTCAGTCTGAGAGTTCAGTCTGAGAGTGGTACTTGACGTAATAGTTAGTCTGAAAGTGCAGTCAGATAGCAGAGTTCAGTCTGAAAGTTAGTCTCAGCGACATTCAAAGTTTATTCAGATTATTCTAATAACGAATAATCTCAGTCAATATAAGCTGATACTACGAATATTAGTGCCAGTAAAAGTGCTTTTACTGGCCTCTATCAAATTAAAACCTGCATTCAGCGAATTGAATGCTAAAAAACTCCAGATTAATCGACGTCAATTCGATTAATCATTCCTGCACAATAGTCAGAGGCTGTTTAGCCAACAAATTGTTTCGAAACCTAACCTGGAGGAATCTTCGGCCGTCAAAGTCGAACATTTTGGGTACCATTGGAGTTGTGAAACCTCAACTCACGATTTTTATTTGGAGAAGAGAATCACCCTTATCTGCAACTGGAAGCTGGCAGCTGGTTCCTGAAACGGAAGAAGAAAGAGGCCACAGGGTAAGCCGAAATCTTTGACATCAGATCAGTTCCACCAGTGGGAGTCAGCATAATCCTGTTTATGCTACTTGCAGTGCTAAAGTGAAAAGTAGAACAAATAATTTTTTTACTAACTCTTACTTTCAAACGAGAAAAAAACTTTTTCTTGAAACATAGTTCAACAAGATAACTTTAAAAACTATCATTTTATAGAAATACTTCGAACTTTCATACTAGTTAGAGTAAGATTTGAAAGTAGTGATTCTTTGAGACACTTTTAGTGAACTTATTTATTTCTATTAGTCATATTATTGTCCACTCTGATCTATGAAAGATCCTCAGACCGAGTGGAAACATTTTACATAATTTGGTTTCGCATTGGTGATTTCGATTGTGTATTTCTAAGGAAATTTACTTCTTCACACTGTCATATATTTGCGAAGGTTAATGTATTTAGGTGCAGCCACGTATACTACGTATATTGCAGGGTATAAGGGAATTTCAGACATAGTAAACTTTCTCTGAGATTTCGAAATGGACGGCAACCACCCTACTATCTCCGAACCTGAAAATCTAACTCGATTTTCACATCCGGAGCAGGAGCGTATCGGCGGAGAGTTTACCGGACCCAGAGCTAGCCGGAGTCTAACAGGAGAAATTTTCCAAAATTTTTCCTATAACCATATACCGCCTTTACGACACATGGTGGGGTGCAAAGTATCCATGTCCATCTGAATAACAATAATTCGTCAATTAAAATCATTATCGTGTCGTCAGAGGGGGTATAGAGGTATTTCTCATTTTCAAAATTACTTCAAAAATCTAATATGACTTGGCACGCATCATAGTGGGTTGCAAAGTATTCATATATATTTAAATAACAATAATTCGTCAACAGAAATCATTGTCGGGTCGTTAGAGGGGGTATAGAGGGATTTTTCATTTTCAATATTTCTTCAAAAATCTAATAATACTTGGCACGCATCATGGTGGGGTGCAGAATATCCATATCATTCTGAATAACAATAATTCCTTAACAGAAATTATTGTCGTGTCGTCAGAGGCGGTATAGAGAGAATTTTCATTTTCAAAATTACCTCAAAATCTAATATGACTTGGCACGCATCATGGTTGGGTGCAAAGTATTCATGTATATCTAACTAACAATAATTGGTTAACAGAAATCATTGTCGTGTCGTCAGAGGGGGTATAGAGGGATTTTTCATTATCAAAATGATTTCAATAATCAAATATGACATGGCACGCATCATGGTGGGGTACAGTATATCCATTTCCATCTCAGTAACAATGATTTGTCAACAGAAATCATTGTCGGGACGTCAGAGGGGGTATAGAGGGATTTTTCATTTTCAAAATTACCTCAAAATCAAATATGACTTAGCACGCATCATGGTGGGGTGCAGAATATCCATTTCCATCTGAATAACAATAATTCGTCAACAGAAATCATTGACGGGTCGTTGGAGGGGGTATAGAGGGATTTTTCATTTTCAAAATTACCTCAAAATCAAAAATGACTTGGCATGCAACATGGTGGGGTGCAAAGTATCCATGTCCATCTGAATAAAAATAATTCTTCAATTTAAATCATTGTCGTGACGTCAGAGGGGGTATAGAGGGATTTTTCATTTTCAAAATTACCTCAAAATCAAATATGACTTGGCACGCATCATAGTGGGGTGCAGAATATCCATTACCATCTGAATAACAATAATTTGTCGACAGAAATCATTGACGGGTCGTTGGAGGGGGTATAGAGGGATTTTTCATAATCAAAATGATTTCAAAAATCATATATGACATGGCACGCATCATGGCGGGGTGCAAAGTATGCATATATATCTAAATAACAATAATTCGTCAACAGAAATCATTGTCGCGTCGTCAGAGGGGGTATAGAGGGATTTTTCATAATCAAAATGATTTCAAAAATCATATACGACATAGCACGCATCATGGCGGGGTGCAAAGTATCCATATATATCTAAATAACAATAATTCGTCAACAGAAATCATTGTCGGGTCGTTAGAGGGGGTATAGAGGGATTTTCCATTTTCAATATTTCTTCAAAAACCTAATATTACTTGGTACGCATCATAGTGGGGTGCAGAATATCCATATCTATCTGAATAACAATAATTCCTTAACAGAAATTATTGTCGTGTCGTCAGAGGGGGTATAGAGGGATTTTTCATTTTTAAAATTACCTCAAACTCAAATATGACTTGACACGCATCATAGTGGGGTGCAAAGTATTCATGTATATCTAAATAACAATGATTCGTTAACAGAAATCATTGTCGTGTCGTCAGAGGGGGTATAGAGGGAATTTTCATTTTCAAAATTACCTCAAAATCAAAAATGACTTGGCACGCAACATGGTGGGGTGCATAATTTCCATCCATTTCCATCTGAATAATAATAATTCGTCAGCAGAAATCATCGTCGGGTCGTTAGAGGGGATGTAGAGGGATTTTTCATTTTCAATATTTCTTCAAAAATCTAATATGACTTGGCACGCATCATGGTGGGGTGCAAAGTTTCCATGTCCATCTGAATAACAATAATTCGTCAATTTAAATCATTGTCGTGTCGTCAGAGGGGGATAGAGGTATTTCTCATTTTCAAAATTTCTTCAAAATTCTAATATGACTTGGCACGCATCATAGTGGGGTGCAAAGTATCCATATATATCTATATATATTATATTATATTTCAATATTTCAATATTTCTTCAAAAATCTAATATTACTTGACACGCATCATGGTTGGGTGCAGAATATCCATATCTATCTGAATAACAATAATTCCTTAACAGAATTTATTGTCGTGTCGTCAGAGGGGGTATAGAGGGAGTTTTCATTTTCAAAATTACCTCAAAATCAAATATGACTTGGCACGCATCATGGTGGGGTTCAGAATATCCATCTCCATCTGAATAACAATAATTCGTCAGCAGAAATCATTGTCGGGTCGCTAGAGGGGATGTAGAGGGATTTTTCATTTTCAATATTTCTTCAAAAATCTTATATGACTTGGCACGCATCATGGTGGGGTGCAGAATATCCATTTCCATCTGAATAACAATAATTCGTCAGCAGAAATCATTGTCAGGTCGTTAGAGGGGATGTAGAGGGATATTTCATTTTCAATATTTCTTCAAAAATCTTATATGACTTGGCACGCATCATGGTGGGGTGCAGAATATCCTTTTCCATCTGAATAACAATAATTCGTCAACAGAAATCATTGTCGGGTCGTCAGAGGGGGTATAGAGGGATTTTTCATTTTCAAAATTACTTCAAAAATCTAATATGACTTGGCACGCATCATGGTGGGTCGCAAAGTATCCATGTCCATCTGAATAACAATAATTCGTCAACATAAATCATTGTCGTGTAGTCAGAGGGGGTATAGAGTGATTTTTCATTTTCAAAATTACTTAAAAAATCAAATATGACTTGGCACGTATCATGGTGGATTGCATAATATCCATTTTCATCTAAATTACCATATTTCGTCAACAGAAATTATTGTCGGATCGTCAAAGGGGGTTAAAGGAAATTTTCATTTTCAAAATTACTTCAAAAATCGAATATAACTTGGCACGCAGCATAGTAGAGTGCAAAATATTCATTTCCATCTGAATAACAATAATTTGTCAACAGGAATCATTGTCGGGTCGTCAGAGGGGGTATAGAGGGATTTCTCATTATCAAAATGACTTCAAAAATCAAATATGACTTGGCACGAATCATAGTAGGGTGCAGAATATATATTTCCATCTGAATAACAAGAATTCGTCAACAGAAATCATAGTCGGGTCGTTAGAGGGGGTATAGACGGATTTTTCATTTTCAATATTTCTTCAAAACTCTAATATGACTTGGCACGCATCATGGTGGGGTGCAGAATATCTATTTCCATCTGAATAACAATAAATCGTCGACAGAAATCATTGTCGGGTCGTTAGAGGGGGTATCGAGGGATATTTCATATTCAAAATTACCTCAAAATCAAATATGACTTGGCACGCAACATGGTGGGGTGCAGAATATTCATTTCCATTTGAATAACAATATTTCGTCAAAAGATATCATTGTCGGGTCGTTAGAGGGGGTATAGAGGGATTTTTCATTTTCAATATTTCTTCAAAAATCCAATATGACTTGGCAGGCATCATGGTGGGGTGCAGAATATCCATTTCCATCAGAATAACAATAATTCGTCAACAGAACTCATTGTCGGGCCGTCAGAGGGGGTATAGAAGGATTTTTCAATTTCAAAATGAATTCAAAAATCAAATATGATTTGGCACGCATCATAGAGGGGTGCAAAATATCCATTTCCATCTGAATAACAATATTTTGTTATCAGAAATCATTGTCGGGTCATTAGAGGGGGGTATAGAGGGATTTTTCATTTTCAAAATTACCTCAAAATCAAATATGACTTGGCACGCATCATGGTGGGGTGCAGAATATCCATTATCATCTGAATAACAATAATTCGGCAACGGAAATCATTGACGGGTCGTTGAAGGGGGTATAGAGGGATTTTTCATTTTCAAAATGACTTCAAATATCTAATATGACTTGGCACGCTTCATGGTAGGGTGCAGAATATCCATTTCCATCTGATTAACAATAAATTGTCAACAGAAATCATTGTCGGGTCGTTAGAGGGGGTATAGAGGGATTTGTCATTTTCAATATATCTTCAAAAATCTAATATTACTTGGCACGCATAATAGTGGGGTGCAAAGTATCCATGTCCATCTGAATAAAAATAATTCGTCAACAGAAATCATTGTCGGGACGTCAGAGGGGGTATAGAGGGATTTTTCATTATCAAAATCATTTCAATAATCAAATATGACATGGCACGCATCATGGCGGGGTGCAGAATATCCATTTCTATCTGACTAACATTAATTCGTCAACATAAATCATTGTCGTGTCGTCAGAGGGGGTATGGAGGGATTTTTCATTTTCAAAATTACTTCAAAAATCTAATATGACTTGGCACGCATCATGGTGGGGTGCAAAGTATCCATGTCCATCTGAATAACAATAATTCGTTAATTTAAATCATTGTCGTGTCGTCAGAGGGGGTATAGAGGTATTTCTCATTTTCAAAATTACTCAAAAATCTAATATGACTTGGCCCGCATCATAGTGGGTTGCAAAGTATTCGTATATATTTAAATAACAATAATTCGTCAACAGAAATCATTGTCGGGTCGTTAGAGGGGGTATAGAGGGATTTTTCATTTTCAATATTTCTTCAAAAATCTAATATTACTTAGCACGCATCATGGAGGGGTGCAAAGTATCCATGTCCATCTGAATAAAAATAATACGTCAACAGAAATCATTGTCGGGTCGTCAGAGGGGGTATAGAGGGATTTTTCATTATCAAAATCATTTCAATAATCAAATATGACATGGCACGCATCATGGCGGGGTGCAGAATATCCATTTCTATCTGACTATCATTAATTCGTCAACATAAATCATTGTCGTGTCGTCAGAGGGGGTATGGAGGGATTTTTCATTTTCAAAATTACTTCAAAAATCTAATATGACTTGGCACGCATCATGGTGGGGTGCAAAGTATCCATGTCCATCTGAATAACAATAATTCGTCAATTTAAATCATTGTCGTGTCGTCAGAGGGGGTATAGAGGTATTTCTCAATTTCAAAATTAATTCAAAAATCTAATATGACTTGGCACGCATCATAGTGGGTTGCAAAGTATTCATATATATTTAAATACCAATAATTCGTCAACAGAAATCATTGTCGGGTCGTCAGAGGGGATATAGAGGGATTTTTCATTTTCAAAATGACTTCAATAATCAAATATAACTTGGCACGCATCATAGTGGGGTACAGAATATCCATTTCCATCTCAATAACAATAATTTGTCAACAGAAATAATTGTCGGGTCGTCAGAGGGGGTATAGAGGGATTTATCATTTTCAAAACTACCTCAAAATCAAATATGACTTGGCACGCATCATGGTGGGGTGCAGAAGATCCATGTCCATCTGAATAACAATGATTCGTCAACAGAAATCATTGTCGGGTCGTTAGAGGGGGTATAGAGGGATTTTTCATTTTCAAAATTACCTCAAAATCAAATATGACTTGGCACGCAACATGGTGTGGTGCAGAATATTCATTTCCATCTGAATAACGATAATTCGTCAACAGAAATCATTGTCGGGTCGTTAGAGGGGGTATAGAGGGATTTTTCATTTTCAAAATGACTTCAAAAATCAAATATGACTTGGCACGCATCATGGTGGGGTACAGAATATCCATTTCCATCTCAATAACAATAATTGGTCAACAGAAATCATTGTCGGGTCGTCAGAGGGGGTATAGAGGGATTTTTCATTTTCAAAATTACCTCATAATCAAATATGACTTGGCACGCATCATAGTGGGGTGCAGAATATCCATTTCCATCTGAATAACATTAACCTGTCGACAGATATCATTGACGGGTCGTTGGAGGGGGTATAGAGGGATTTCTCATTTTCAAAATTTCTTCAAAAATCTAATATGACTTGGCACACATCATGGTGAGGTGAAGAATATCCATTTCCATCTGAATAACAATAATTTGTCAACAGATGTCATTGTCGGGTCGATAGAGGGAGTATAGAGGGATTTTTCATTTTCAATATTCCTTCAAAAATCTAATATGACTTGGCACGCATCACGGTGGGGTGCAAAGTATCCATGAACATCTGAATAACAATAATTCGTCAAAGGAAATCATTGTCGGGTCGTCAGAGGGGGTATAGAGGAATTTTTCATTTTCAATATTACTTCAAAAATCTAATATGACTTGGCTCGCATCATGGTGGGGTGCAGAATATCCATTTCCATCTCAATACCAATAATTCGTCAACAGAAATCATTGTCGGGTCGTCAGAGGGGGTATAGAGGGATTTTTCATTTTCAAAATTACCTCAAAATCAAATATGACTTGGCACGCATCATGGTGGGGTGCACAATATCCATTTCCATCTGAATAATAATAATTCGGCAACAGAAATCATTAACGGGTCGTTGAAGGGGGTATAGAGGGATTTTTCATTTTCAAAATGACTTCAAAAATCAAATATGATTTGGCACGCATCATAGAGGGTTGCAGAAAATACATTTCCATCTGAATAACAATATTTTGTTATCAGAAATCATTGTCGGGTCGTCAGAAGGGGTATAGAGGGATTTTTCATTATCAAAATCATTTCAATAATCAAATATGACATGGCACGCATCATGGCGGGGTGCAGAATATCCATTTCTATCTCAATACCAATAATTCGTCAACATAAATCATTGTCGTGTCGTCAGAGGGGGTATGGAGGGATTTTTCATTTTCAAAATTACTTCAAAAATCTAATATGACTTGGCTCGCATCATGGTGGGGTGCAGAATATCCATTTCCTTCTCAATACCAATAATTCGTCAACATAAATCATTGTCGTGTCGTCAGAGGGGGTATGGAGGGATTTTTCATTTTCAAAATTACTTCAAAAATCTAATATGACTTGTCACGCATCATGGTGGGTTGCAAAGTATCCATGTCCATCTGAATAACTATAATTCGTCTATTCAAATCATTGTCGTGTCGTCAGAGGGGGTATAGAGGTATTTCTCATTTTCAAAATTACTTCAAAAATCTAATATGACTTGGCACGCATCATAGTGGGTTGCAAAGTATTCATATATATTTAAATAACAATAATTCGTCAACAGAAATCATTGTCGGGTCGTTAGAGGGGGTATAGAGGGATTTTTCATTTTCAATATTTCTTCAAAAATCTAATATTACTTGGCACGCATCATGATGGGGTGCAGAATATCCATATCAATCTGAATAACAATAATTCCTAAACAGAAATTATTGTCGTGTCGTCAGAGGGGGTATAGAGGGATTTTTCATTTTCAAAATTACCTCAAAATCTAATATGACTTGGCACGCATCATGGTGGGGTGCAAAGTATTCATGTATATCTACCTAACAATAATTGGTTAGCAGAAATCATTGTCGTGTCGTCAGAGGGTGTAGAGGGATTTTTCATTATCAAAATGATTTCAATAATCAAATATGACATGGCACGCATCATAGTGGGGTACAGAATATCCATTTCCATCTCAATAACAATGATTTGTTAACAGAAATCATTGTCGGGACGTCAGAGGGGGTATAGAGGGATTTTTCATTTTCAAAATTACCTCAAAATCAAATATGACTTGGCACGCATCAAAGTGGGGTGCAGAATATCCATTACCATCTGAATAACAATAATTTGACGACAGAAATCATTGACGGGTCGTTGGAGGGGGTATAGAGGGATTTTTCATAATCAAAATGATTTCAAAAATCATATATGACATGGCACGCATCATGGCGGGGTGCAAAGTATCCATATATATCTAAATAACAATAATACGTCAACAGAAATCATTGTCGGGTCGTTAGAGGGGGTATAGAGGGATTTTCCATTTTCAATATATCTTCAAAAATCTAATATGACTTGGCACGCATCATGGTGGGGTGCAAAGTATCCATGTCCATCTGAATAAAAATAATTCGTCAACAGAAATCATTGTCGCGACGTCAGAGGGGGTATAGAGGGATTTTTCATAATCAAAATGATTTCAAATATCATATATGACATGGCACGCATCATGGCGGTGTGCAAAGTATCCATATATATCTGAATAACAATAATTCCTTAACAGAAATTATTGTCGTGTCGTCAGAGGGGGTATAGAGGGATTTTTCATTTTCAAAATTACCTCAAACTCAAATATGACTTGGCACGCATCATGGTGGGGTGCAAAGTATTCATGTATATCTAAATAACAATGATTCGTTAACAGAAATCATTGTCGTGTCGTTAGAGGGGGTATCGAGGGATTTTTCATTTTCAAAATTACCTCAAAATCAAATATGACTTGGCACGCAACATGGTGGGGTGCAGAATATTCATTTCCATTTGAATAACAATAATTCGTCAAAAGATATCATTGTCGGGTCGTTAGAGGGGGTATAGAGGGATTTTTCATTTTCAATATTTCTTCAAAAATCCAATATGACTTGGCAGGCATCATGGTGGGGTGCAGAATATCCATTTCCATCAGAATAACAATAATTCGTCAACAGAACTCATTGTCGGGCCGTCAGAGGGGGTATAGAGGGATTTTTCAATTTCAAAATGAATTCAAAAATCAAATATGATTTGGCACGCATCATAGAGGGGTGCAAAATATCCATTTCCATCTGAATAACAATATTTTGTTATCAGAAATCATTGTCGGGTCATTAGAGGGTGGTATAGAGGGATTTTTCATTTTCAAAATTACCTCAAAATCAAATATGACTTGGCACGCATCATGGTGGGGTGCAGAATATCCATTATCATCTGAATAACAATAATTCGGCAACGGAAATCATTGACGGGTCGTTGAAGGGGGTATAGAGGGATTTTTCATTTTCAAAATGACTTCAAATATCTAATATGACTTGGCACGCTTCATGGTAGGGTGCAGAATATCCATTTCCATCTGATTAACAATAATTTGTCAACAGAAATCATTGTCGGGTCGTTAGAGGGGGTATAGAGTGATTTGTCATTTTCAATATATCTTCAAAAATCTAATATTACTTGGCACGCATAATAGTGGGGTGCAAAGTATCCATGTCCATCTGAATAAAAATAATTCGTCAACAGAAATCATTGTCGGGACGTCAGAGGGGGTATAGAGGGATTTTTCATTATCAAAATCATTTCAATAATCAAATATGACATGGCACGCATCATGGCGGGGTGCAGAATATCCATTTCTATCTGACTAACATTAATTCGTCAACATAAATCATTGTCGTGTCGTCAGAGGGGGTATGGAGGGATTTTTCATTTTCAAAATTACTTCAAAAATCTAATATGACTTGGCACGCATCATGGTGGGGTGCAAAGTATCCATGTCCATCTGAATAACAATTATTCGTTAATTTAAATCATTGTCGTGTCGTCAGAGGGGGTATAGAGGTATTTCTCATTTTCAAAATTACTTCAAAAATCTAATATGACTTGGCACGCATCATAGTGGGTTGCAAAGTATTCATATATATTTAAATAACAATAATTCGTCAAGAGAAATCATTGTCGGGTCGTTAGAGGGGGTATAGAGGGATTTTTCATTTTCAATATTTCATCAAAAATCTAATATTACTTGGCACGCATCATGGTGGGGTGCAAAGTATCCATGTCCATCTGAATAAAAATAATACGTCAACAGAAATCATTGTCGGGTCGTCAGAGGGGGTATAGAGGGATTTTTCATTATCAAAATCATTTCAATAATCAAATATGACATGGCACGCGTCATGGCGGGGTGCAGAATATCCATTTCTATCTGACTATCATTAATTCGTCAACATAAATCATTGTCGTGTCGTCAGAGGGGGTATGGAGGGATTTTTCATTTTCAAAATTACTTCAAAAATCTAATATGACTTGACACGCATCATGGTGGGGTGCAAAGTATCCATGTCCATCTGAATAACAATAATTCGTCAATTTAAATCATTGTCGTGTCGTCAGAGGGGGTATAGAGGTATTTCTCAATTTCAAAATTAATTCAAAAATCTAATATGACTTGGCACGCATCATAGTGGGTTGCAAAGTATTCATATATATTTAAATACCAATAATTCGTCAACAGAAATCATTGTCGGGTCGTCAGAGGGGATATAGAGGGATTTTTCATTTTCAAAATGACTTCAATAATCAAATATAACTTGGCACGCATCATAGTGGGGTACAGAATATCCATTTCCATCTCAATAACAATAATTTGTCAACAGAAATAATTGTCGGGTCGTCAGAGGGGGTATTGAGGGATTTATCATTTTCAAAATTACCTCAAAATCAAATATGACTTGGCACGCATCATGGTGGGGTGCAGAACATCCATGTCCATCTGAATAACAATGATTCGTCAACAGAAATCATTGACGGGTCGTTAAAGGGGGTATAGAGCGATTTTTCATTTTCAATATATCTTCAAAAATCTAATATGACTTGGCACGCATCATGGTGGGGTGCAGAATATTTATTTTCATCTGAATAACAATAATTCGTCGACAGAAATCATTGTCGGGTCGTTAGAGGGGGTATAGAGGGATTTTTCATTTTCAAAATTACCTCAAAATCAAATATGACTTGGCACGCAACATGGTGGGGTGCAGAATATTCATTTCCATCTGAATAACGATAATTCGTCAACAGAAATCATTGTCGGGTCGTTAGAGGGGGTATAGAGGGATTTTTCATTTTCAAAATGACTTCAAAAATCAAATATGACTTGGCACGCATCATGGTGGGGTACAGAATATCCATTTCCATCTCAATAACAATAATTGGTCAACAGAAATCATTGTCGGGTCGTCAGAGGGGGTATAGAGGGATTTTTCATTTTCAAAATTACCTCATAATCAAATATGACTTGGCACGCATCATAGTGGGGTGCAGAATATCCATTTCCATCTGAATAACATTAACCTGTCGACAGATATCATTGACGGGTCGTTGGAGGGGGTATAGAGGGATTTCTCATTTTCAAAATTTCTTCAAAAATCTAATATGACTTGGCACACATCATCGTGAGGTGAAGAATATCCATTTCCATCTGAATAACAATAATTTGTCAACAGATGTCATTGTCGGGTCGATAGAGGGAGTATAGAGGGATTTTTCATTTTCAATATTTCTTCAAAAATCTAATATGACTTGGCACGCATCATGGTGGGGTGCAAAGTATCCATGAACATCTGAATAACAATAATTCGTCAAAAGAAATCATTGTCGGGTCGTCAGAGGGGGTATAGAGGAATTTTTCATTTTCAATATTTCTTCAAAAATCTAATATGACTTGGCTCGCATCATGGTGGGGTGCAGAATATCCATTTCCATCTCAATACCAATAATTCGTCAACAGAAATCATTGTCGGGTCGTCAGAGGGGGTATAGAGGGATTTTTCATTTTCAAAATTACCTCAAAATCAAATATGACTTGGCACGCATCATGGTGGGGTGCACAATATCCATTTCCATCTGAATAATGATAATTCGGCAACAGAAATCATTGACGGGTCGTTGAAGGGGGTATAGAGGGATATTTCATTTTCAAAATGACTTCAAAAATCAAATATGATTTGGCACGCATCATAGAGGGGTGCAGAATATACATTTCCATCTGAATAACAATATTTTGTTATCAGAAATCATTGTCGGGTCGTCAGAAGGGGTATAGAGGGATTTTTCATTATCAAAATCATTTCAATAATCAAATATAACTTGGCACGCATCATAGTGGGGTACAGAATATCCATTTCCATCTCAATAACAATAATTTGTCAACAGAAATAATTGTCGGGTCGTCAGAGGGGGTATTGAGGGATTTATCATTTTCAAAATTACCTCAAAATCAAATATGACTTGGCACGCATCATGGTGGGGTGCAGAACATCCATGTCCATCTGAATAACGATGATTCGTCAACAGAAATCATTGACGGGTCGTCAAAGGGGGTATAGATATAGAGCGATTTTTCATTTTCAATATTTCTTCAAAAATCTAATATGACTTGGCACGCATCATGGTGGGGTGCAGAATATTTATTTTCATCTGAATAACAATAATTCGTCGACAGAAATCATTGTCGGGTCGTTAGAGGGGGTATAGAGGGATTTTTCATTTTCAAAATTACCTCAAAATCAAATATGACTTGGCAGGCATCATGGTGGGGTGCAGAATATCCATTTCCATCAGAATAACAATAATTCGTCAACAGAACTCATTGTCGGGCCGTCAGAGGGGGTATAGAAGGATTTTTCAATTTCAAAATGAATTCAAAAATCAAATATGATTTGGCACGCATCATAGAGGGGTGCAAAATATCCATTTCCATCTGAATAACAATATTTTGTTATCAGAAATCATTGTCGGGTCATTAGAGGGGGGTATAGAGGGATTTTTCATTTTCAAAATTACCTCAAAATCAAATATGACTTGGCACGCATCATGGTGGGGTGCAGAATATCCATTATCATCTGAATAACAATAATTCGGCAACGGAAATCATTGACGGGTCGTTGAAGGGGGTATAGAGGGATTTTTCATTTTCAAAATGACTTCAAATATCTAATATGACTTAGCACGCTTCATGGTAGGGTGCAGAATATCCATTTCCATCTGATTAACAATAAATTGTCAACAGAAATCATTGTCGGGTCGTTAGAGGGGGTATAGAGGGATTTGTCATTTTCAATATATCTTCAAAAATCTAATATTACTTGGCACGCATAATAGTGGGGTGCAAAGTATCCATGTCCATCTGAATAAAAATAATTCGTCAACAGAAATCATTGTCGGGACGTCAGAGGGGGTATAGAGGGATTTTTCATTATCAAAATCATTTCAATAATCAAATATGACATGGCACGCATCATGGCGGGGTGCAGAATATCCATTTCTATCTGACTAACATTAATTCGTCAACATAAATCATTGTCGTGTCGTCAGAGGGGGTATGGAGGGATTTTTCATTTTCAAAATTACTTCAAAAATCTAATATGACTTGGCACGCATCATGGTGGGGTGCAAAGTATCCATGTCCATCTGAATAACAATAATTCGTTAATTTAAATCATTGTCGTGTCGTCAGAGGGGGTATAGAGGTATTTCTCATTTTCAAAATTACTCAAAAATCTAATATGACTTGGCCCGCATCATAGTGGGTTGCAAAGTATTCGTATATATTTAAATAACAATAACTCGTCAACAGAAATCATTGTCGGGTCGTTAGAGGGGGTATAGAGGGATTTTTCATTTTCAATATTTCTTCAAAAATCTAATATTACTTGGCACGCATCATGGTGGGGTGCAAAGTATCCATGTCCATCTGAATAAAAATAATACGTCAACAGAAATCATTGTCGGGTCGTCAGAGGGGGTATAGAGGGATTTTTCATTATCAAAATCATTGCAATAATCAAATATGACATGGCACGCATCATGGCGGGGTGCAGAATATCCATTTCTATCTGACTATCATTAATTCGTCAACATAAATCATTGTCGTGTCGTCAGAGGGGGTATGGAGGGATTTTTCATTTTCAAAATTACTTCAAAAATCTAATATGACTTGGCACGCATCATGGTGGGGTGCAAAGTATCCATGTCCATCTGAATAACAATAATTCGTCAATTTAAATCATTGTCGTGTCGTCAGAGGGGGTATAGAGGTATTTCTCAATTTCAAAATTAATTCAAAAATCTAATATGACTTGGCACGCATCATAGTGGGTTGCAAAGTATTCATATATATTTAAATACCAATAATTCGTCAACAGAAATCATTGTCGGGTCGTCAGAGGGGATATAGAGGGATTTTTCATTTTCAAAATGACTTCAATAATCAAATATAACTTGGCACGCATCATAGTGGGGTACAGAATATCCATTTCCATCTCAATAACAATAATTTGTCAACAGAAATAATTGTCGGGTCGTCAGAGGGGGTATAGAGGGATTTATCATTTTCAAAACTACCTCAAAATCAAATATGACTTGGCACGCATCATGGTGGGGTGCAGAAGATCCATGTCCATCTGAATAACAATGATTCGTCAACAGAAATCATTGTCGGGTCGTTAGAGGGGGTATAGAGGGATTTTTCATTTTCAAAATTACCTCAAAATCAAATATGACTTGGCACGCAACATGGTGTGGTGCAGAATATTCATTTCCATCTGAATAACGATAATTCGTCAACAGAAATCATTGTCGGGTCGTTAGAGGGGGTATAGAGGGATTTTTCATTTTCAAAATGACTTCAAAAATCAAATATGACTTGGCACGCATCATGGTGGGGTACAGAATATCCATTTCCATCTCAATAACAATAATTGGTCAACAGAAATCATTGTCGGGTCGTCAGAGGGGGTATAGAGGGATTTTTCATTTTCAAAATTACCTCATAATCAAATATGACTTGGCACGCATCATAGTGGGGTGCAGAATATCCATTTCCATCTGAATAACATTAACCTGTCGACAGATATCATTGACGGGTCGTTGGAGGGGGTATAGAGGGATTTCTCATTTTCAAAATTTCTTCAAAAATCTAATATGACTTGGCACACATCATGGTGAGGTGAAGAATATCCATTTCCATCTGAATAACAATAATTTGTCAACAGATGTCATTGTCGGGTCGATAGAGGGAGTATAGAGGGATTTTTCATTTTCAATATTCCTTCAAAAATCTAATATGACTTGGCACGCATCACGGTGGGGTGCAAAGTATCCATGAACATCTGAATAACAATAATTCGTCAAAGGAAATCATTGTCGGGTCGTCAGAGGGGGTATAGAGGAATTTTTCATTTTCAATATTACTTCAAAAATCTAATATGACTTGGCTCGCATCATGGTGGGGTGCAGAATATCCATTTCCATCTCAATACCAATAATTCGTCAACAGAAATCATTGTCGGGTCGTCAGAGGGGGTATAGAGGGATTTTTCATTTTCAAAATTACCTCAAAATCAAATATGACTTGGCACGCATCATGGTGGGGTGCACAATATCCATTTCCATCTGAATAATAATAATTCGGCAACAGAAATCATTAACGGGTCGTTGAAGGGGGTATAGAGGGATTTTTCATTTTCAAAATGACTTCAAAAATCAAATATGATTTGGCACGCATCATAGAGGGTTGCAGAATATACATTTCCATCTGAATAACAATATTTTGTTATCAGAAATCATTGTCGGGTCGTCAGAAGGGGTATAGAGGGATTTTTCATTATCAAAATCATTTCAATAATCAAATATGACATGGCACGCATCATGGCGGGGTGCAGAATATCCATTTCTATCTCAATACCAATAATTCGTCAACATAAATCATTGTCGTGTCGTCAGAGGGGGTATGGAGGGATTTTTCATTTTCAAAATTACTTCAAAAATCTAATATGACTTGGCTCGCATCATGGTGGGGTGCAGAATATCCATTTCCTTCTCAATACCAATAATTCGTCAACATAAATCATTGTCGTGTCGTCAGAGGGGGTATGGAGGGATTTTTCATTTTCAAAATTACTTCAAAAATCTAATATGACTTGTCACGCATCATGGTGGGTTGCAAAGTATCCATGTCCATCTGAATAACTATAATTCGTCTATTCAAATCATTGTCGTGTCGTCAGAGGGGGTATAGAGGTATTTCTCATTTTCAAAATTACTTCAAAAATCTAATATGACTTGGCACGCATCATAGTGGGTTGCAAAGTATTCATATATATTTAAATAACAATAATTCGTCAACAGAAATCATTGTCGGGTCGTTAGAGGGGGTATAGAGGGATTTTTCATTTTCAATATTTCTTCAAAAATCTAATATTACTTGGCACGCATCATGATGGGGTGCAGAATATCCATATCAATCTGAATAACAATAATTCCTAAACAGAAATTATTGTCGTGTCGTCAGAGGGGGTATAGAGAGATTTTTCATTTTCAAAATTACCTCAAAATCTAATATGACTTGGCACGCATCATGGTGGGGTGCAAAGTATTCATGTATATCTACCTAACAATAATTGGTTAGCAGAAATCATTGTCGTGTCGTCAGAGGGTGTAGAGGGATTTTTCATTATCAAAATGATTTCAATAATCAAATATGACATGGCACGCATCATAGTGGGGTACAGAATATCCATTTCCATCTCAATAACAATGATTTGTTAACAGAAATCATTGTCGGGACGTCAGAGGGGGTATAGAGGGATTTTTCATTTTCAAAATTACCTCAAAATCAAATATGACTTGGCACGCATCAAAGTGGGGTGCAGAATATCCATTACCATCTGAATAACAATAATTTGTCGACAGAAATCATTGACGGGTCGTTGGAGGGGGTATAGAGGGATTTTTCATAATCAAAATGATTTCAAAAATCATATATGACATGGCACGCATCATGGCGGGGTGCAAAGTATCCATATATATCTAAATAACAATAATACGTCAACAGAAATCATTGTCGGGTCGTTAGAGGGGGTATAGAGGGATTTTCCATTTTCAATATATCTTCAAAAATCTAATATGACTTGGCACGCATCATGGTGGGGTGCAAAGTATCCATGTCCATCTGAATAAAAATAATTCGTCAACAGAAATCATTGTCGCGACGTCAGAGGGGGTATAGAGGGATTTTTCATAATCAAAATGATTTCAAATATCATATATGACATGGCACGCATCATGGCGGTGTGCAAAGTATCCATATATATCTGAATAACAATAATTCCTTAACAGAAATTATTGTCGTGTCGTCAGAGGGGGTATAGAGGGATTTTTCATTTTCAAAATTACCTCAAACTCAAATATGACTTGGCACGCATCATGGTGGGGTGCAAAGTATTCATGTATATCTAAATAACAATGATTCGTTAACAGAAATCATTGTCGTGTCGTTAGAGGGGGTATCGAGGGATTTTTCATTTTCAAAATTACCTCAAAATCAAATATGACTTGGCACGCAACATGGTGGGGTGCAGAATATTCATTTCCATTTGAATAACAATAATTCGTCAAAAGATATCATTGTCGGGTCGTTAGAGGGGGTATAGAGGGATTTTTCATTTTCAATATTTCTTCAAAAATCCAATATGACTTGGCAGGCATCATGGTGGGGTGCAGAATATCCATTTCCATCAGAATAACAATAATTCGTCAACAGAACTCATTGTCGGGCCGTCAGAGGGGGTATAGAGGGATTTTTCAATTTCAAAATGAATTCAAAAATCAAATATGATTTGGCACGCATCATAGAGGGGTGCAAAATATCCATTTCCATCTGAATAACAATATTTTGTTATCAGAAATCATTGTCGGGTCATTAGAGGGTGGTATAGAGGGATTTTTCATTTTCAAAATTACCTCAAAATCAAATATGACTTGGCACGCATCATGGTGGGGTGCAGAATATCCATTATCATCTGAATAACAATAATTCGGCAACGGAAATCATTCACGGGTCGTTGAAGGGGGTATAGAGGGATTTTTCATTTTCAAAATGACTTCAAATATCTAATATGACTTGGCACGCTTCATGGTAGGGTGCAGAATATCCATTTCCATCTGATTAACAATAATTTGTCAACAGAAATCATTGTCGGGTCGTTAGAGGGGGTATAGAGTGATTTGTCATTTTCAATATATCTTCAAAAATCTAATATTACTTGGCACGCATAATAGTGGGGTGCAAAGTATCCATGTCCATCTGAATAAAAATAATTCGTCAACAGAAATCATTGTCGGGACGTCAGAGGGGGTATAGAGGGATTTTTCATTATCAAAATCATTTCAATAATCAAATATGACATGGCACGCATCATGGCGGGGTGCAGAATATCCATTTCTATCTGACTAACATTAATTCGTCAACATAAATCATTGTCGTGTCGTCAGAGGGGGTATGGAGGGATTTTTCATTTTCAAAATTACTTCAAAAATCTAATATGACTTGGCACGCATCATGGTGGGGTGCAAAGTATCCATGTCCATCTGAATAACAATTATTCGTTAATTTAAATCATTGTCGTGTCGTCAGAGGGGGTATAGAGGTATTTCTCATTTTCAAAATTACTTCAAAAATCTAATATGACTTGGCACGCATCATAGTGGGTTGCAAAGTATTCATATATATTTAAATAACAATAATTCGTCAAGAGAAATCATTGTCGGGTCGTTAGAGGGGGTATAGAGGGATTTTTCATTTTCAATATTTCATCAAAAATCTAATATTACTTGGCACGCATCATGGTGGGGTGCAAAGTATCCATGTCCATCTGAATAAAAATAATACGTCAACAGAAATCATTGTCGGGTCGTCAGAGGGGGTATAGAGGGATTTTTCATTATCAAAATCATTTCAATAATCAAATATGACATGGCACGCGTCATGGCGGGGAGCAGAATATCCATTTCTATCTGACTATCATTAATTCGTCAACATAAATCATTGTCGTGTCGTCAGAGGGGGTATGGAGGGATTTTTCATTTTCAAAATTACTTCAAAAATCTAATATGACTTGACACGCATCATGGTGGGGTGCAAAGTATCCATGTCCATCTGAATAACAATAATTCGTCAATTTAAATCATTGTCGTGTCGTCAGAGGGGGTATAGAGGTATTTCTCAATTTCAAAATTAATTCAAAAATCTAATATGACTTGGCACGCATCATAGTGGGTTGCAAAGTATTCATATATATTTAAATACCAATAATTCGTCAACAGAAATCATTGTCGGGTCGTCAGAGGGGATATAGAGGGATTTTTCATTTTCAAAATGACTTCAATAATCAAATATAACTTGGCACGCATCATGGTGGGGTGCACAATATCCATTTCCATCTGAATAATAATAATTCGGCAACAGAAATCATTGACGGGTCGTTGAAGGGGGTATAGAGGGATATTTCATTTTCAAAATGACTTCAAAAATCAAATATGATTTGGCACGCATCATAGAGGGGTGCAGAATATACATTTCCATCTGAATAACAATATTTTGTTATCAGAAATCATTGTCGGGTCGTCAGAAGGGGTATAGAGGGATTTTTCATTATCAAAATCATTTCAATAATCAAATATAACTTGGCACGCATCATAGTGGGGTACAGAATATCCATTTCCATCTCAATAACAATAATTTGTCAACAGAAATAATTGTCGGGTCGTCAGAGGGGGTATTGAGGGATTTATCATTTTCAAAATTACCTCAAAATCAAATATGACTTGGCACGCATCATGGTGGGGTGCAGAACATCCATGTCCATCTGAATAACAATGATTCGTCAACAGAAATCATTGACGGGTCGTCAAAGGGGGTATAGAGCGATTTTTCATTTTCAATATTTCTTCAAAAATCTAATATGACTTGGCACGCATCATGGTGGGGTGCAGAATATTTATTTTCATCTGAATAACAATAATTCGTCGACAGAAATCATTGTCGGGTCGTTAGAGGTGGTATAGAGGGATTTTTCATTTTCAAAATTACCTCAAAATCAAATATGACTTGGCACGCAACATGGTGGGGTGCAGAATATTCATTTCCATCTGAATAACGATAATTCGTCAACAGAAATCATTGTCGGGTCGTTAGAGGGGGTATAGAGGGATTTTTCATTTTCAAAATGACTTCAAAAATCAAATATGACTTGGCACGCATCATGGTGGGGTACAGAATATCCATTTCCATCTCAATAACAATAATTGGTCAACAGAAATCATTGTCGGGTCGTCAGAGGGGGTATAGAGGGATTTTTCATTTTCAAAATTACCTCATAATCAAATATGACTTGGCACGCATCATAGTGGGGTGCAGAATATCCATTTCCATCTGAATAACATTAACCTGTCGACAGATATCATTGACGGGTCGTTGGAGGGGGTATAGAGGGATTTCTCATTTTCAAAATTTCTTCAAAAATCTAATATGACTTGGCACACATCATGGTGAGGTGAAGAATATCCATTTCCATCTGAATAACAATAATTTGTCAACACATGTCATTGTCGGGTCGATAGAGGGAGTATAGAGGGATTTTTCATTTTCAATATTTCTTCAAAAATCTAATATGACTTGGCACGCATCATGGTGGGGTGCAAAGTATCCATGAACATCTGAATAACAATAATTCGTCAAAAGAAATCATTGTCGGGTCGTCAGAGGGGGTATAGAGGAATTTTTCATTTTCAATATTTCTTCAAAAATCTAATATGACTTGGCTCGCATCATGGTGGGGTGCAGAATATCCATTTCCATCTCAATACCAATAATTCGTCAACAGAAATCATTGTCGGGTCGTCAGAGGGGGTATAGAGGGATTTTTCATTTTCAAAATTACCTCAAAATCAAATATGACTTGGCACGCATCATGGTGGGGTGCAGAATATCCATTTCCATCTGAATAATAATAATTCGGCAACAGAAATCATTGACGGGTCGTTGAAGGGGGTATAGAGGGATTTTTCATTATCAAAATCATTTCAATAATCAAATATGATATGGCACGCATCATGGCGGGGTGCAGAATATCCATTTCTATCTCAATACCAATAATTCGTCAACATAAATCATTGTCGTGTCGTCAGAGGGGGTATGGAGGGATTTTTCATTTTCAAAATTACTTCAAAAATCTAATATGACTTGGCTCGCATCATGGTGGGGTGCAGAATATCCATTTCCATCTCAATACCAATAATTCGTCAACATAAATCATTGTCGTGTCGTCAGAGGGGGTATGGAGGGATTTTTCATTTTCAAAATTACTTCAAAAATGTAATATGACTTGTCACGCATCATGGTGGGTTGCAAAGTATCCATGTCCATCTGAATAACAATAATTCGTCTATTCAAATCATTGTCGTGTCGTCAGAGGGGGTATAGAGGTATTTCTCATTTTCAAAATTACTTCAAAAATCTAATATGACTTGGCACGCATCATAGTGGGTTGCAAAGTATTCATATATATTTAAATAACAATAATTCGTCAACAGAAATCATTGTCGGGTCGTTAGAGGGGGTATAGAGGGATTTTTCATTTTCAATATTTCTTCAAAAATCTAATATTACTTGGCACGCATCATGATGGGGTGCAGAATATCCATATCAATCTGAATAACAATAATTCCTAAACAGAAATTATTGTCGTGTCGTCAGAGGGGGTATAGAGAGATTTTTCATTTTCAAAATTACCTCAAAATCTAATATGACTTGGCACGCATCATGGTGGGGTGCAAAGTATTCATGTATATCTAACTAACAATAATTGGTTAGCAGAAATCATTGTCGTGTCGTCAGAAGGTGTAGAGGGATTTTTCATTATCAAAATGATTTCAATAATCAAATATGACATGGCACGCATCATAGTGGGGTACAGAATATCCATTTCCATCTCAATAACAATGATTTGTTAACAGAAATCATTGTCGGGACGTCAGAGGGGGTATAGAGGGATTTTTCATTTTCAAAATTACCTCAAAATCAAAAATGACTTGGCATGCATCATGGTGGGGTGCAAAGTATCCATGTCCATCTGAATAACAATAAATCTTCAATTTAAATCATTGTCGTGACGTCAGAGGGGGTATAGAGGGATTTTTCATTTTCAAAATTACCTCAAAATCAAATATGACTTGGCACGCATCAAAGTGGGGTGCAGAATATCCATTTCCATCTGAATAACAATAAATCGTCGACAGAAATCATTGTCGGGTCGTTAGAGGGGGTATCGAGGGATTTTTCATTTTCAAAATTACCTCAAAATCAAATATGACTTGGCACGCAACATGGTGGGGTGCAGAATATTCATTTCCATTTGAATAACAATAATTCGTCAAAAGATATCATTGTCGGGTCGTTAGAGGGGGTATAGAGGGATTTTTCATTTTCAATATTTCTTCAAAAATCCAATATGACTTGGCAGGCATCATGGTGGGGTGCAGAATATCCATTTCCATCAGAATAACAATAATTCGTCAACAGAACTCATTGTCGGGCCGTCAGAGGGGGTATAGAAGGATTTTTCAATTTCAAAATGAATTCAAAAATCAAATATGATTTGGCACGCATCATAGAGGGGTGCAAAATATCCATTTCCATCTGAATAACAATATTTTGTTATCAGAAATCATTGTCGGGTCATTAGAGGGGGGTATAGAGGGATTTTTCATTTTCAAAATTACCTCAAAATCAAATATGACTTGGCACGCATCATGGTGGGGTGCAGAATATCCATTATCATCTGAATAACAATAATTCGGCAACGGAAATCATTGACGGGTCGTTGAAGGGGGTATAGAGGGATTTTTCATTTTCAAAATGACTTCAAATATCTAATATGACTTGGCACGCTTCATGGTAGGGTGCAGAATATCCATTTCCATCTGATTAACAATAATTTGTCAACAGAAATCATTGTCGGGTCGTTAGAGGGGGTATAGAGGGATTTGTCGTTTTCAATATATCTTCAAAAATCTAATATTACTTGGCACGCATAATAGTGGGGTGCAAAGTATCCATGTCCATCTGAATAAAAATAATTCGTCAACAGAAATCATTGTCGGGACGTCAGAGGGGGTATAGAGGGATTTTTCATTATCAAAATCATTTCAATAATCAAATATGACATGGCACGCATCATGGCGGGGTGCAGAATATCCATTTCTATCTGACTAACATTAATTCGTCAACATAAATCATTGTCGTGTCGTCAGAGGGGGTATGGAGGGATTTTTCATTTTCAAAATTACTTCAAAAATCTAATATGACTTGGCACGCATCATGGTGGGGTGCAAAGTATCCATGTCCATCTGAATAACAATAATTCGTTAATTTAAATCATTGTCGTGTCGTCAGAGGGGGTATAGAGGTATTTCTCATTTTCAAAATTACTCAAAAATCTAATATGACTTGGCACGCATCATAGTGGGTTGCAAAGTATTCGTATATATTTAAATAACAATAATTCGTCAACAGAAATCATTGTCGGGTCGTTAGAGGGGGTATAGAGGGATTTTTCATTTTCAATATTTCTTCAAAAATCTAATATTACTTGGCACGCATCATGGTGGGGTGCAAAGTATCCATGTCCATCTGAATAAAAATAATACGTCAACAGAAATCATTGTCGGGTCGTCAGAGGGGGTATAGAGGGATTTTTCATTATCAAAATCATTTCAATAATCAAATATGACATGGCACGCATCATGGCGGGGTGCAGAATATCCATTTCTATCTGACTATCATTAATTCGTCAACATAAATCATTGTCGTGTCGTCAGAGGGGGTATGGAGGGATTTTTCATTTTCAAAATTACTTCAAAAATCTAATATGACTTGGCACGCATCATGGTGGGGTGCAAAGTATCCATGTCCATCTGAATAACAATAATTCGTCAATTTAAATCATTGTCGTGTCGTCAGAGGGGGTATAGAGGTATTTCTCAATTTCAAAATTAATTCAAAAATCTAATATGACTTGGCACGCATCATAGTGGGTTGCAAAGTATTCATATATATTTAAATACCAATAATTCGTCAACAGAAATCATTGTCGGGTCGTCAGAGGGGATATAGAGGGATTTTTCATTTTCAAAATGACTTCAATAATCAAATATAACTTGGCACGCCTCATAGTGGGGTACAGAATATCCATTTCCATCTCAATAACAATAATTTGTCAACAGAAATAATTGTCGGGTCGTCAGAGGGGGTATAGAGGGATTTATCATTTTCAAAACTACCTCAAAATCAAATATGACTTGGCACGCATCATGGTGGGGTGCAGAAGATCCATGTCCATCTGAATAACAATGATTCGTCAACAGAAATCATTGTCGGGTCGTTAGAGGGGGTGTAGAGGGATTTTTCATTTTCAAAATTACCTCAAAATCAAATATGACTTGGCACGCAACATGGTGTGGTGCAGAATATTCATTTCCATCTGAATAACGATAATTCGTCAACAGAAATCATTGTCGGGTCGTTAGAGGGGGTATAGAGGGATTTTTCATTTTCAAAATGACTTCAAAAATCAAATATGACTTGGCACGCATCATGGTGGGGTACAGAATATCCATTTCCATCTCAATAACAATAATTGGTCAACAGAAATCATTGTCGGGTCGTCAGAGGGGGTATAGAGGGATTTTTCATTTTCAAAATTACCTCATAATCAAATATGACTTGGCACGCATCATAGTGGGGTGCAGAATATCCATTTCCATCTGAATAACATTAACCTGTCGACAGATATCATTGACGGGTCGTTGGAGGGGGTATAGAGGGATTTCTCATTTTCAAAATTTCTTCAAAAATCTAATATGACTTGGCACACATCATGGTGAGGTGAAGAATATCCATTTCCATCTGAATAACAATAATTTGTCAACAGATGTCATTGTCGGGTCGATAGAGGGAGTATAGAGGGATTTTTCATTTTCAATATTCCTTCAAAAATCTAATATGACTTGGCACGCATCACGGTGGGGTGCAAAGTATCCATGAACATCTGAATAACAATAATTCGTCAAAGGAAATCATTGTCGGGTCGTCAGAGGGGGTATAGAGGAATTTTTCATTTTCAATATTTCTTCAAAAATCTAATATGACTTGGCTCGCATCATGGTGGGGTGCAAAGTATCCATGTCCATCTGAATAAAAATAATTCGTCAACAGAAATCATTGTCGCGACGTCAGAGGGGGTATAGAGGGATTTTTCATAATCAAAATGATTTCAAATATCATATATGACATGGCACGCATCATGGCGGTGTGCAAAGTATCCATATATATCTGAATAACAATAATTCCTTAACAGAAATTATTGTCGTGTCGTCAGAGGGGGTATAGAGGGATTTTTCATTTTCAAAATTACCTCAAACTCAAATATGACTTGGCACGCATCATGGTGGGGTGCAAAGTATTCATGTATATCTAAATAACAATGATTCGTTAACAGAAATCATTGTCGTGTCGTTAGAGGGGGTATCGAGGGATTTTTCATTTTCAAAATTACCTCAAAATCAAATATGACTTGGCACGCAACATGGAGGGGTGCAGAATATTCATTTCCATTTGAATAACAATAATTCGTCAAAAGATATCATTGTCGGGTCGTTAGAGGGGGTATAGAGGGATTTTTCATTTTCAATATTTCTTCAAAAATCCAATATGACTTGGCAGGCATCATGGTGGGGTGCAGAATATCCATTTCCATCAGAATAACAATAATTCGTCAACAGAACTCATTGTCGGGCCGTCAGAGGGGGTATAGAGGGATTTTTCAATTTCAAAATGAATTCAAAAATCAAATATGATTTGGCACGCATAATAGAGGGGTGCAAAATATCCATTTCCATCTGAATAACAATATTTTGTTATCAGAAATCATTGTCGGGTCATTAGAGGGTGGTATAGAGGGATTTTTCATTTTCAAAATTACCTCAAAATCAAATATGACTTGGCACGCATCATGGTGGGGTGCAGAATATCCATTATCATCTGAATAACAATAATTCGGCAACGGAAATCATTGACGGGTCGTTGAAGGGGGTATAGAGGGATTTTTCATTTTCAAAATGACTTCAAATATCTAATATGACTTGGCACGCTTCATGGTAGGGTGCAGAATATCCATTTCCATCTGATTAACAATAATTTGTCAACAGAAATCATTGTCGGGTCGTTAGAGGGGGTATAGAGGGATTTGTCATTTTCAATATATCTTCAAAAATCTAATATTACTTGGCACGCATAATAGTGGGGTGCAAAGTATCCATGTCCATCTGAATAAAAATAATTCGTCAACAGAAATCATTGTCGGGACGTCAGAGGGGGTATAGAGGGATTTTTCATTATCAAAATCATTTCAATAATCAAATATGACATGGCACGCATCATGGCGGGGTGCAGAATATCCATTTCTATCTGACTAACATTAATTCGTCAACATAAATCATTGTCGTGTCGTCAGAGGGGGTATGGAGGGATTTTTCATTTTCAAAATTACTTCAAAAATCTAATATGACTTGGCACGCATCATGGTGGGGTGCAAAGTATCCATGTCCATCTGAATAACAATAATTCGTTAATTTAAATCATTGTCGTGTCGTCAGAGGGGGTATAGAGGTATTTCTCATTTTCAAAATTACTTCAAAAATCTAATATGACTTGGCACGCATCATAGTGGGTTGCAAAGTATTCATATATATTTAAATAACAATAATTCGTCAAGAGAAATCATTGTCGGGTCGTTAGAGGGGGTATAGAGGGATTTTTCATTTTCAATATTTCTTCAAAAATCTAATATTACTTGGCACGCATCATGGTGGGGTGCAAAGTATCCATGTCCATCTGAATAAAAATAATACGTCAACAGAAATCATTGTCGGGTCGTCAGAGGGGGTATAGAGGGATTTTTCATTATCAAAATCATTTCAATAATCAAATATGACATGGCACGCGTCATGGCGGGGTGCAGAATATCCATTTCTATCTGACTATCATTAATTCGTCAACATAAATCATTGTCGTGTCGTCAGAGGGGGTATGGAGGGATTTTTCATTTTCAAAATTACTTCAAAAATCTAATATGACTTGACACGCATCATGGTGGGGTGCAAAGTATCCATGTCCATCTGAATAACAATAATTCGTCAATTTAAATCATTGTCGTGTCGTCAGAGGGGGTATAGAGGTATTTCTCAATTTCAAAATTAATTCAAAAATCTAATATGACTTGGCACGCATCATAGTGGGTTGCAAAGTATTCATATATATTTAAATACCAATAATTCGTCAACAGAAATCATTGTCGGGTCGTCAGAGGGGATATAGAGGGATTTTTCATTTTCAAAATGACTTCAATAATCAAATATAACTTGGCACGCATCATAGTGGGGTACAGAATATCCATTTCCATCTCAATAACAATAATTTGTCAACAGAAATAATTGTCGGGTCGTCAGAGGGGGTATAGAGGGATTTATCATTTTCAAAATTACCTCAAAATCAAATATGACTTGGCACGCATCATGGTGGGGTGCAGAACATCCATGTCCATCTGAATAACAATGATTCGTCAACAGAAATCATTGACGGGTCGTTAAAGGGGGTATAGAGCGATTTTTCATTTTCAATATTTCTTCAAAAATCTAATATGACTTGGCACGCATCATGGTGGGGTGCAGAATATTTATTTTCATCTGAATAACAATAATTCGTCGACAGAAATCATTGTCGGGTCGTTAGAGGGGGTATAGAGGGATTTTTCATTTTCAAAATTACCTCAAAATCAAATATGACTTGGCACGCAACATGGTGGGGTGCAGAATATTCATTTCCATCTGAATAACGATAATTCGTCAACAGAAATCATTGTCGGGTCGTTAGAGGGGGTATAGAGGGATTTTTCATTTTCAAAATGACTTCAAAAATCAAATATGACTTGGCACGCATCATGGTGGGGTACAGAATATCCATTTCCATCTCAATAACAATAATTGGTCAACAGAAATCATTGTCGGGTCGTCAGAGGGGGTATAGAGGGATTTTTCATTTTCAAAATTACCTCATAATCAAATATGACTTGGCACGCATCATAGTGGGGTGCAGAATATCCATTTCCATCTGAATAACATTAACCTGTCGACAGATATCATTGACGGGTCGTTGGAGGGGGTATAGAGGGATTTCTCATTTTCAAAATTTCTTCAAAAATCTAATATGACTTGGCACACATCATGGTGAGGTGAAGAATATCCATTTCCATCTGAATAACAATAATTTGTCAACAGATGTCATTGTCGGGTCGATAGAGGGAGTATAGAGGGATTTTTCATTTTCAATATTTCTTCAAAAATCTAATATGACTTGGCACGCATCATGGTGGGGTGCAAAGTATCCATGAACATCTGAATAACAATAATTCGTCAAAAGAAATCATTGTCGGGTCGTCAGAGGGGGTATAGAGGAATTTTTCATTTTCAATATTTCTTCAAAAATCTAATATGACTTGGCTCGCATCATGGTGGGGTGCAGAATATCCATTTCCATCTCAATACCAATAATTCGTCAACAGAAATCATTGTCGGGTCGTCAGAGGGGGTATAGAGGGATTTTTCATTTTCAAAATTACCTCAAAATCAAATATGACTTGGCACGCATCATGGTGGGGTGCACAATATCCATTTCCATCTGAATAATAATAATTCGGCAACAGAAATCATTGACGGGTCGTTGAAGGGGGTATAGAGGGATTTTTCATTTTCAAAATGACTTCAAAAATCAAATATGATTTGGCACGCATCATAGAGGGTTACAGAATATACATTTCCATCTGAATAACAATATTTTGTTATCAGAAATCATTGTCGGGTCGTCAGAAGGGGTATAGAGGGATTTTTCATTATCAAAATCATTTCAATAATCAAATATGACATGGCACGCATCATGGCGGGGTGCAGAATATCCATTTCTATCTCAATACCAATAATTCGTCAACATAAATCATTGTCGTGTCGTCAGAGGGGGTATGGAGGGATTTTTCATTTTCAAAATTACTTCAAAAATCTAATATGACTTGGCTCGCATCATGGTGGGGTGCAGAATATCCATTTCAATCTCAATACCAATAATTCGTCAACATAAATCATTGTCGTGTCGTCAGAGGGGGTATGGAGGGATTTTTCATTTTCAAAATTACTTCAAAAATCTAATATGACTTGTCACGCATCATGGTGGGTTGCAAAGTATCCATGTCCATCTGAATAACAATAATTCGTCTATTCAAATCATTGTCGTGTCGTCAGAGGGGGTATAGAGGTATTTCTCATTTTCAAAATTACTTCAAAAATCTAATATGACTTGGCACGCATCATAGTGGGTTGCAAAGTATTCATATATATTTAAATAACAATAATTCGTCAACAGAAATCATTGTCGGGTCGTTAGAGGGGGTATAGAGGGATTTTTCATTTTCAATATTTCTTCAAAAATCTAATATTACTTGGCACGCATCATGATGGGGTGCAGAATATCCATATCAATCTGAATAACAATAATTCCTAAACAGAAATTATTGTCGTGTCGTCAGAGGGGGTATAGAGAGATTTTTCATTTTCAAAATTACCTCAAAATCTAATATGACTTGGCACGCATCATGGTGGGGTGCAAAGTATTCATGTATATCTAACTAACAATAATTGGTTAGCAGAAATCATTGTCGTGTCGTCAGAGGGTGTAGAGGGATTTTTCATTATCAAAATGATTTCAATAATCAAATATGACATGGCACGCATCATAGTGGGGTACAGAATATCCATTTCCATCTCAATAACAATGATTTGTTAACAGAAATCATTGTCGGGACGTCAGAGGGGGTATAGAGGGATTTTTCATTTTCAAAATTACCTCAAAATCAAAAATGACTTGGCATGCATCATGGTGGGGTGCAAAGTATCCATGTCCATCTGAATAACAATAAATCTTCAATTTAAATCATTGTCGTGACGTCAGAGGGGGTATAGAGGGATTTTTCATTTTCAAAATTACCTCAAAATCAAATATGACTTGGCACGCATCAAAGTGGGGTGCAGAATATCCATTACCATCTGAATAACAATAATTTGTCGACAGAAATCATTGACGGGTCGTTGGAGGGGGTATAGAGGGATTTTTCATAATCAAAATGATTTCAAAAATCATATATGACATGGCACGCATCATGGCGGGGTGCAAAGTTTCCATATATATCTAAATAACATTAATACGTCAACAGAAATCATTGTCGGGTCGTTAGAGGGGGTATAGAGGGATTTTCCATTTTCAATATATCTTCAAAAATCTAATATGACTTGGCACGCATCATGGTGGGGTGCAAAGTATCCATGTCCATCTGAATAAAAATAATTCGTCAACAGAAATCATTGTCGCGAAGTCAGAGGGGGTATAGAGGGATTTTTCATAATCAAAATGATTTCAAATATCATATATGACATGGCACGCATCATGGCGGTGTGCAAAGTATCCATATATATCTAAATAACAATAATTCGTCAACAGAAATCATTGTCGGGTCGTTAGAGGGGGTATAGAGTGATTTTCCATTTTCAATATTTCTTCAAAAATCTAATATTACTTGGCACGCATCATAGTGGGGTGCAGAATATCCATATCTATCTGAATAACAATAATTCCTTAACAGAAATTATTGTCGTGTCGTCAGAGGGGGTATAGAGGGATTTTTCATTATCAAAATTACCTCAAACTCAAATATGACTTGGCACGCATCATGGTGGGGTGCAAAGTATTCATGTATATCTAAATAACAATGATTCGTTAACAGAAATCATTGTCGTGTCGTCAGAGGGGGTATAGAGGGATTTTTCATTTTCAAAATTACCTCAAAATCAAAAATGACTTGGCACGCAACATGGTGGGGTGCATAATATCCATTTCCATCAAAATAATAATAATTCGTCAGCAGAAATCATCGTCGGGTCGTTAGAGGGGATGTAGAGTGATTTTTCATTTTCAATATTTCTTCAAAAATCTAATATGACTTGGCACGCATCATGGTGGGGTGCAAAGTATCCATATCCATCTGAATAACAATAATTCGTCAATTTAAATCATTGTCGTGTCGTCAGAGGGGGATAGAGGTATTTCTCATTTTCAAAATTTCTTCAAAAATCTAATATGACTTGGCACGCATCATAGTGGGGTGCAAAGTATCCATATATATGTAAATAACAATAATTTTTCAACAGAAATCATTGTCGGGTCGTTAGAGGGGGTATAGAGAGATTTTCCATTTTCAATATTTCTTCAAAAATCTAATATTACTTGACACGCATCATGGTTAGGTGCAGAATATCCATATCTATCTGAATAACAATAATTCCTTAACAGAATTTATTGTCGTGTCGTCAGAGGGGGTATAGAGAGATTTTTCATTTTCAAAATTACCTCAAAATCAAATATGACTTGGCACGCATCATGGTGGGGTGCAGAATATCCATTTCCATCTGAATAACAATAATTCGTCAGCAGAAATCATTGTCGGGTCGTTAGAGGGGATGTAGAGGGATTTTTCATTTTCAATATTTCTTCAAAAATCTTATATGACTTGGCACGCATCATGGTGGGGTGCAGAATATCCTTTTCCATCTGAATAACAATAATTCGTCAGCAGAAATCATTGTCGGGTCGTTAGAGGGGATGTAGAGGGATTTTTCATTTTAAATATTTCTTCAAAAATCTTATATGACTTGGCACGCATCATGGTGGGGTGCAGAATATCCTTTTCCATCTGAATAACAATAATTCGTCAACAGAAATCATTGTCGGGTCGTCAGAGGGGGTATAGAGGGATTTTTCATTTTCAAAATTACTTCAAAAATCTAATATGACTTGGCACGCATCATGGTGGGTCGCAAAGTATCCATGTCCATCTGAATAACAATAATTCGTCAACATAAATCATTGTCTTGTAGTCAGAGGGGGTATAGAGTGATTTTTCATTTTCAAAATTACTTAAAAAATCAAATATGACTTGGCACGTATCATGGTGGAGTGCATAATATCCATTTTCATCTAAATTACCATATTTCGTCAACAGAAATTATTGTCGGATCGTCAAAGGGGGTTAAAGGAAATTTTCATTTTCAAAATTACTTCAAAAATCGAATATAACTTGGCACGCAGCATAGTAGAGTGCAAAATATTCATTTCCATCTGAATAACAATAATTCGTCAACTGGAATCATTGTCGGGTCGTCAGAGGGGGTATAGAGGGATTTCTCATTATCAAAATGACTTCAAAAATCAAATATGACTTGGCACGAATCATAGTAGGGTGCAGAATATATATTATCATCTGAATAACAAGAATTCGTCAACAGAAATCATAGTCGGGTCGTTAGAGGGGGTATAGACGGATTTTTCATTTTCAATATTTCTTCAAAACTCTAATATGACTTGGCACGCATCATGGTGGGGTGCAGAATATCTATTTCCATCTGAATAACAATAAATCGTCGACAGAAATGTTTGTCGGGTCGTTAGAGGGGGTATCGAGGGATTTTTCATTTTCAAAATTACCTCAAAATCAAATATGACTTGGCACGCAACATGGTGGGGTGCAGAATATTCATTTCCATCTGAATAACAATAATTCGTCAAAAGATATCATTGTCGGGTCGTTAGAGGGGGTATAGAGGGATCTTTCATTTTCAATATTTCTTCAAAAATCCAATATGACTTGGCACGCATCATGGTGGGGTGCAGAATATCCATTTCCATCTGAATAACAATAATTCGTCAACATAACTCATTGTCGGGTCGTCAGAGGGGGTATAGAGGGATTTTTCATTTTCAAAATGACTTCAAAAATCAAATATGATTTGGCACGCATTATAGAGGGGTGCAGAATATACATTTCCATCTGAATAACAATATTTTGTTATCAGAAATCATTGTCGGGTCGTCAGAAGGGGTATAGAGGGATTTTTCATTATCAAAATCATTTCAATAATCAAATATGACATGGCACGCATCATGGCGGGGTGCAGAATATCCATTTCTATCTGACTAACATTAATTCGTCAACATAAATCATTGTCGTGTCGTCAGAGGGGGTATGGAGGGATTTTTAATTTTCAAAATTACTTCAAAAATCTAATATGACTTGTCACGCATCATGGTGGGTTGCAAAGTATCCATGTCCATCTGAATAACAATAATTCGTCTATTTAAATCATTGTCGTGTTGTCAGAGGGGGTATAGAGGTATTTCTCATTTTCAAAATTACTTCAAAAATCTAATATGACTTGACACGCATCATGGTGGGGTGCAAAGTATCCATGTCCATCTGAATAACAATAATTCGTCAATTTAAATCATTGTCGTGTCGTCAGAGGGGGTATAGAGGTATTTCTCAATTTCAAAATTAATTCAAAAATCTAATATGACTTGGCACGCATCATAGTGGGTTGCAAAGTATTCATATATATTTAAATACCAATAATTCGTCAACAGAAATCATTGTCGGGTCGTCAGAGGGGATATAGAGGGATTTTTCATTTTCAAAATGACTTCAATAATCAAATATAACTTGGCACGCATCATAGTGGGGTACAGAATATCCATTTCCATCTCAATAACAATAATTTGTCAACAGAAATAATTGTCGGGTCGTCAGAGGGGGTATAGAGGGATTTATCATTTTCAAAATTACCACAAAATCAAATATGACTTGGCACGCATCATGGTGGGGTGCACAATATCCATTTCCATCTGAATAATAATAATTCGGCAACAGAAATCATTGACGGGTCGTTGAAGGGGGTATAGAGGGATTTTTCATTTTCAAAATGACTTCAAAAATCAAATATGATTTGGCACGCATCATAGAGGGGTACAGAATATACATTTCCATCTGAATAACAATATTTTGTTATCAGAAATCATTGTCGGGTCGTCAGAAGGGGTATAGAGGGATTTTTCATTATCAAAATCATTTCAATAATCAAATATGACATGGCACGCATCATGGCGGGGTGCAGAATATCCATTTCTATCTCAATACCAATAATTCGTCAACATAAATCATTGTCGTGTCGTCAGAGGGGGTATGGAGGGATTTTTCATTTTCAAAATTACTTCAAAAATCTAATATGACTTGGCTCGCATCATGGTGGGGTGCAGAATATCCATTTCAATCTCAATACCAATAATTCGTCAACATAAATCATTGTCGTGTCGTCAGAGGGGGTATGGAGGGATTTTTCATTTTCAAAATTACTTCAAAAATCTAATATGACTTGTCACGCATCATGGTGGGTTGCAAAGTATCCATGTCCATCTGAATAACAATAATTCGTCTATTCAAATCATTGTCGTGTCGTCAGAGGGGGTATAGAGGTATTTCTCATTTTCAAAATTACTTCAAAAATCTAATATGACTTGGCACGCATCATAGTGGGTTGCAAAGTATTCATATATATTTAAATAACAATAATTCGTCAACAGAAATCATTGTCGGGTCGTTAGAGGGGGTATAGAGGGATTTTTCATTTTCAATATTTCTTCAAAAATCTAATATTACTTGGCACGCATCATGATGGGGTGCAGAATATCCATATCAATCTGAATAACAATAATTCCTAAACAGAAATTATTGTCGTGTCGTCAGAGGGGGTATAGAGAGATTTTTCATTTTCAAAATTACCTCAAAATCTAATATGACTTGGCACGCATCATGGTGGGGTGCAAAGTATTCATGTATATCTAACTAACAATAATTGGTTAGCAGAAATCATTGTCGTGTCGTCAGAGGGTGTAGAGGGATTTTTCATTATCAAAATGATTTCAATAATCAAATATGACATGGCACGCATCATAGTGGGGTACAGAATATCCATTTCCATCTCAATAACAATGATTTGTTAACAGAAATCATTGTCGGGACGTCAGAGGGGGTATAGAGGGATTTTTCATTTTCAAAATTACCTCAAAATCAAAAATGACTTGGCATGCATCATGGTGGGGTGCAAAGTATCCATGTCCATCTGAATAACAATAAATCTTCAATTTAAATCATTGTCGTGACGTCAGAGGGGGTATAGAGGGATTTTTCATTTTCAAAATTACCTCAAAATCAAATATGACTTGGCACGCATCAAAGTGGGGTGCAGAATATCCATTACCATCTGAATAACAATAATTTGTCGACAGAAATCATTGACGGGTCGTTGGAGGGGGTATAGAGGGATTTTTCATAATCAAAATGATTTCAAAAATCATATATGACATGGCACGCATCATGGCGGGGTGCAAAGTTTCCATATATATCTAAATAACAATAATACGTCAACAGAAATCATTGTCGGGTCGTTAGAGGGGGTATAGAGGGATTTTCCATTTTCAATATATCTTCAAAAATCTAATATGACTTGGCACGCATCATGGTGGGGTGCAAAGTATCCATGTCCATCTGAATAAAAATAATTCGTCAACAGAAATCATTGTCGCGAAGTCAGAGGGGGTATAGAGGGATTTTTCATAATCAAAATGATTTCAAATATCATATATGACATGGCACGCATCATGGCGGTGTGCAAAGTATCCATATATATCTAAATAACAATAATTCGTCAACAGAAATCATTGTCGGGTCGTTAGAGGGGGTATAGAGTGATTTTCCATTTTCAATATTTCTTCAAAAATCTAATATTACTTGGCACGCATCATAGTGGGGTGCAGAATATCCATATCTATCTGAATAACAATAATTCCTTAACAGAAATTATTGTCGTGTCGTCAGAGGGGGTATAGAGGGATTTTTCATTATCAAAATTACCTCAAACTCAAATATGACTTGGCACGCATCATGGTGGGGTGCAAAGTATTCATGTATATCTAAATAACAATGATTCGTTAACAGAAATCATTGTCGTGTCGTCAGAGGGGGTATAGAGGGATTTTTCATTTTCAAAATTACCTCAAAATCAAAAATGACTTGGCACGCAACATGGTGGGGTGCATAATATCCATTTCCATCAAAATAATAATAATTCGTCAGCAGAAATCATCGTCGGGTCGTTAGAGGGGATGTAGAGTGATTTTTCATTTTCAATATTTCTTCAAAAATCTATTATGACTTGGCACGCATCATGGTGGGGTGCAAAGTATCCATATCCATCTGAATAACAATAATTCGTCAATTTAAATCATTGTCGTGTCGTCAGAGGGGGATAGAGGTATTTCTCATTTTCAAAATTTCTTCAAAAATCTAATATGACTTGGCACGCATCATAGTGGGGTGCAAAGTATCCATATATATCTAAATAACAATAATTTTTCAACAGAAATCATTGTCGGGTCGTTAGAGGGGGTATAGAGAGATTTTCCATTTTCAATATTTCTTCAAAAATCTAATATTACTTGACACGCATCATGGTTAGGTGCAGAATATCCATATCTATCTGAATAACAATAATTCCTTAACAGAATTTATTGTCGTGTCGTCAGAGGGGGTATAGAGAGATTTTTCATTTTCAAAATTACCTCAAAATCAAATATGACTTGGCACGCATCATGGTGGGGTGCAGAATATCCATTTCCATCTGAATAACAATAATTCGTCAACAGGAATCATTGTCGGGTCGTCAGAGGGGGTATAGAGGGATTTCTCATTATCAAAATGACTTCAAAAATCAAATATGACTTGGCACGAATCATAGTAGGGTGCAGAATATATATTATCATCTGAATAACAAGAATTCGTCAACAGAAATCATAGTCGGGTCGTTAGAGGGGGTATAGACGGATTTTTCATTTTCAATATTTCTTCAAAACTCTAATATGACTTGGCACGCATCATGGTGGGGTGCAGAATATCTATTTCCATCTGAATAACAATAAATCGTCGACAGAAATGTTTGTCGGGTCGTTAGAGGGGGTATCGAGGGATTTTTCATTTTCAAAATTACCTCAAAATCAAATATGACTTGGCACGCAACATGGTGGGGTGCAGAATATTCATTTCCATCTGAATAACAATAATTCGTCAAAAGATATCATTGTCGGGTCGTTAGAGGGGGTATAGAGGGATCTTTCATTTTCAATATTTCTTCAAAAATCCAATATGACTTGGCACGCATCATGGTGGGGTGCAGAATATCCATTTCCATCTGAATAACAATAATTCGTCAACAGAACTCATTGTCGGGTCGTCAGAGGGGGTATAGAGGGATTTTTCATTTTCAAAATGACTTCAAAAATCAAATATGATTTGGCACGCATTATAGAGGGGTGCAGAATATACATTTCCATCTGAATAACAATATTTTGTTATCAGAAATCATTGTCGGGTCGTCAGAAGGGGTATAGAGGGATTTTTCATTATCAAAATCATTTCAATAATCAAATATGACATGGCACGCATCATGGCGGGGTGCAGAATATCCATTTCTATCTGACTAACATTAATTCGTCAACATAAATCATTGTCGTGTCGTCAGAGGGGGTATGGAGGGATTTTTAATTTTCAAAATTACTTCAAAAATCTAATATGACTTGTCACGCATCATGGTGGGTTGCAAAGTATCCATGTCCATCTGAATAACAATAATTCGTCTATTTAAATCATTGTCGTGTTGTCAGAGGGGGTATAGAGGTATTTCTCATTTTCAAAATTACTTCAAAAATCTAATATGACTTGGCACGCATCATAGTGGGTTGCAAAGTATTCATATATATTTAAATAACAATAATTCGTCAACAGAAATCATTGTCGGGTCGTTAGAGGGGGTATAGAGGGATTTTTCATTTTCAATATTTCTTCAAAAATCTAATATTACTTGGCACGCATCATGATGGGGTGCAGAATATCCATATCCATCTGAATAACAATAATTCCTCAACAGAAATTATTGTCGTGTCGTCAGAGGGGGTATAGAGAGATTTTTCATTTTCAAAATTACCTCAAAATCTAATATGACTTGCCACGCATCATGGTGGGGTGCAAAGTATTCATGTATATCTATCTAACAATAATTGGTTAACAGAAATCATTGTCGTGTCGTCAGAGGGTGTAGAGGGATTTTTCATTATCAAAATGATTTCAATAATCAAATATGACATGGCACGCATCATAGTGGGGTACAGAATATCCATTTCTATCTCAATAACAATGATTTGTCAACAGAAATCATTGTCGGGACGTCAGAGGGGGTATAGAGGGATTTTTCATTATCAAAATTACCTCAAAATCAAATATGACTTGGCACGCATCATGGTGGGGTGCAAAGTATCCATGTCCATCTGAATAAAAATAATTCGTCAACAGAAATCATTGTCGCGTCGTCAGAGGGGGTATAGAGGGATTTTTCATAATCAAAATGATTTCAAAAATCATATATGACATGGCACGCATCATGGCGGGGTGTAAAGTATCCATATATATCTAAATAACAATAATTCGTCAACAGAAATCATTGTCGGGTCGTTAGAGGGGGTATAGAGGGATTTTCCATTTTCAAAATTACCTCAAACTCAAATATGACTTGGCACGCGTCATGGTGGGGTGCAAAGTATTCATGTATATCTAAATAACAATGATTCGTTAACAGAAATCATTGTCGTGTCGTCAGAGGGGGTATAGAGGGATTTTTCATTTTCAAAATTACCTCAAAATCAAAAATGACTTGGCACGCCACATGGTGGGGTGCAAAGTATTCATGTTTATCTAAATAACAATAATTCGTTAACAGAAATCATTGTCGTGTCGTCAGAGGGGGTATAGAGGGATTTTTTATTTTCAAAATTACCTCAAAATCAAAAATGACTTGGCACGCAACTTGGTGGGGTGCATAATATCCATTTCCATCTGAATAATAATAATTCGTCAGCAGAAATCATTGTCGGGTCGTTAGAGGGGATGTAGAGGGATTTTTCATTTTCAATATTTCTTCAAAAATCTAATATGACTTGGCACGCATCATGGTGGGGTGCAAAGTATCCATGTCCATCTCAATAAAAATAATTCGTCAACAGAAATCATTGTCGGGTCGTCAGAGGGGGTATAGAGGGATTTTTCATTATCAAAATCGTTTCAATAAGCAAATATGACATGGCACGCATCATGGCGGGGTGCAGAATATCCATTTCTATCTGACTAACATTAATTCGTCAACATAAATCATTGTCGTGTCGTCAGAGGGGGTATGGAGGGATTCTTCATTTTCGAAATGACTTCAAAAATCTAATATGACTTGGCACGCATCATGGTAGGGTGCAGAATATCCATTTCCATCTGAATAACAATAATTCGTCAACAGAAATCATTGACGGGTCGTTGGAGGGGGTATAGAGGGATTTTTCATTTTCAAAATTACCTCAAAATCAAAAATGACTTGGCATGCAACATGGTGGGGTGCAAAGTATCCATGTCCATCTGAATAACAATAATTCTTCAATTTAAATCATTGTCGTGACGTCAGAGGGGGTATAGAGGGATTTTTCATTTTCAAAATTACCTCAAAATCAAATATGACTTGGCACGTATCATAGTGGGGTGCAGAATATCCATTACCATCTGAATAACAATAATTTGTCGACAGAAATCATTGACGGGTCGTTGGAGGGGGTATAGAGGGATTTTTCATAATCAAAATGATTTCAAAAATCATATATGACATGGCACGCATCATGGCGGGGTGCAAAGTATGCATATATATCTAAATAACAATAATTCGTCAACAGAAATCATTGTCGCGTCGTCAGAGGGGGTATAGAGGGATTTTTCATAATCAAAATGATTTCAAAAATCATATACGACATAGCACGCATCATGGCGGGGTGCAAAGTATCCATATATATCTAAATAACAATAATTTGTCAACAGAAATCATTGTCGGGTCGTTAGAGGGGGTATAGAGGGATTTTCCATTTTCAATATTTCTTCAAAAATCTAATATTACTTGGTACGCATCATAGTGGGGTGCAGAATATCCATATCTATCTGAATAACAATAATTCCTTAACAGAAATTATTGTCGTGTCGTCAGAGGGGGTATAGAGGGATTTTTCATTTTTAAAATTACCTCAAACTCAAATATGACTTGACACGCATCATAGTGGGGTGCAAAGTATTCATGTATATCTAAATAACAATGATTCGTTAACAGAAATCATTGTCGTGTCGTCAGAGGGGGTATAGAGGGATTTTTCATTTTCAAAATTACCTCAAAATCAAAAATGACTTGGCACGCAACATGGTGGGGTGCATAATTTCCATCCATTTCCATCTGAATAATAATAATTCGTCAGCAGAAATCATCGTCGGGTCGTTAGAGGGGATGTAGAGGGATTTTTCATTTTCAATATTTCTTCAAAAATCTAATATGACTTGGCACGCATCATGGTGGGGTGCAAAGTTTCCATGTCCATCTGAATAACAATAATTCGTCAATTTAAATCATTGTCGTGTCGTCAGAGGGGGATAGAGGTATTTCTCATTTTCAAAATTTCTTCAAAATTCTAATATGACTTGGCACGCATCATAGTGGGTGCAAAGTATCCATATATATCTATATATATTATATTATATTTCAATATTTCAATATTTCTTCAACAATCTAATATTACTTGACACGCATCATGGTTGGGTGCAGAATATCCATATCTATCTGAATAACAATAATTCCTTAACAGAATTTATTGTCGTGTCGTCAGAGGGGGTATAGAGGGAGTTTTCATTTTCAAAATTACCTCAAAATCAAATATGACTTGGCACGCATCATGGTGGGGTGCAGAATATCCATTTCCATCTGAATAACAATAATTCGTCAGCAGAAATCATTGTCAGGTCGTTAGAGGGGATGTAGAGGGATATTTCATTTTCAATATTTCTTCAAAAATCTTATATGACTTGGCACGCATCATGGTGGGGTGCAGAATATCCTTTTCCATCTGAATAACAATAATTCGTCAACAGAAATCATTGTCGGGTCGTCAGAGGGGGTATAGAGGGATTTTTCATTTTCAAAATTACTTCAAAAATCTAATATGACTTGGCACGCATCATGGTGGGTCGCAAAGTATCCATGTCCATCTGAATAACAATAATTCGTCAACATAAATCATTGTCGTGTAGTCAGAGGGGGTATAGAGTGATTTTTCATTTTCAAAATTACTTAAAAAATCAAATATGACTTGGCACGTATCATGGTGGATTGCATAATATCCATTTTCATCTAAATTACCATATTTCGTCAACAGAAATTATTGTCGGATCGTCAAAGGGGGTTAAAGGAAATTTTCAATTTCAAAATTACTTCAAAAATCGAATATAACTTGGCACGCAGCATAGTAGAGTGCAAAATATTCATTTCCATCTGAATAACAATAATTTGTCAACAGGAATCATTGTCGGGTCGTCAGAGGGGGTATAGAGGGATTTCTCATTATCAAAATGACTTCAAAAATCAAATATGACTTGGCACGAATCATAGTAGGGTGCAGAATATATATTTCCATCTGAATAACAAGAATTCGTCAACAGAAATCATAGTCGGGTCGTTAGAGGGGGTATAGACGGATTTTTCATTTTCAATATTTCTTCAAAACTCTAATAAGACTTAGCACGCATCATGGTGGGGTGCAGAATATCTATTTCCATCTGAATAACAATAAATCGTCGACAGAAATCATTGTCGGGTCGTTAGAGGGGGTATCGAGGGATTTTTCATTTTCAAAATTACCTCAAAATCAAATATGACTTGGCACGCAACATGGTGGGGTGCAGAATATTCATTTCCATTTGAATAACAATAATTCGTCAAAAGATATCATTGTCGGGTCGTTAGAGGGGGTATAGAGGGATTTTTCATTTTCAATATTTCTTCAAAAATCCAATATGACTTGGCAGGCATCATGGTGGGGTGCAGAATATCCATTTCCATCAGAATAACAATAATTCGTCAACAGAACTCATTGTCGGGCCGTCAGAGGGGGTATAGAGGGATTTTTCAATTTCAAAATGAATTCAAAAATCAAATATGATTTGGCACGCATCATAGAGGGGTGCAAAATATCCATTTCCATCTGAATAACAATATTTTGTTATCAGAAATCATTGTCGGGTCATTAGAGGGGGGTATAGAGGGATTTTTCATTTTCAAAATTACCTCAAAATCAAATATGACTTGGCACGCATCATGATGGGGTGCAGAATATCCATTATCATCTGAATAACAATAATTCGGCAACGGAAATCATTGACGGGTCGTTGAAGGGGGTATAGAGGGATTTTTCATTTTCAAAATGACTTCAAATATCTAATATGACTTGGCACGCTTCATGGTAGGGTGCAGAATATCCATTTCCATCTGATTAACAATAATTTGTCAACAGAAATCATTGTCGGGTCGTTAGAGGGGGTATAGAGGGATTTGTCATTTTCAATATATCTTCAAAAATCTAATATTACTTGGCAGGCATCATGGTGGGGTGCAGAATATCCATTTCCATCAGAATAACAATAATTCGTCAACAGAACTCATTGTCGGGCCGTCAGAGGGGGTATAGAGGGATTTTTCAATTTCAAAATGAATTCAAAAATCAAATATGATTTGGCACGCATCATAGAGGGGTGCAAAATATCCATTTCCATCTGAATAACAATATTTTGTTATCAGAAATCATTGTCGGGTCATTAGAGGGGGGTATAGAGGGATTTTTCATTTTCAAAATTACCTCAAAATCAAATATGACTTGGCACGCATCATGGTGGGGTGCAGAATATCCATTATCATCTGAATAACAATAATTCGGCAACGGAAATCATTGACGGGTCGTTGAAGGGGGTATAGAGGGATTTTTCATTTTCAAAATGACTTCAAATATCTAATATGACTTGGCACGCTTCATGGTAGGGTGCAGAATATCCATTTCCATCTGATTAACAATAATTTGTCAACAGAAATCATTGTCGGGTCGTTAGAGGGGGTATAGAGGGATTTGTCATTTTCAATATATCTTCAAAAATCTAATATTACTTGGCACGCATAATAGTGGGGTGCAAAGTATCCATGTCCATCTGAATAAAAATAATTCGTCAACAGAAATCATTGTCGGGACGTCAGAGGGGGTATAGAGGGATTTTTCATTATCAAAATCATTTCAATAATCAAATATGACATGGCACGCATCATGGCGGGGTGCAGAATATCCATTTCTATCTGACTAACATTAATTCGTCAACATAAATCATTGTCGTGTCGTCAGAGGGGGTATGGAGGGATTTTTCATTTTCAAAATTACTTCAAAAATCTAATATGACTTGGCACGCATCATGGTGGGGTGCAAAGTATCCATGTCCATCTGAATAACAATAATTCGTTAATTTAAATCATTGTCGTGTCGTCAGAGGGGGTATAGAGGTATTTCTCATTTTCAAAATTACTTCAAAAATCTAATATGACTTGGCACGCATCATAGTGGGTTGCAAAGTATTCATATATATTTAAATAACAATAATTCGTCAACAGAAATCATTGTCGGGTCGTTAGAGGGGGTATAGAGGGATTTTTCATTTTCAATATTTCTTCAAAAATCTAATATTACTTGGCACGCATCATGGTGGGGTGCAAAGTATGCATATATATCTAAATAACAATAATTCGTCAACAGAAATCATTGTCGCGTCGTCAGAGGGGGTATAGAGGGATTTTTCATAATCAAAATGATTTCAAAAATCATATACGACATAGCACGCATCATGGCGGGGTGCAAAGTATCCATATATATCTAAATAACAATAATTCGTCAACAGAAATCATTGTCGGGTCGTTAGAGGGGGTATAGAGGGATTTTCCATTTTCAATATTTCTTCAAAAATCTAATATTACTTGGTACGCATCATAGTGGGGTGCAGAATATCCATATCTATCTGAATAACAATAATTCCTTAACAGAAATTATTGTCGTGTCGTCAGAGGGGGTATAGAGGGATTTTTCATTTTTAAAATTACCTCAAACTCAAATATGACTTGGCACGCATCATAGTGGGGTGCAAAGTATTCATGTATATCTAAATAACAATGATTCGTTAACAGAAATCATTGTCGTGTCGTCAGAGGGGGTATAGAGGGATTTTTCATTTTCAAAATTACCTCAAAATCAAAAATGACTTGGCACGCAACATGGTGGGGTGCATAATTTCCATCCATTTCCATCGGAATAATAATAATTCGTCAGCAGAAATCATCGTCGGGTCGTTAGAGGGGATGTAGAGGGATTTTTCATTTTCAATATTTCTTCAAAAATCTAATATGACTTGGCACGCATCATGGTGGGGTGCAAAGTTTCCATGTCCATCTGAATAACAATAATTCGTCAATTTAAATCATTGTCGTGTCGTCAGAGGGGGATAGAGGTATTTCTCATTTTCAAAATTTCTTCAAAATTCTAATATGACTTGGCACGCATCATAGTGGGGTGCAAAGTATCCATATATATCTATATATATTATATTATATTTCAATATTACAATATTTCTTCAAAAATCTAATATTACTTGACACGCATCATGGTTGGGTGCAGAATATCCATATCTGTCTGAATAACAATAATTCCTTAACAGAATTTATTGTCGTGTCGTCAGAGGGGGTATAGAGGGAGTTTTCATTTTCAAAATTACCTCAAAATCAAATATGACTTGGCACGCATCATGGTGGGGTTCAGAATATCCATTTCCATCTGAATAACAATAATTCGTCAGCAGAAATCATTGTCGGGTCGTTAGAGGGGATGTAGAGGGATTTTTCATTTTCAATATTCCTTCAAAAATCTTATATGACTTGGCACGCATCATGGTGGGGTGCAGAATATCCATTTCCATCTGAATAACAATAATTCGTCAGCAGAAATCATTGTCAGGTCGTTAGAGGGGATGTAGAGGGATATTTCATTTTCAATATTTCTTCAAAAATCTTATATGACTTGGCACGCATCATGGTGGGGTGCAGAATATCCTTTTCCATCTGAATAACAATAATTCGTCAACAGAAATCATTGTCGTGTCGTCAGATGGGGTATAGAGGGATTTTTCATTATCAAAATGATTTCAATAATCAAATATGACATGGCACGCATCATGGTGGGGTACAGTATATCCATTTCCATCTCAGTAACAATGATTTGTCAACAGAAATCATTGTCGGGACGTCAGAGGGGGTATAGAGGGATTTTTCATTTTCAAAATTACCTCAAAATCAAATATGACTTGGCACGCATCATGGTGGGGTGCAGAATATCCATTTCCATCTGAATAACAATAATTCGTCAACAGAAATCATTGACGGGTCGTTGGAGGGGGTATAGAGGGATTTTTCAGTTTCAAAATTACCTCAAAATCAAAAATGACTTGGCATGCAACATGGTGGGGTGCAAAGTATCCATGTCCATCTGAATAACAATAATTCTTCAATTTAAATCATTGTCGTGACGTCAGAGGGGGTATAGAGGGATTTTTCATTTTCAAAATTACCTCAAACTCAAATATGACTTGACACGCATCATAGTGGGGTGCAAAGTATTCATGTATATCTAAATAACAATGATTCGTTAACAGAAATCATTGTCGTGTCGTCAGAGGGGGTATTGAGGGATTTTTCATTTTCAAAATTACCTCAAAATCAAAAATGACTTGGCACGCAACATGGTGGGGTGCATAATTTCCATCCATTTCCATCTGAATAATAATAATTCGTCAGCAGAAATCATCGTCGGGTCGTTAGAGGGGATGTAGAGGGATTTTTCATTTTCAATATTTCTTCAAAAATCTAATATGACTTGGCACGCATCATGGTGGGGTGCAAAGTTTCCATGTCCATCTGAATAACAATAATTCGTCAATTTAAATCATTGTCGTGTCGTCAGAGGGGGATAGAGGTATTTCTCATTTACAAAATTTCTTCAAAATTCTAATATGACTTGGCACGCATCATAGTGGGGTGCAAAGTATCCATATATATCTATATATATTATATTATATTTCAATATTTCAATATTTCTTCAAAAATCTAATATTACTTGACACGCATCATGGTTGGGTGCAGAATATCCATATCTATCTGAATAACAATAATTCCTTAACAGAATTTATTCTCGTGTCGTCAGAGGGGGTATAGAGGGAGTTTTCATTTTCAAAATTACCTCAAAATCAAATATGACTTGGCACGCATCATGGTGGGGTGCAGAATATCCATTTCCATCTGAATAACAATAATTCGTCAGCAGAAATCATTGTCAGGTCGTTAGAGGGGATGTAGAGGGATATTTCATTTTCAATATTTCTTCAAAAATCTTATATGACTTGGCACGCATCATGGTGGGGTGCAGAATATCCTTTTCCATCTGAATAACAATAATTCGTCAACAGAAATCATTGTCGGGTCGTCAGAGGGGGTATAGAGGGATTTTTCATTTTCAAAATTACTTCAAAAATCTAATATGACTTGGCACGCATCATGGTGGGTCGCAAAGTATCCATGTCCATCTGAATAACAATAATTCGTCAACATAAATCATTGTCGTGTAGTCAGAGGGGGTATAGAGTGATTTTTCATTTTCAAAATTACTTAAAAAATCAAATATGACTTGGCACGTATCATGGTGGATTGCATAATATCCATTTTCATCTAAATTACCATATTTCGTCAACAGAAATTATTGTCGGATCGTCAAAGGGGGTTAAAGGAAATTTTCATTTTCAAAATTACTTCAAAAATCGAATATAACTTGGCACGCAGCATAGTAGAGTGCAAAATATTCATTTCCATCTGAATAACAATAATTTGTCAACAGGAATCATTGTCGGGTCGTCAGAGGGGGTATAGAGGGATTTCTCATTATCAAAATGACTTCAAAAATCAAATATGACTTGGCACGAATCATAGTAGGGTGCAGAATATATATTTCCATCTGAATAACAAGAATTCGTCAACAGAAATCATAGTCGGGTCGTTAGAGGGGGTATAGACGGATTTTTCATTTTCAATATTTCTTCAAAACTCTAATATGACTTGGCACGCATCATGGTGGGGTGCCGAATATCTATTTCCATCTGAATAACAATAAATCGTCGACAGAAATCATTGTCGGGTCGTTAGAGGGGGTATCGAGGGATTTTTCATTTTCAAAATTACCTCAAAATCAAATATGACTTGGCACGCAACATGGTGGGGTGCAGAATATTCATTTCCATTTGAATAACAATAATTCGTCAAAAGATATCATTGTCGGGTCGTTAGAGGGGGTATAGAGGGATTTTTCATTTTCAATATTTCTTCAAAAATCCAATATGACTTGGCAGGCATCATGGTGGGGTGCAGAATATCCATTTCCATCAGAATAACAATAATTCGTCAACAGAACTCATTGTCGGGCCGTCAGAGGGGGTATAGAGGGATTTTTCAATTTCAAAATGAATTCAAAAATCAAATATGATTTGGCACGCATCATAGAGGGGTGCAAAATATCCATTTCCATCTGAATAACAATATTTTGTTATCAGAAATCATTGTCGGGTCATTAGAGGGGGGTATAGAGGGATTTTTCATTTTCAAAATTACCTCAAAATCAAATATGACTTGGCACGCATCATGGTGGGGTGCAAAGTATCCATGTCCATCTGAATAACAATAATTCGTTAATTTAAATCATTGTCGTGTCGTCAGAGGGGGTATAGAGGTATTTCTCATTTTCAAAATTACTTCAAAAATCTAATATGACTTGGCACGCATCATAGTGGGTTGCAAAGTATTCATATATATTTAAATAACAATAATTCGTCAACAGAAATCATTGTCGGGTCGTTAGAGGGGGTATAGAGGGATTTTTCATTTTCAATATTTCTTCAAAAATCTAATATTACTTGGCACGCATCATGGTGGGGTGCAAAGTATGCATATATATCTAAATAACAATAATTCGTCAACAGAAATCATTGTCGCGTCGTCAGAGGGGGTATAGAGGGATTTTTCATAATCAAAATGATTTCAAAAATCATATACGACATAGCACGCATCATGGCGGGGTGCAAAGTATCCATATATATCTAAATAACAATAATTCGTCAACAGAAATCATTGTCGGGTCGTTAGAGGGGGTATAGAGGGATTTTCCATTTTCAATATTTCTTCAAAAATCTAATATTACTTGGTACGCATCATAGTGGGGTGCAGAATATCCATATCTATCTGAATAACAATAATTCCTTAACAGAAATTATTGTCGTGTCGTCAGAGGGGGTATAGAGGGATTTTTCATTTTTAAAATTACCTCAAACTCAAATATGACTTGGCACGCATCATAGTGGGGTGCAAAGTATTCATGTATATCTAAATAACAATGATTCGTTAACAGAAATCATTGTCGTGTCGTCAGAGGGGGTATAGAGGGATTTTTCATTTTCAAAATTACCTCAAAATCAAAAATGACTTGGCACGCAACATGGTGGGGTGCATAATTTCCATCCATTTCCATCGGAATAATAATAATTCGTCAGCAGAAATCATCGTCGGGTCGTTAGAGGGGATGTAGAGGGATTTTTCATTTTCAATATTTCTTCAAAAATCTAATATGACTTGGCACGCATCATGGTGGGGTGCAAAGTTTCCATGTCCATCTGAATAACAATAATTCGTCAATTTAAATCATTGTCGTGTCGTCAGAGGGGGATAGAGGTATTTCTCATTTTCAAAATTTCTTCAAAATTCTAATATGACTTGGCACGCATCATAGTGGGGTGCAAAGTATCCATATATATCTATATATATTATATTATATTTCAATATTTCAATATTTCTTCAAAAATCTAATATTACTTGACACGCATCATGGTTGGGTGCAGAATATCCATATCTGTCTGAATAACAATAATTCCTTAACAGAATTTATTGTCGTGTCGTCAGAGGGGGTATAGAGGGAGTTTTCATTTTCAAAATTACCTCAAAATCAAATATGACTTGGCACGCATCATGGTGGGGTTCAGAATATCCATTTCCATCTGAATAACAATAATTCGTCAGCAGAAATCATTGTCGGGTCGTTAGAGGGGATGTAGAGGGATTTTTCATTTTCAATATTTCTTCAAAAATCTTATATGACTTGGCACGCATCATGGTGGGGTGCAGAATATCCATTTCCATCTGAATAACAATAATTCGTCAGCAGAAATCATTGTCAGGTCGTTAGAGGGGATGTAGAGGGATATTTCATTTTCAATATTTCTTCAAAAATCTTATATGACTTGGCACGCATCATGGTGGGGTGCAGAATATCCTTTTCCATCTGAATAACAATAATTCGTCAACAGAAATCATTGTCGTGTCGTCAGAGGGGGTATAGAGGGATTTTTCATTATCAAAATGATTTCAATAATCAAATATGACATGGCACGCATCATGGTGGGGTACAGTATATCCATTTCCATCTCAGTAACAATGATTTGTCAACAGAAATCATTGTCGGGACGTCAGAGGGGGTATAGAGGGATTTTTCATTTTCAAAATTACCTCAAAATCAAATATGACTTGGCACGCATCATGGTGGGGTGCAGAATATCCATTTCCATCTGAATAACAATAATTCGTCAACAGAAATCATTGACGGGTCGTTGGAGGGGGTATAGAGGGATTTTTCATTTTCAAAATTACCTCAAAATCAAAAATGACTTGGCATGCAACATGGTGGGGTGCAAAGTATCCATGTCCATCTGAATAACAATAATTCTTCAATTTAAATCATTGTCGTGACGTCAGAGGGGGTATAGAGGGATTTTTCATTTTCAAAATTACCTCAAAATCAAATATGACTTGGCACGCATCATAGTGGGGTGCAGAATATCCATTACCATCTGAATAACAATAATTTGTCGACAGAAATCATTGACGGGTCGTTGGAGGGGGTATAGAGGGATTTTTCATAATCAAAATGATTTCAAAAATCATATATGACATGGCACGCATCATGGCGGGGTGCAAAGTATGCATATATATCTAAATAACAATAATTCGTCAACAGAAATCATTGTCGCGTCGTCAGAGGGGGTATAGAGGGATTTTTCATAATCAAAATGATTTCAAAAATCATATACGACATAGCACGCATCATGGCGGGGTGCAAAGTATCCATATATATCTAAATAACAATAATTCGTCAACAGAAATCATTGTCGGGTCGTTAGAGGGGGTATAGAGGGATTTTCCATTTTCAATATTTCTTCAAAAATCTAATATTACTTGGTACGCATCATAGTGGGGTGCAGAATATCCATATCTATCTGAATAACAATAATTCCTTAACAGAAATTATTGTCGTGTCGTCAGAGGGGGTATAGAGGGATTTTTCATTTTTAAAATTACCTCAAACTCAAATATGACTTGACACGCATCATAGTGGGGTGCAAAGTATTCATGTATATCTAAATAACAATGATTCGTTAACAGAAATCATTGTCGTGTCGTCAGAGGGGGTATAGAGGGATTTTTCATTTTCAAAATTACCTCAAAATCAAAAATGACTTGGCACGCAACATGGTGGGGTGCATAATTTCCATCCATTTCCATCTGAATAATAATAATTCGTCAGCAGAAATCATCGTCGGGTCGTTAGAGGGGATGTAGAGGGATTTTTCATTTTCAATATTTCTTCAAAAATCTAATATGACTTGGCACGCATCATGGTGGGGTGCAAAGTTTCCATGTCCATCTGAATAACAATAATTCGTCAATTTAAATCTTTGTCGTGTCGTCAGAGGGGGATAGGGGTATTTCTCATTTTCAAAATTTCTTCAAAATTCTAATATGACTTGGCACGCATCATAGTGGGGTGCAAAGTATCCATATATATCTATATATATTATATTATATTTCAATATTTCAATATTTCTTCAAAAATCTAATATTACTTGACACGCATCATGGTTGGGTGCAGAATATCCATATCTATCTGAATATCAATAATTCCTTAACAGAATTTATTGTCGTGTCGTCAGAGGGGGTATAGAGGGAGTTTTCATTTTCAAAATTACCTCAAAATCAAATATGACTTGGCACGCATCATGGTGGGGTGCAGAATATCCATTTCCATCTGAATAACAATAATTCGTCAGCAGAAATCATTGTCAGGTCGTTAGAGGGGATGTAGAGGGATATTTCATTTTCAATATTTCTTCAAAAATCTTATATGACTTGGCACGCATCATGGTGGGGTGCAGAATATCCTTTTCCATCTGAATAACAATAATTCGTCAACAGAAATCATTGTCGGGTCGTCAGAGGGGGTATACAGGGATTTTTCATTTTCAAAATTACTTCAAAAATCTAATATGACTTGGCACGCATCATGGTGGGTCGCAAAGTATCCATGTCCATCTGAATAACAATAATTCGTCAACATAAATCATTGTCGTGTAGTCAGAGGGGGATAGAGGTATTTCTCATTTTCAAAATTTCTTCAAAATTCTAATATGACTTGGCACGCATCATAGTGGGGTGCAAAGTATCCATATATATCTATATATATTATATTATATTTCAATATTTCAATATTTCTTCAAAAATCTAATATTACTTGACACGCATCATGGTTGGGTGCAGAATATCCATATCTATCTGAATAACAATAATTCCTTAACAGAATTTATTGTCGTGTCGTCAGAGGGGGTATAGAGGGAGTTTTCATTTTCAAAATTACCTTAAAATCAAATATGACTTGGCACGCATCATGGTGGGGTGCAGAATATCCATTTCCATCTGAATAACAATAATTCGTCAGCAGAAATCATTGTCAGGTCGTTAGAGGGGATGTAGAGGGATATTTCATTTTCAATATTTCTTCAAAAATCTTATATGACTTGGCACGCATCATGGTGGGGTGCAGAATATCCTTTTCCATCTGAATAACAATAATTCGTCAACAGAAATCATTGTCGGGTCGTCAGAGGGGGTATAGAGGGATTTTTCATTTTCAAAATTACTTAAAAAATCAAATATGACTTGGCACGTATCATGGTGGATTGCATAATATCCATTTTCATCTAAATTACCATATTTCGTCAACAGAAATTATTGTCGGATCGTCAAAGGGGGTTAAAGGAAATTTTCATTTTCAAAATTACTTCAAAAATCGAATATAACTTGGCACGCAGCATAGTAGAGTGCAAAATATTCATTTCCATCTGAATAACAATAATTTGTCAACAGGAATCATTGTCGGGTCGTCAGAGGGGGTATAGAGGGATTTCTCATTATCAAAATGACTTCAAAAATCAAATATGACTTGGCACGAATCATAGTAGGGTGCAGAATATATATTTCCATCTGAATAACAAGAATTCGTCAAAAGATATCATTGTCGGGTCGTTAGAGGGGGTATAGAGGGATTTTTCATTTTCAATATTTCTTCAAAAATCCAATATGACTTGGCAGGCATCATGGTGGGGTGCAGAATATCCATTTCCATCAGAATAACAATAATTCGTCAACAGAACTCATTGTCGGGCCGTCAGAGGGGGTATAGAGGGATTTTTCAATTTCAAAATGAATTCAAAAATCAAATATGATTTGGCACGCATCATAGAGGGGTGCAAAATATCCATTTCCATCTGAATAACAATATTTTGTTATCAGAAATCATTGTCGGGTCATTAGAGGGGGGTATAGAGGGATTTTTCATTTTCAAAATTACCTCAAAATCAAATATGACTTGGCACGCATCATGGTGGGGTGCAGAATATCCATTATCATCTGAATAACAATAATTCGGCAACGGAAATCATTGACGGGTCGTTGAAGGGGGTATAGAGGGATTTTTCATTTTCAAAATGACTTCAAATATCTAATATGACTTGGCACGCTTCATGGTAGGGTGCAGAATATCCATTTCCATCTGATTAACAATAATTTGTCAACAGAAATCATTGTCGGGTCGTTAGAGGGGGTATAGAGGGATTTGTCATTTTCAATATATCTTCAAAAATCTAATATTACTTGGCACGCATAATAGTGGGGTGCAAAGTATCCATGTCCATCTGAATAAAAATAATTCGTCAACAGAAATCATTGTCGGGACGTCAGAGGGGGTATAGAAGGATTTTTCATTATCAAACTCATTTCAATAATCAAATATGACATGGCACGCATCATGGCGGGGTGCAGAATATCCATTTCTATCTGACTAACATTAATTCGTCAACATAAATCATTGTCGTGTCGTCAGAGGGGGTATGGAGGGATTTTTCATTTTCAATATTTCTTCAAAAATCTAATATGACTTGGCACGCATCATGGTGGGGTGCAGAATATTTATTTTCATCTGAATAACAATAATTCGTCGACAGAAATCATTGTCGGGTCGTTAGAGGGGGTATAGAGGGATTTTTCATTTTCAAAATTACCTCAAAATCAAATATGACTTGGCACGCAACATGGTGGGGTGCAGAATATTCATTTCCATCTGAATAACGATAATTCGTCAACAGAAATCATTGTCGGGTCGTTAGAGGGGGTATAGAGGGATTTTTCATTTTCAAAATGACTTCAAAAATCAAATATGACTTGGCACGCATCATGGTGGGGTACAGAATATCCATTTCCATCTCAATAACAATAATTGGTCAACAGAAATCATTGTCGGGTCGTCAGAGGGGGTATAGAGGGATTTTTCATTTTCAAAATTACCTCATAATCAAATATGACTTGGCACGCATCATAGTGGGGTGCAGAATATCCATTTCCATCTGAATAACATTAACCTGTCGACAGATGTCATTGACGGGTCGTTGGAGGGGGTATAGAGGGATTTCTCATTTTCAAAATTTCTTCAAAAATCTAATATGACTTGGCACACATCATGGTGAGGTGAAGAATATCCATTTCCATCTGAATAACAATAATTTGTCAACAGATGTCATTGTCGGGTCGATAGAGGGAGTATAGAGGGATTTTTCATTTTCAATATTTCTTCAAAAATCTAATATGACTTGGCACGCATCATGGTGGGGTGCAAAGTATCCATGAACATCTGAATAACAATAATTCGTCAAAAGAAATCATTGTCGGGTCGTCAGAGGGGGTATAGAGGAATTTTTCATTTTCAATATTTCTTCAAATATCTAATATGACTTGGCTCGCATCATGGTGGGGTGCAGAATATCCATTTCCATCTCAATACCAATAATTCGTCAACAGAAATCATTGTCGGGTCGTCAGAGGGGGTATAGAGAGATTTTTCATTTTCAAAATTACCTCAAAATCAAATATGACTTGGCACGCATCATGGTGGGGTGCACAATATCCATTTCCATCTGAATAATAATAATTCGGCAACAGAAATCGTTGACGGGTCGTTGAAGGGGGTATAGAGGTATTTTTCATTTTCAAAATGACTTCAAAAATCAAATATGATTTGGCACGCATCATAGAGGGGTGCAGAATATACATTTCCATCTGAATAACAATATTTTGTTATCAGAAATCATTGTCGGGTCGTCAGAAGGGGTATAGAGGGATTTTTCATTATCAAAATCATTTCAATAATCAAATATGACATGGCACGCATCATGGCGGGGTGCAGAATATCCATTTCTATCTCAATACCAATAATTCGTCAACATAAATCATTGTCGTGTCGTCAGAGGGGGTATGGAGGGATTTTTCATTTTCAAAATTACTTCAAAAATCTAATATGACTTGGCTCGCATCATGGTGGGGTGCAGAATATCCATTTCCATCTCAATACCAATAATTCGTCAACATAAATCATTGTCGTGTCGTCAGAGGGGGTATGGAGGGATTTTTCATTTTCAAAATTACTTCAAAAATCTAATATGACTTGTCACGCATCATGGTGGGTTGCAAAGTATTCATATATATTTAAATAACAATAATTCGTCAACAGAAATCATTGTCGGGTCGTTAGAGGGGGTATAGAGGTATTTCTCATTTTCAAAATTACTTTAAAAATCTAATATGACATGGCACGCATCATAGTGGGTTGCAAAGTATTCATATATATTTAAATAACGATAATTCGTCAACAGAAATCATTGTCGGGTCGTTAGAGGGGGTATAGAGGGATTTTTCATTTTCAATATTTCTTCAAAAATCTAATATTACTTGGCACGCATCATGATGGGGTGCAGAATATCCATATCAATCTGAATAACAATAATTCCTAAACAGAAATTATTGTCGTGTCGTCAGAGGGGGTATAGAGAGATTTTTCATTTTCAAAATTACCTCAAAATCTAATATGACTTGGCACGCATCATGGTGGGGTGCAAAGTATTCATGTATATCTAACTAACAATAATTGGTTAGCAGAAATCATTGTCGTGTCGTCAGAGGGTGTAGAGGAATTTTTCATTATCAAAATGATTTCAATAATCAAATATGACATGGCACGCATCATAGTGGGGTACAGAATATCCATTTCCATCTCAATAACAATGATTTGTTAACAGAAATCATTGTCGGGACGTCAGAGGGGGTATAGAGGGATTTTTCATTTTCAAAATTACCTCAAAATCAAAAATGACTTGGCATGCATCATGGAGGGGTGCAAAGTATCCATGTCCATCTGAATAACAATAAATCTTCAATTTAAATCATTGTCGTGACGTCAGAGGGGGTATAGAGGGATTTTTCATTTTCAAAATTACCTCAAAATCAAATATGACTTGGCACGCATCAAAGTGGGGTGCAGAATATCCATTACCATCTGAATAACAATAATTTGTCGACAGAAATCATTGACGGGTCGTTGGAGGGGGTATAGAGGGATTTTTCATAATCAAAATGATTTCAAAAATCATATATGACATGGCACGCATCATGGCGGGGTGCAAAGTATCCATATATATCTAAATAACAATAATACGTCAACAGAAATCATTGTCGGGTCGTTAGAGGGGGTATAGAGGGAATTTCCATTTTCAATATATCTTCAAAAATCTAATATGACTTGGCACGCATCATGGTGGGGTGCAAAGTATCCATGTCCTTCTGAATAAAAATAATTCGTCAACAGAAATCATTGTCGCGACGTCAGAGGGGGTATAGAGGGATTTCTTCATAATCAAAATGATTTCAAATATCATATATGACATGGCACGCATCATGGCGGTGTGCAAAGTATCCATATATATCTAAATAACAATAATTCGTCAACAGAAATCATTGTCGGGTCGTTAGAGGGGGTATAGAGGGATTTTCCATTTTCAATATTTCTTCAAAAATCTAATATTACTTGGCACGCATCATAGTGGGGTGCAGAATATCCATATCTATCTGAATAACAATAATTCCTTAACAGAAATTATTGTCGTGTCGTCAGAGGGGGTATAGAGGGATTTTTCATTTTCAAAATTACCTCAAACTCAAATATGACTTGGCACGCATCATGGTGGGGTGCAAAGTATTCATGTATATCTAAATAACAATGATTCGTTAACAGAAATCATTGTCGTGTCGTCAGAGGGGGTATAGAGGGATTTTTCATTTTCAAAATTACCTCAAAATCAAAAATGACTTGGCACGCAACATGGTGGGGTGCATAATATCCATTTCCATCAAAATAATAATAATTCGTCAGCAGAAATCATCGTCGGGTCGTTAGAGGGGATGTAGAGTGATTTTTCATTTTCAATATTTCTTCAAAAATCTAATATGACTTGGCACGCATCATGGTGGGGTGCAAAGTATCCATATCCATCTGAATAACAATAATTCGTCAATTTAAATCATTGTCGTGTCGTCAGAGGGGGATAGAGGTATTTCTCATTTTCAAAATTTCTTCAAAAATCTAATATGACTTGGCACGCATCATAGTGGGGTGCAAAGTATCCATATATATCTAAATAACAATAATTTTTCAACAGAAATCATTGTCGGGTCGTTAGAGGGGGTATAGAGAGATTTTCCATTTTCAATATTTCTTCAAAAATCTAATATTACTTGACACGCATCATGGTTAGGTGCAGAATATCCATATCTATCTGAATAACAATAATTCCTTAACAGAATTTATTGTCGTGTCGTCAGAGGGGGTATAGAGAGATTTTTCATTTTCAAAATTACCTCAAAATCAAATATGACTTGGCACGCATCATGGTGGGGTGCAGAATATCCATTTCCATCTGAATAACAATAATTCGTCAGCAGAAATCATTGTCGGGTCGTTAGAGGGGATGTAGAGGGATTTTTCATTTTCAATATTTCTTCAAAAATCTTATATGACTTGGCACGCATCATAGTGGGGTACAGAATATCCATTTCCATCTCAATAACAATGATTTGTCAACAGAAATCATTGTCGGGACGTCAGAGGGGGTATAGAGGGATTTTTCATTATCAAAATTACCTCAAAATCAAATATGACTTGGCACGCATCATGGTGGGGTGCAGAATATCCATTTCCATCTGAATAACAATAATTCGTCAACAGAAATCATTGACGGGTCGTTGGAGGGGGTATAGAGGGATTTTTCATTATCAAAATTACCTCAAAATCAAATATGACTTGGCACGCATCATGGTGTGGTACAGAATATCCATTTCCATCTCAATAACAAAGTATCGATGTCCATCTGAATAACAATAATTCTTCAATTTAAATCATTGTCGTGTCGTCAGAGGGGGTATAGAGGGATTTTTCATTTTCAAAATTACCTCAAAATCAAATATGACTTGGCACGTTTCATAGTGGGGTGCAGAAAATCCATTACCATCTGAATAACAATAATTTGTCGACAGAAATCATTGACGGGTCGTTGGAGGGGGTATAGAGGGATTTTTCATAATCAAAATGATTTCAAAAATCATACATGACATGGCACGCATCATGGCGGGGTGCAAAGTTATGGATATGGATATATCTGAATAACAATAATTCTTCAACAGAAATCATTGTCGGGTCGTTAGAGGGGGTATAGAGGGATTTTCCATTTTCAATATATCTTCAAAAATCTAATATGACTTGGCACGCATCATGGTGGGGTGCAAAGCATCCATGTCCATCTGAATAAAAATAATTCGTCTACAGAAATCATTGTCGCGTCGTCAGAGGGGGTATAGAGGGATTTTTCATAATCAAAATGATTTCAAAAATCATATATGACATGGCACGCATCATGGCGAGGTGTAAAGTATCCATATATATCTAAATAACAATAATTCGTCAACAGAAATCATTGTCGGGTCGTTAGAGGGGGTATAGAGGGATTTTCCATTTTCAAAATTACCTCAAACTCAAATATGACTTGGCACGCATCATGGTGGGGTGCAAAGTATTCATGTATATCTAAATAACAATGATTCGTTAACAGAAATCATTGTCGTGTCGTCAGAGGGGGTATAGAGAGATTTTTCATTTTCAAAATTACCTCAAAATCAAAAATGACTTGGCACGCAACATGGTGGGGTGCAAAGTATTCATGTTTATCTAAATAACAAAAATTCGTTAACAGAAATCATTGTCGTGTCGTCAGAGGGGGTATAGAGGGATTTTTTATTTTCAAAATTACCTCAAAATCAAAAATGACTTGGCACGCAACATGGTGGGGTGCATAATATCCATTTCCATCTGAATAATAATAATTCGTCAGCAGAAATCATTGTCGGGTCGTTAGAGGGGATGTAGAGGGATTTTTCATTTTCAGTATTTCTTCAAAAATCTAATATGACTTGGCACGCATCATGGTGGGGTGCAAAGTATCCATGTCCATCTGAATAACAATAATTCGTCAATTTAAATCATTGTCTTGTCGTCAGAGGGGGATAGAGGTATTTCTCATTTTAAAAATTTCTTCAAAAATCTAATATGACTTGGCATCATAGTGGGGTGCAAAGTATCCATATATATCTAAATAACAATAATTTTTCAACAGATATCATTGTCGGGTCGTTAGAGGGGGTATAGAGAGATTTTCCTTTTTCAATATTTCTTTAAAAATCTAATATTACTTGACACGCATCATGGTGGGGTGCAGAATATCCATATCTATCTGAATAACAATAATTCCTTAACAGAATTTATTGTCGTGTCGTCAGAGTGGGTATAGAGGGATTTTTCATTTTCAAAATTACCTCAAAATCAAAAATGACTTGGCACGCATCATGGTGGGGTGCAAAGTATTCATGTATATCTAACTAACAATGATTCGTTAACATAAATCATTGTCGTGTCGTCAGAGGGGGTATAGAGGGATTTTTCATTTTCAAAATTACCTCAAAATCAAATATGACTTGGCACGCAACATGGTGGGGTGCAGAATATCCATTTCCATCTGAATAACAATAATTCGTCAGCAGAAATCATTGTCGGGTCGTTAGAGGGGATGTAGAGGGATTTTTCATTTTCATTATTTCTTCAAAAATCTTATATGACTTGGCACGCATCATGGTGGGGTGCAGAATATCCTTTCCAATCTGAATAACAATAATTCGTCAACAGAAATCATTGTCGTGTCGTCAGAGGGGGTATAGAGGGACTTTTCATTTTCAAAATTACCTCAAAATCAAATATGACTTGGCACGCAACATGGTGGGGTGCAGAATATCCATTTCCATATGATTAACAATAATTCGTCAATAGAAATCAGTGACGGGTCGTTAGAGGGGGTATAGAGGGATTTTTCATTTTCAAAATTTCTTCAAAAATCTAATATGACTTGGCAATTATCATGGTGGGGTGCGAAATATCTATGTCCATTTGAATAACAATAATTCGTTAACAAAAATCATTGTCGGGTCGTCAGAGGGGGAATAAAGGGATTTGTCATTTTCAAAATTTCTTCAAAAATCAAATATGACTTGGCACGCATTATGGTGGGGTGCAGAATTACCATTTCCATCTCAATAACAATAATTCGTCAACAGAACTCATTGTCGGGTCGTCAGAGGGGGTATAGAGAGATTTTCATTTTCAAAATTACCTCAATATCAAATATGCCTTGGCACGCATCATGGTGGGGTGCAGAATATCCATTTCCATCTGAATAACAATAATTCGTCAACAGAAATCATTGACGGGTCGTTGGAGGGGGTATAGAGGGATTTTTCATTTTCAAAATTTCTTCAAAAATCAAATATGACTTGGCACGCATCATGGTGGGGTGCAGAATATCCATTTCCATCTCAATAACAATAATTCGTCAACAGAATTCATTGTCGGGTCGTCAGAGGGGGTATAGAGAGATTTTCATTTTCAAAATTACCTCAAAATCAAATATGACTTGGCACGCATCATGGTGGGGTGCAGAATATCCATTTCCATCTGAATAACAATAATTCGTCAACAGAAATCATTGACGGGTCGTTGGAGGGGGTATAGAGGGATTTTTCATTTTCAAAATTTCTTCAATAATCTAATATGACTTGGCACGCATCATGGTGTGGTACAGAATATCCATTTCCATCTCAATAACAAAGTATCCATGTCCATCTGAATAACAATAATTCTTCAATTTAAATCATTGTCGTGTCGTCAGAGGGGGTATAGAGGGATTTTTCATTTTCAAAATTACCTCAAAATCAAATATGACTTGGCACGTTTCATAGTGGGGTGCAGAAAATCCATAACCATCTGAATAACAATAATTTGTCGACAGAAATCATTGACGGGTCGTTGGAGGGGGTATAGAGGGATTTTCCATTTTCAATATATCTTCAAAAATCTAATATGACTTGGCACGCATCATGGTGGGGTGCAAAGTATCCATGTCCATCTGAATAAAAATAATTCGTCAACAGAAATCATTGTCGCGTCGTCAGAGGGGGTATAGAGGGATTTTTCATAATCAAAATGATTTCAAAAATCATACATGACATGGCACGCATCATGGCGGGGTGCAAAGTAATGGATATGGATATGGATATATCTGAATAACAATAATTCGTCAACAGAAATCATTGTCGGGTCGTTAGAGGGGGTATAGAGGGATTTTCCATTTTCAATATATCTTCAAAAATCTAATATGACTTGGCACGCATCATGGTGGGGTGCAAAGTATCCATGTCCATCTGAATAAAAATAATTCGTCAACAGAAATCATTGTCGCGTCGTCAGAGGGGGTATAGAGTGATTTTTCATAATCAAAATGATTTCAAAAATCATATATGACATGGCACGCATCATGGCGGGGTGTAAAGTATCCATATATATCTAAATAACAATAATTCGTCAACAGAAATCATTGTCGGGTCGTTAGAGGGGGTATAGAGGGATTTTCCATTTTCAAAATTACCTCAAACTCAAATATGACTTGGCACGCATCATGGTGGGGTGCAAAGTATTCATGTATATCTAAATAGCAATAATTCGTCAACAGAAATCATTGTCGGGTCGTTAGAGGGGGTATAGAGGGATTTTCCATTTTCAAAATTACCTCAAACTCAAATATGACTTGGCACGCATCATGGTGGGGTGCAAAGTATTCATGTATATCTAAATAACAATGATTCGTTAACAGAAATCATTGTCGTGTCGTCAGAGGGGGTATAGAGAGATTTTTCATTTTCAAAATTACCTCAAAATCAAAAATGACTTGGCACGCAACATGGTGGGGTGCAAAGTATTCATGTTTATCTAAATAACAAAAATTCGTTAACAGAAATCATTGTCGTGTCGTCAGAGGGGGTATAGAGGGATTTTTTATTTTCAAAATTACCTCAAAATCAAAAATGACTTGGCACGCAACATGGTGGGGTGCATAATATCCATTTCCATCTGAATAATAATAATTCGTCAGCAGAAATCATTGTCGGGTCGTTAGAGGGGATGTAGAGGGATTTTTCATTTTCAGTATTTCTTCAAAATTCTAATATGACTTGGCACGCATCATGGTGGGGTGCAAAGTATCCATGTCCATCTGAATAACAATAATTCGTCAATTTAAATCATTGTCTTGTCGTCAGAGGGGGATAGAGGTATTTCTCATTTTAAAAATTTCTTCAAAAATCTAATATGACTTGGCATCATAGTGGGGTGCAAAGTATCCATATATATCTAAATAACAATAATTTTTCAACAGAAATCATTGTCGGGTCGTTAGAGGGGGTATAGAGAGATTTTCCTTTTTCAATATTTCTTTAAAAATCTAATATTACTTGACACGCATCATGGTGGGGTGCAGAATATCCATATCTATCTGAATAACAATAATTCCTTAACAGAATTTATTGTCGTGTCGTCAGAGTGGGTATAGAGGGATTTTTCATTTTCAAAATTACCTCAAAATCAAAAATGACTTGGCACGCATCATGGTGGGGTGCAAAGTATTCATGTATATCTAACTAACAATGATTCGTTAACATAAATCATTGTCGTGTCGTCAGAGGGGGTATAGAGGGATTTTTCATTTTCAAAATTACCTCAAAATCAAATATGACTTGGCACGCAACATGGTGGGGTGCAGAATATCCATTTCCATCTGAATAACAATAATTCGTCAGCAGAAATCATTGTCGGGTCGTTAGAGGGGATGTAGAGGGATTTTTCATTTTCATTATTTCTTCAAAAATCTTATATGACTTGGCACGCATCATGGTGGGGTGCAGAATATCCTTTCCAATCTGAATAACAATAATTCGTCAACAGAAATCATTGTCGTGTCGTCAGAGGGGGTATAGAGGGACTTTTCATTTTCAAAATTACCTCAAAATCAAATATGACTTGGCAAGCAACATGGTGGGGTGCAGAATATCCATTTCCATATGATTAACAATAACTCGTCAATAGAAATCAGTGACGGGTCGTTAGAGGGGGTATAGAGGGATTTTTCATTTTCAAAATTTCTTCAAAAATCTAATATGACTTGGCAATTATCATGGTGGGGTGCGAAATATCTATGTCCATTTGAATAACAATAATTCGTTAACAAAAATCATTGTCGGGTCGTCAGAGGGGGAATAAAGGGATTTGTCATTTTCAAAATTTCTTCAAAAATCAAATATGACTTGGCACGCATTATGGTGGGGTGCAGAATTACCATTTCCATCTCAATAACAATAATTCGTCAACAGAACTCATTGTCGGGTCGTCAGAGGGGGTATAGAGAGATTTTCATTTTCAAAATTACCTCAATATCAAATATGCCTTGGCACGCATCATGGTGGGGTGCAGAATATCCATTTCCATCTGAATAACAATAATTCGTCAACAGAAATCATTGACGGGTCGTTGGAGGGGGTATAGAGGGATTTTTCATTTTCAAAATTTCTTCAAAAATCAAATATGACTTGGCACGCATCATGGTGGGGTGCAGAATATCCATTTCCATCTCAATAACAATAATTCGTCAACAGAATTCATTGTCGGGTCGTCAGAGGGGGTATAGAGAGATTTTCATTTTCAAAATTACCTCAAAATCAAATATGACTTGGCACGCATCATGGTGGGGTGCAGAATATCCATTTCCATCTGAATAACAATAATTCGTCAACAGAAATCATTGACGGGTCGTTGGAGGGGGTATAGAGGGATTTTTCATTTTCAAAATTTCTTCAATAATCTAATATGACTTGGCACGCATCATGGTGTGGTACAGAATATCCATTTCCATCTCAATAACAAAGTATCCATGTCCATCTGAATAACAATAATTCTTCAATTTAAATCATTGTCGTGTCGTCAGAGGGGGTATAGAGGGATTTTTCATTTTCAAAATTACCTCAAAATCAAATATGACTTGGCACGTTTCATAGTGGGGTGCAGAAAATCCATAACCATCTGAATAACAATAATTTGTCGACAGAAATCATTGACGGGTCGTTGGAGGGGGTATAGAGGGATTTTCCATTTTCAATATATCTTCAAAAATCTAATATGACTTGGCACGCATCATGGTGGGGTGCAAAGTATCCATGTCCATCTGAATAAAAATAATTCGTCAACAGAAATCATTGTCGCGTCGTCAGAGGGGGTATAGAGGGATTTTTCATAATCAAAATGATTTCAAAAATCATACATGACATGGCACGCATCATGGCGGGGTGCAAAGTAATGGATATGGATATGGATATATCTGAATAACAATAATTCGTCAACAGAAATCATTGTCGGGTCGTTAGAGGGGGTATAGAGGAATTTTCCATTTTCAATATATCTTCAAAAATCTAATATGACTTGGCACGCATCATGGTGGGGTGCAAAGTATCCATGTCCATCTGAATAAAAATAATTCGTCAACAGAAATCATTGTCGCGTCGTCAGAGGGGGTATAGAGTGATTTTTCATAATCAAAATGATTTCAAAAATCATATATGACATGGCACGCATCATGGCGGGGTGTAAAGTATCCATATATATCTAAATAACAATAATTCGTCAACAGAAATCATTGTCGGGTCGTTAGAGGGGGTATAGAGGGATTTTCCATTTTCAAAATTACCTCAAACTCAAATATGACTTGGCACGCATCATGGTGGGGTGCAAAGTATTCATGTATATCTAAATAACAATGATTCGTTAACAGAAATCATTGTCGTGTCGTCAGAGGGGGTATAGAGGGATTTTTCATTTTCAAAATTACCTCAAAATCAAAAATGACTTGGCACGCAACATGGTGGGGTGCAAAGTATTCATGTTTATCTAAATAACAATAATTCGTTAACAGAAATCATTGTCGTGTCGTCAGAGGGGGTATAGAGGGATTTTTTATTTTCAAAATTACCTCAAAATCAAAAATGACTTGGCACGCAACATGGTGGGGTGCATAATATCCATTTCCATCTGAATAATAATAATTCGTCAGCAGAAATCATTGTCGGGTCGTTAGAGGGGATGTAGAGGAATTTTTCATTTTCAATATTTCTTCAAAAATCTAATATGACTTGGCACGCATCATAGTGGGGTGCAAAGTATCCATATATATCTAAATAACAATAATTTTTCAACAGAAATCATTGTCGGGTCGTTAGAGGGGGTATAGAGAGATTTTCCATTTTCAATATTTCTTTAAAAATCTAATATTACTTGACACGCATCATGGTGGGGTGTAGAATATCCATATCTATCTGAATAACAATAATTCCTTAACAGAATTTATTGTCGTGTCGTCAGAGTGGGTATAGAGGGATTTTTCATTTTCAAAATTACCTCAAAATCAAAAATGACTTGGCACGCATCATGGTGGGGTGCAAAGTATTCATGTATATCTAAATAACAATGATTCGATAACAGAAATCATTGTCGTGTCGTCAGAGGAGGTATAGAGGGATTTTTCATCTTCAAAATTACCTCAGAATCAAAAATGACTTGGCACGCAACATGGTGGGGTGCATAATATCCATTTCCATCTGAATAATAATAATTCGTCAGCAGAAATCATTGTCGGGTCGTTAGAGGGGAAGTAGAGGGATTTTTCATTTTCAATATTTCTTCAAAAATCTTATATGACTTGGCACGCATCATGGTGGGGTGCAGAATATCCATGTCCATCTGAATAACAATAATTCGTCAATTTAAATCATTGTCGTGTGGTCAGAGGGGGATAGAGGTATTTCTCATTTTCAAAATTTCTTCAAAAATCTAATATGACTTGGCACGCATCATAGTGGGGTGCAAAGTATCTATATATATATCTAAATAACAATAATTTTTCAACAGAAATCATTGTCGGGTCGTTAGATGGGGTATAGAGAGATTTTCCATTTTCAATATTTCTTTAAAAATCTAATATTACTTGACACGCATCATGGTGGGGTGCAGAATATCCATATCTATCTGAATTACAATAATTCCTTAACAGAATTTATTGTCGTGTCGTCAGAGGGGGTATAGAGGGACTTTTCATTTTCAAAATTACCTCAAAATCAAATATGACTTGGCACTTATCATGGTGGGGTGCAAAGTATTCATGTTTAGCTAACTAACAATGATTCGTTAACATAAATCATTGTCGTGACGTTAGAGGGGGTATAGAGGGATTTTTCATTTTCAAAATTACCTCAAAATCAAATATGACTTGGCACGCAACATGGTGGGGTGCAGAATATCCATTTCCATCTGAATAACAATAATTTGTCAGCAGAAATCATTGTCGGGTCGTTAGAGGGGATGTAGAGGGATTTTTCATTTTCAATATTTCTTCAAAAATCTTATATGACTTGGCACGCATCATGGTGGGGTGCAGAATATCCTTTCCCATCTGAATAACAATAATTCGTCAACAGAAATCATTGTCGGGTCATCAGAGGGGGTATAGAGGGATTTTTCATTTTCAAAATTACTTCAAAAATCTAATATGACTTGGCACGCATCATGGTGGGTCGCAAAGTATCCATGTCCATCTGAATAACATTAATTCGTCAACATAAATCATTGTCGTGTCGTCAGAGGGGGTATAGAGTGATTTTTCATTTTCAAAATTACTTAAAAAATCAAATATGACTTGGCACGTATCATGGTGGAGTGCATAATATCCATTTTCATCTTAATTACCATATTTCGTCAACAGAAATTATTGTCGGATCGTCAAAGGGGGTTAAAGGGAATTTTCATTTTCAAAATTACTTCAAAAATCGAATATCACTTGGCACGCAGCATAGTAGGGTGCAAAATATTCATTTCCATCTGAATAACAATAATTCGTCAACAGGAATCATTGTCGGGTCGTCAGAGGGGGTATAGAGGGATTTCTCATTATCAAAATGACTTCAAAAATCAAATATGACTTGGCACGAATCATAGTAGGGTGCAGAATATATATTTCCATCTGAATAACATGAATTCGTCAACAGAAATCATAGTCGGGTCGTTAGAGGGGGTATAGACGGATTTTTCATTTTCAATATTTCTTCAAAACTCTAATATGACTTGGCACGCATCATGGTGGGGTGCAGAATATCTATTTCCATCTGAATAACAATAAATCGTCTACAGAAATCATTGTCGGGTCGTTAGAGGGGGTATCGAGGGATTTTTCATTTTCAAAATCTCCTCAAAATCAAATATGACTTGGCACGCAACATGGCAGAATATTCATTTCCATCCGAATAACAATAATTCGTCAAAAGATATCATTGTCGGGTCGTTAGAGGGGGTATAGAGGGATTTTTCATTTTCAATATTTCTTCAAAAATCCAATATGACTTGGCACGCATCATGGTGGGGTGCAGAATATCCATTTCCATCTGAATAACAATAATTCGTCAACAGAACTCATTGTCGGGCCGTCAGAGGGGGTATAGAGGGATTTTTCATTTTCAAAATTACCTCAAAATCTAATATGACTTGGCACGCATCATGGTGGGGTGCAAAGTATTCATGTATATCTAACTAACAATAATTGGTTAGCAGAAATCATTGTCGTGTCGTCAGAGGGTGTAGAGGGATTTTTCATTATCAAAATGATTTCAATAATCAAATATGACATGGCACGCATCATAGTGGGGTACAGAATATCCATTTCCATCTCAATAACAATGATTTGTTAACAGAAATCATTGTCGGGACGTCAGAGGGGGTATAGAGGGATTTTTCATTTTCAAAATTACCTCAAAATCAAAAATGACTTGGCATGCATCATGGTGGGGTGCAAAGTATCCATGTCCATCTGAATAACAATAAATCTTCAATTTAAATCATTGTCGTGACGTCAGAGGGGGTATAGAGGGATTTTTCATTTTCAAAATTACCTCAAAATCAAATATGACTTGGCACGCATCAAAGTGGGGTGCAGAATATCCATTACCATCTGAATAACAATAATTTGTCGACAGAAATCATTGACGGGTCGTTGGAGGGGGTATAGAGGGATTTTTCATAATGAAAATGATTTCAAAAATCATATATGACATGGCACGCATCATGGCGGAGTGCAAAGTATCCATATATATCTAAATAACAATAATACGTCAACAGAAATCATTGTCGGGTCGTTAGAGGGGGTATAGAGGGAATTTCCATTTTCAATATATCTTCAAAAATCTAATATGACTTGGCACGCATCATGGTGGGGTGCAAAGTATCCATGTCCATCTGAATAAAAATAATTCGTCAACAGAAATCATTGTCGCGACGTCAGAGGGGGTATAGAGGGATTTTTCATAATCAAAATGATTTCAAATATCATATATGACATGGCACGCATCATGGCGGTGTGCAAAGTATCCATATATATCTAAATAACAATAATTCGTCAACAGAAATCATTGTCGGGTCGTTAGAGGGGGTATAGAGGGATTTTCCATTTTCAATATTTCTTCAAAAATCTAATATTACTTGGCACGCATCATAGTGGGGTGCAGAATATCCATATCTATCTGAATAACAATAATTCCTTAACAGAAATTATTGTCGTGTCGTCAGAGGGGGTATAGAGGGATTTTTCATGTTCAAAATTACCTCAAACTCAAATATGACTTGGCACGCATCATGGTGGGGTGCAAAGTATTCATGTATATCTAAATAACAATGATTCGTTAACAGAAATCATTGTCGTGTCGTCAGAGGGGGTATAGAGGGATTTTTCATGTTCAAAATTACCTCAAACTCAAATATGACTTGGCACGCATCATGGTGGGGTGCAAAGTATTCATGTATATCTAAATAACAATGATTCGTTAACAGAAATCATTGTCGTGTCGTCAGAGGGGGTATAGAGGGATTTCTCATTATCAAAATGACTTCAAAAATCAAATATGACTTGGCACGAATCATAGTAGGGTGCAGAATATATATTTCCATCTGAATAACATGAATTCGTCAACAGAAATCATAGTCGGGTCGTTAGAGGGGGTATAGACGGATTTTTCATTTTCAATATTTCTTCAAAACTCTAATATGACTTGGCACGCATCATGGTGGGGTGCAGAATATCTATTTCCATCTGAATAACAATAAATCGTCTACAGAAATCATTGTCGGGTCGTTAGAGGGGGTATCGAGGGATTTTTCATTTTCAAAATCTCCTCAAAATCAAATATGACTTGGCACGCAACATGGCAGAATATTCATTTCCATCCGAATAACAATAATTCGTCAAAAGATATCATTGTCGGGTCGTTAGAGGGGGTATAGAGGGATTTTTCATTTTCAATATTTCTTCAAAAATCCAATATGACTTGGCACGCATCATGGTGGGGTGCAGAATATCCATTTCCATCTGAATAACAATAATTCGTCAACAGAACTCATTGTCGGGCCGTCAGAGGGGGTATAGAGGGATTTTTCATTTTCAAAATTACCTCAAAATCTAATATGACTTGGCACGCATCATGGTGGGGTGCAAAGTATTCATGTATATCTAACTAACAATAATTGGTTAGCAGAAATCATTGTCGTGTCGTCAGAGGGTGTAGAGGGATTTTTCATTATCAAAATGATTTCAATAATCAAATATGACATGGCACGCATCATAGTGGGGTACAGAATATCCATTTCCATCTCAATAACAATGATTTGTTAACAGAAATCATTGTCGGGACGTCAGAGGGGGTATAGAGGGATTTTTCATTTTCAAAATTACCTCAAAATCAAAAATGACTTGGCATGCATCATGGTGGGGTGCAAAGTATCCATGTCCATCTGAATAACAATAAATCTTCAATTTAAATCATTGTCGTGACGTCAGAGGGGGTATAGAGGGATTTTTCATTTTCAAAATTACCTCAAAATCAAATATGACTTGGCACGCATCAAAGTGGGGTGCAGAATATCCATTACCATCTGAATAACAATAATTTGTCGACAGAAATCATTGACGGGTCGTTGGAGGGGGTATAGAGGGATTTTTCATAATGAAAATGATTTCAAAAATCATATATGACATGGCACGCATCATGGCGGAGTGCAAAGTATCCATATATATCTAAATAACAATAATACGTCAACAGAAATCATTGTCGGGTCGTTAGAGGGGGTATAGAGGGAATTTCCATTTTCAATATATCTTCAAAAATCTAATATGACTTGGCACGCATCATGGTGGGGTGCAAAGTATCCATGTCCATCTGAATAAAAATAATTCGTCAACAGAAATCATTGTCGCGACGTCAGAGGGGGTATAGAGGGATTTTTCATAATCAAAATGATTTCAAATATCATATATGACATGGCACGCATCATGGCGGTGTGCAAAGTATCCATATATATCTAAATAACAATAATTCGTCAACAGAAATCATTGTCGGGTCGTTAGAGGGGGTATAGAGGGATTTTCCATTTTCAATATTTCTTCAAAAATCTAATATTACTTGGCACGCATCATAGTGGGGTGCAGAATATCCATATCTATCTGAATAACAATAATTCCTTAACAGAAATTATTGTCGTGTCGTCAGAGGGGGTATAGAGGGATTTTTCATGTTCAAAATTACCTCAAACTCAAATATGACTTGGCACGCATCATGGTGGGGTGCAAAGTATTCATGTATATCTAAATAACAATGATTCGTTAACAGAAATCATTGTCGTGTCGTCAGAGGGGGTATAGAGGGATTTTTCATTTTCAAAATTACCTCAAAATCAAAAATGACTTGGCACGCAACATGGTGGGGTGCATAATATCCATTTCCATCAAAATAATATTAATTCGTCAGCAGAAATCATCGTCGGGTCGTTAGAGGGGATGTAGAGTGATTTTTCATTTTCAATATTTCTTCAAAAATCTAATATGACATGGCACGCATCATGGTGGGGTGCAAAGTATCCATATCCATCTGAATAACAATAATTCGTCAATTTAAATCATTGTCGTGTCGTCAGAGGGGGATAGAGGTATTTCTCATTTTCAAAATTTCTTCAAAAATCTAATATGACTTGGCACGCATCATAGTGGGGTGCAAAGTATCCATATATATCTAAATAACAATAATTTTTCAACAGAAATCATTGTCGGGTCGTTAGAGGGGGTATAGAGAGATTTTCCATTTTCAATATTTCTTCAAAAATCTAATATTACTTGACACGCATCATGGTTAGGTGCAGAATATCCATATCTATCTGAATAACAATAATTCTTTAACAGAATTTATTGTCGTGTCGTCAGAGGGGGTATAGAGAGATTTTTCATTTTCAAAATTACTTCAAAAATCTAATATGACTTGTCACGCATCATGGTGGGTTGCAAAGTATCCATGTCCATCTGAATAACAATAATTCGTCTATTTAAATCATTGTCGTGTTGTCAGAGGGGGTATAGAGGTATTTCTCATTTTCAAAATTACTTCAAAAATCTAATATGACTTGGCACGCATCATAGTGGGTTGCAAAGTATTCATATATATTTAAATAACAATAATTCGTCAACAGAAATCATTGTCGGGTCGTTAGAGGGGGTATAGAGGGATTTTTCATTTTCAATATTTCTTCAAAAATCTAATATTACTTGGCACGCATCATGATGGGGTGCAGAATATCCATATCCATCTGAATAACGATAATTCCTCAACAGAAATTATTGTCGTGTCGTCAGAGGGGGTATAGAGAGATTTTTCATTTTCAAAATTACCTCAAAATCTAATATGACTTGGCACGCATCATGGTGGGGTGCAAAGTATTCATGTATATCTATCTAACAATAATTGGTTAACAGAAATCATTGTCAGAGGGTGTAGAGGGATTTTTCATTATCAAAATGATTTCAATAATCAAATATGACATGGCACGCATCATAGTGGGGTACAGAATATCCATTTCCATCTCAATAACAATGATTTGTCAACAGAAATCATTGTCGGTACGTCAGAGGGGGTATAGAGGGATTTTTCGTTATCAAAATTACCTCAAAATCAAATATGACTTGGCACGCATCATGGTGGGGTGCAGAATATCCATTTCCATCTGAATAACAATAATTCGTCAACAGAAATCATTGACGGGTCGTTGGAGGGGGTATAGAGGGATTTTTCATTTTCAAAATTTCTTCAATAATCTAATATGACTTGGCACGCATCATGGTGTGGTACAGAATATCCATTTCCATCTCAGTAACAAAGTATCCATGTCCATCTGAATAACAATAATTCTTCAATTTAAATCATTGTCGTGTCGTCAGAGGGGGTATAGAGGGATTTTTCATTTTCAAAATTACCTCAAAATCAAATATGACTTGGCACGTTTCATAGTGGGGTGCAGAAAATCCATTACCATCTGAATAACAATAATTTGTCGACAGAAATCATTGACGGGTCGTTGGAGGGGGTATAGAGGGATTTTTCATAATCAAAATGATTTCAAAAATCATACATGACATGGCACGCATCATGGCGGGGTGCAGAATATCCATATCTATCTGAATAACAATAATTCCTTAACAGAATTTATTGTCGTGTCGTCAGAGTGGGTATAGAGGGATTTTTCATTTTCAAAATTACCTCAAAATCAAAAATGACTTGGCACGCATCATGGTGGGGTGCAAAGTATTCATGTATATCTAACTAACAATGATTCGTTAACATAAATCATTGTCGTGTCGTCAGAGGGGGTATAGAAGGATTTTTCATTTTCAAAATTACCTCAAAATCAAATATGACTTGGCACGCAACATTGTGGGGTGCAGAATATCCATTTCCATCTGAATAACAATAATTCGTCAGCAGAAATCATTGTCGGGTCGTTAGAGGGGATGTAGAGGGATTTTTCATTTTCAATATTTCTTCAAAAATCTTATATGACTTGGCACGCATCATGGTGGGGTGCAGAATATCCTTTCCAATCTGAATAACAATAATTCGTCAACAGAAATCATTGTCGGGTCGTCAGAGGGGGTATAGAGGGATTTTTCAATTTCAAAATTAACCTCAAAATCAAATATGACTTGGCCCGCATCATGGTGGGAAGCAGAATATCCATTTCCATATGATTAACAATAATTCGTCAATAGAAATCAGTGACGGGTCGTTAGAGGGGGTATAGAGGGATTTTTCATTTTCAAAATTTCTTCAAAAATCTAATATGACTTGGCAATTATCATGGTGGGGTGCGAAATATCTATGTCCATTTGAATAACAATAATTCGTTAACAAAAATCATTGTCGGGTCGTCAGAGGGGGAATAAAGGGATTTGTCATTTTCAAAATTTCTTCAAAAATCAAATATGACTTGGCACGCATCATGGTGGGGTGCAGAATATCCATTTCCATCTCAATAACAATAATTCGTCAACAGAACTCATTGTCGGGTCGTCAGAGGGGGTATAGAGAGATTTTCATTTTCAAAATTACCTCAATATCAAATATGCCTTGGCACGCATCATGGTGGGGTGCAGAATATCCATTTCCATCTGAATAACAATAATTCGTCAACAGAAATCATTGACGGGTCGTTGGAGGGGGTATAGAGGGATTTTTCATTTTCAAAATTTCTTCAAAAATCAAATATGACTTGGCACGCATCATGGTGGGGTGCAGAATATCCATTTCCATCTCAATAACAATAATTCGTCAACAGAACTCATTGTCGGGTCGTCAGAGGGGGTATAGAGAGATTTTCATTTTCAAAATTACCTCAAAATCAAATATGACTTGGCACGCATCATGGTGGGGTGCAGAATATCCATTTCCATCTGAATAACAATAATTCGTCAACAGAAATCATTGACGGGTCGTTGGAGGGGGTATAGAGGGATTTTTCATTTTCAAAATTTCTTCAATAATCTAATATGACTTGGCACGCATCATGGTGTGGTACAGAATATCCATTTCCATCTCAATAACAAAGTATCCATGTCCATCTGAATAACAATAATTCTTCAATTTAAATCATTGTCGTGTCGTCAGAGGGGGTATAGAGGGATTTTTCATTTTCAAAATTACCTCAAAATCAAATATGACTTGGCACGTTTCATAGTGGGGTGCAGAAAATCCATTACCATCTGAATAACAATAATTTGTCGACAGAAATCATTGACGGGTCGTTGGAGGGGGTATAGAGGGATTTTTCATAATCAAAATGATTTCAAAAATCATACATGACATGGCACGCATCATGGCGGGGTGCAGAGTAATGGATATGGATATGGATATATCTGAATAACAATAATTCATCAACAGAAATCATTGTCGGGTCGTTAGAGGGGGTATAGAGGGATTTTCCATTTTCAATATATCTTCAAAAATCTAATATGACTTGGCACGCATCATGGTGGGGTGCAAAGTATCCATGTCCATCTGAATAAAAATAATTCGTCAACAGAAATCATTGTCGCGTCGTCAGAGGGGGTATAGAGTGATTTTTCATAATCAAAATGATTTCAAAAATCATATATGACATGGCACGCATCATGGCGGGGTGTAAAGTATCCATATATATCTAAATAACAATAATTCGTCAACAGAAATCATTGTCGGGTCGTTAGAGGGGGTATAGAGGGATTTTCCATTTTCAAAATTACCTCAAACTCAAATATGACTTGGCACGCATCATGGTGGGTTGCAAAGTATTCATGTATATCTAAATAACAATGATTCGTTAACAGAAATCATTGTCGTGTCGTCAGAGGGGGTATAGAGGGATTTTTCATTTTCAAAATTACCTCAAAATCAAAAATGACTTGGCACGCAACATGGTGGGGTGCAAAGTATTCATGTTTATCTAAATAACAATAATTCGTTAACAGAAATCATTGTCGTGTCGTCAGAGGGGGTATAGAGGGATTTTTTATTTTCAAAATTACCTCAAAATCAAAAATGACTTGGCACGCAACATGGTGGGGTGCATAATATCCATTTCCATCTGAACAATAATAATTCGTCAGCAGAAATCATTGTCGGGTCGTTAGAGGGGATGTAGAGGGATTTTTCATTTTCAATATTTCTTCAAAAATCTAATATGACTTGGCACGCATCATAGTGGGGTGCAAAGTATCCATATATATCTAAATAACAATAATTTTTCAACAGAAATCATTGTCGGGTCGTTAGAGGGGGTATAGAGAGATTTTCCATTTTCAATATTTCTTTAAAAATCTAATATTACTTGACACGCATCATGGTGGGGTGCAGAATATCCATATCTATCTGAATAACAATAATTCCTTAACAGAATTTATTGTCGTGTCGTCAGAGTGGGTATAGAGGGATTTTTCATTTTCAAAATTACCTCAAAATCAAAAATGACTTGGCACGCATCATGGTGGGGTGCAAAGTATTCATGTATATCTAACTAACAATGATTCGTTAACATAAATCATTGTCGTGTCGTCAGAGGGGGTATAGAGGGAATTTTCATTTTCAAAATTACCTCAAAATCAAATATGACTTGGCACGCAACATGGTGGGGTGCAGAATATCCATTTCCATCTGAATAACAATAATTCGTCAGCAGAAATCATTGTCGGGTCGTTAGAGGGGGTATAGAGGGATTTTCCATTTTCAATATTTCTTCAAAAATCTAATATTACTTGGCACGCATCATAGTGGGGTGCAGAATATCCATATCTATCTGAATAACAATAATTCCTTAACAGAAATTATTGTCGTGTCGTCAGAGGGGGTATAGAGGGATTTTTCATTTTCAAAATTACCTCAAACTCAAATATGACTTGGCACGCATCATGGTGGGTTGCAAAGTATTCATGTATATCTAAATAACAATGATTCGATAACAGAAATCATTGTCGTGTCGTCAGAGGAGGTATAGAGGGATTTTTCATCTTCAAAATTACCTCAAAATCAAAAATGACTTGGCACGCAACATGGTGGGGTGCATAATATCCATTTCCATCTGAATAATAATAATTCGTCAGCAGAAATCATTGTCGGGTCGTTAGAGGGGATGTAGAGGGATTTTTCATTTTCATTATTTCTTCAAAAATCTAATATGACTTGGCACGCATCATGGTGGGGTGCAAAGTATCCATGTCCATCTGAATAACAATAATTCGTCAATTTAAATCATTGTCGTGTGGTCAGAGGGGGATAGAGGTATTTCTCATTTTCAAAATTTCTTCAAAAATCTAATATGACTTGGCACTCATCATAGTGGGGTGCAAAGTATCTATATATATCTAAATAACAATAATTTTTCAACAGAAATCATTGTCGGGTCGTTAGATGGGGTATAGAGAGGTTTTCCATTTTCAATATTTCTTTAAAAATCTAATATTACTTGACACGCATCATGGTGGGGTGCAGAATATCCATATCTATCTGAATAACAATAATTCCTTAACAGAATTTATTGTCGTGTCGTCAGAGGGGGTATAGAGGGACTTTTCATTTTCAAAATTACCTCAAAATCAAATATGACTTGGCACTTATCATGGTGGGGTGCAAAGTATTCATGTTTAGCTAACTAACAATGATTCGTTAACTTAAATCATTGTCGTGTCGTCAGAGGGGGTATAGAGGGATTTTTCATTTTCAAAATTACCTCAAAATCAAATATGACTTGGCACGCAACATGGTGGGGTGCAGAATATCCATTTCCATCTGAATAACAATAATTTGTCAGCAGAAATCGTTGTCGGGTCGTTAGAGGGGATGTAGAGGGATTTTTCATTTTCAATATTTCTTCAAAAATCTTATATGACTTGGCACGCATCATGGTGGGGTGCAGAATATCCTTTCCCATCTGAATAACAATAATTCGTCAACAGAAATCATTGTCGGGTCATCAGAGGGGGTATAGAGGGATTTTTCATTTTCAAAATTACTTCAAAAATCTAATATGACTTGGCACGCATCATGGTGGGTCGCAAAGTATCCATGTCCATCTGAATAACATTAATTCGTCAACATAAATCATTGTCGTGTCGTCAGAGGGGGTATAGAGTGATTTTTCATTTTCAAAATTACTTAAAAAATCAAATATGACTTGGCACGTATCATGGTGGAGTGCATAATATCCATTTTCATCTTAATTACCATATTTCGTCAACAGAAATTATTGTCGGATCGTCAAAGGGGGTTAAAGGGAATTTTCATTTTCAAAATTACTTCAAAAATCGAATATCACTTGGCACGCAGCATAGTAGGGTGCAAAATATTCATTTCCATCTGAATAACAATAATTCGTCAACAGGAATCATTGTCGGGTCGTCAGAGGGGGTATAGAGGGATTTCTCATTATCAAAATGACTTCAAAAATCAAATATGACTTGGCACGAATCATAGTAGGGTGCAGAATATATATTTCCATCTGAATAACATGAATTCGTCAACAGAAATCATAGTCGGGTCGTTAGAGGGGGTATAGACGGATTTTTCATTTTCAATATTTCTTCAAAACTCTAATATGACTTGGCACGCATCATGGTGGGGTGCAGAATATCTATTTCCATCTGAATAACAATAAATCGTCTACAGAAATCATTGTCGGGTCGTTAGAGGGGGTATCGAGGGATTTTTCATTTTCAAAATCTCCTCAAAATCAAATATGACTTGGCACGCAACATGGCAGAATATTCATTTCCATCTGAATAACAATAATTCGTCAAAAGATATCATTGTCGGGTCGTTAGAGGGGGTATAGAGGGATTTTTCATTTTCAATATTTCTTCAAAAATCCAATATGACTTGGCACGCATCATGGTGGGGTGCAGAATATCCATTTCCATCTGAATAACAATAATTCGTCAACAGAACTCATTGTCGGGCCGTCAGAGGGGGTATAGAGGGATTTTTCATTTTCAAAATTACCTCAAAGTCAAATATGACTTGGCACGCATCATGGTGGGGTGCAGAATATCCATTTCCATCTGAATAACAATAATTCGTCAACAGAAATCATTGACGGGTCGTTGGAGGGGGTATAGAGGGATTTTTCATTTTCAAAATTAACCTCAAAATCAAATATGACTTGGCCCGCATCATGGTGGAAAACAGAATATTCATTTCCATATGATTAACAATAATTCATCAATAGAAATCATTGACGGGTCGTTAGAGGGGGTATAGAGGGATTTTTCATTTTCAAAATTTCTTCAAAAATCTAATATGACTTGGCAATTATCATGGTGGGGTGCGAAATATCTATGTCCATCTGAATAACAATAATTCGTTAACAAAAATCATTGTCGGGTCGTCAGAGGGGGAATAGAGGGATTTGTCATTTTCAAAATTTCTTCAAAAATCAAATATGACTTGGCACGCATCATGGTGGGGTGCAGAATATCCATTTCCATCTCAATAACAATAATTCGTCAACAGAACTCATTGTCGGGTCGTCAGAGGGGGTATAGAGAGATTTTCATTTTCAAAATTACCTCAATATCAAATATGACTTGGCACGCATCATGGTGGGGTGCAGAATATCCATTTCCATCAGAATAACAATAATTCGTCAACAGAAATCATTGACGGGTCGTTAGAGGGTGTATAGAGCGATTTTTCATTTTCAAAATTTCTTCAAAAATCTAAAATGACTTGGCAATTATCTTGGTGGGGTGCGAAATATCCTTTCCCATCTGAATAACAATAATTCGTCAACAGAAATCATTGTCGGGTCATCAGAGGGGGTATAGAGGGATTTTTCATTTTCAAAATTACCTCAAAATCAAAAATGACTTGGCACGCAACATGGTGGGGTGCAAAGTATTCATGTTTATCTAAATAACAATAATTCGTTAACAGAAATCATTGTCGTGTCGTCAGAGGGGGTATAGAGGGATTTTTTATTTTCAAAATTACCTCAAAATCAAAAATGACTTGGCACGCAACATGGTGGGGTGCATAATATCCATTTCCATCTGAATAATAATAATCCGTCAGCAGAAATCATTGTCGGGTCGTTAGAGGGGATGTAGAGGAATTTTTCATTTTCAATATTTCTTCAAAAATCTAATATGACTTGGCACGCATCATAGTGGGGTGCAAAGTATCCATATATATCTAAATAACAATAATTTTTCAACAGAAATCATTGTCGGGTCGTTAGAGGGGGTATAGAGAGATTTTCCATTTTCAATATTTCTTTAAAGATCTAATATTACTTGACACGCATCATGGTGGGGTGTAGAATATCCATATCTATCTGAATAACAATAATTCCTTAACAGAATTTATTGTCGTGTCGTCAGAGTGGGTATAGAGGGATTTTTCATTTTCAAAATTACCTCAAAATCAAAAATGACTTGGCACGCATCATGGTGGGGTGCAAAGTATTCATGTATATCTAAATAACAATGATTCGATAACAGAAATCATTGTCGTGTCGTCAGAGGAGGTATAGAGGGATTTTTCATCTTCAAAATTACCTCAAAATCAAAAATGACTTGGCACGCAACATGGTGGGGTGCATAATATCCATTTCCATCTGAATAATAATAATTCGTCAGCAGAAATCATTGTCGGGTCGTTAGAGGGGAAGTAGAGGGATTTTTCATTTTCAATATTTCTTCAAAAATCTAATATGACTTGGCACGCATCATGGTGGGGTGCAAAGTATCCATGTCCATCTGAATAACAATAATTCGTCAATTTAAATCATTGTCGTGTGGTCAGAGGGGGATAGAGGTATTTCTCATTTTCAAAATTTCTTCAAAAATCTAATATGACTTGGCACGCATCATAGTGGGGTGCAAAGTATCTATATATATATATCTAAATAACAATAATTTTTCAACAGAAATCATTGTCGGGTCGTTAGATGGGGTATAGAGAGATTTTCCATTTTCAATATTTCTTTAAAAATCTAATATTACTTGACACGCATCATGGTGGGGTGCAGAATATCCATATCTATCTGAATAACAATAATTCCTTAACAGAATTTATTGTCGTGTCGTCAGAGGGGGTATAGAGGGACTTTTCATTTTCAAAATTACCTCAAAATCAAATATGACTTGGCACTTATCATGGTGGGGTGCAAAGTATTCATGTTTAGCTAACTAACAATGATTCGTTAACATAAATCATTGTCGTGTCGTTAGAGGGGGTATAGAGGGATTTTTCATTTTCAAAATTACCTCAAAATCAAATATGACTTGGCACGCAACATGGTGGGGTGCAGAATATCCATTTCCATCTGAATAACAATAATTTGTCAGCACAAATCATTGTCGGGTCGTTAGAGGGGATGTAGAGGGATTTTTCATTTTCAATATTTCTTCAAAAATCTTATATGACTTGGCACGCATCATGGTGGGGTGCAGAATATCCTTTCCCATCTGAATAACAATAATTCGTCAACAGAAATCATTGTCGGGTCATCAGAGGGGGTATAGAGGGATTTTTCATTTTCAAAATTACTTCAAAAATCTAATATGACTTGGCACGCATCATGGTGGGTCGCAAAGTATCCATGTCCATCTGAATAACATTAATTCGTCAACATAAATCATTGTCGTGTCGTCAGAGGGGGTATAGAGTGATTTTTCATTTTCAAAATTACTTAAAAAATCAAATATGACTTGGCACGTATCATGGTGGAGTGCATAATATCCATTTTCATCTTAATTACCATATTTCGTCAACAGAAATTATTGTCGGATCGTCAAAGGGGGTTAAAGGGAATTTTCATTTTCAAAATTACTTCAAAAATCGAATATCACTTGGCACGCAGCATAGTAGGGTGCAAAATATTCATTTCCATCTGAATAACAATAATTCGTCAACAGGAATCATTGTCGGGTCGTCAGAGGGGGTATAGAGGGATTTCTCATTATCAAAATGACTTCAAAAATCAAATATGACTTGGCACGAATCATAGTAGGGTGCAGAATATATATTTCCATCTGAATAACATGAATTCGTCAACAGAAATCATAGTCGGGTCGTTAGAGGGGGTATAGACGGATTTTTCATTTTCAATATTTCTTCAAAACTCTAATATGACTTGGCACGCATCATGGTGGGGTGCAGAATATCTATTTCCATCTGAATAACAATAAATCGTCTACAGAAATCATTGTCGGGTCGTTAGAGGGGGTATCGAGGGATTTTTCATTTTCAAAATCTCCTCAAAATCAAATATGACTTGGCACGCAACATGGCAGAATATTCATTTCCATCCGAATAACAATAATTCGTCAAAAGATATCATTGTCGGGTCGTTAGAGGGGGTATAGAGGGATTTTTCATTTTCAATATTTCTTCAAAAATCCAATATGACTTGGCACGCATCATGGTGGGGTGCAGAATATCCATTTCCATCTGAATAACAATAATTCGTCAACAGAACTCATTGTCGGGCCGTCAGAGGGGGTATAGAGGGATTTTTCATTTTCAAAATTACCTCAAAATCTAATATGACTTGGCACGCATCATGGTGGGGTGCAAAGTATTCATGTATATCTAACTAACAATAATTGGTTAGCAGAAATCATTGTCGTGTCGTCAGAGGGTGTAGAGGGATTTTTCATTATCAAAATGATTTCAATAATCAAATATGACATGGCACGCATCATAGTGGGGTACAGAATATCCATTTCCATCTCAATAACAATGATTTGTTAACAGAAATCATTGTCGGGACGTCAGAGGGGGTATAGAGGGATTTTTCATTTTCAAAATTACCTCAAAATCAAAAATGACTTGGCATGCATCATGGTGGGGTGCAAAGTATCCATGTCCATCTGAATAACAATAAATCTTCAATTTAAATCATTGTCGTGACGTCAGAGGGGGTATAGAGGGATTTTTCATTTTCAAAATTACCTCAAAATCAAATATGACTTGGCACGCATCAAAGTGGGGTGCAGAATATCCATTACCATCTGAATAACAATAATTTGTCGACAGAAATCATTGACGGGTCGTTGGAGGGGGTATAGAGGGATTTTTCATAATGAAAATGATTTCAAAAATCATATATGACATGGCACGCATCATGGCGGAGTGCAAAGTATCCATGTCCATCTGAATAAAAATAATTCGTCAACAGAAATCATTGTCGCGACGTCAGAGGGGGTATAGAGGGATTTTTCATAATCAAAATGATTTCAAATATCATATATGACATGGCACGCATCATGGCGGTGTGCAAAGTATCCATATATATCTAAATAACAATAATTCGTCAACAGAAATCATTGTCGGGTCGTTAGAGGGGGTATAGAGGGATTTTCCATTTTCAATATTTCTTCAAAAATCTAATATTACTTGGCACGCATCATAGTGGGGTGCAGAATATCCATATCTATCTGAATAACAATAATTCCTTAACAGAAATTATTGTCGTGTCGTCAGAGGGGGTATAGAGGGATTTTTCTTGTTCAAAATTACCTCAAACTCAAATATGACTTGGCACGCATCATGGTGGGGTGCAAAGTATTCATGTATATCTAAATAACAATGATTCGTTAACAGAAATCATTGTCGTGTCGTCAGAGGGGGTATAGAGGGATTTTTCATTTTCAAAATTACCTCAAAATCAAAAATGACTTGGCACGCAACATGGTGGGGTGCATAATATCCATTTCCATCAAAATAATAATAATTCGTCAGCAGAAATCATCGTCGGGTCGTTAGAGGGGATGTAGAGTGATTTTTCATTTTCAATATTTCTTCAAAAATCTAATATGACATGGCACGCATCATGGTGAGGTGCAAAGTATCCATATCCATCTGAATAACAATAATTCGTCAATTTAAATCATTGTCGTGTCGTCAGAGGGGGATAGAGGTATTTCTCATTTTCAAAATTTCTTCAAAAATCTAATATGACTTGGCACGCATCATAGTGGGGTGCAAAGTATCCATATATATCTAAATAACAATAATTTTTCAACAGAAATCATTGTCGGGTCGTTAGAGGGGGTATAGAGAGATTTTCCATTTTCAATATTTCTTCAAAAATCTAATATTACTTGACACGCATCATGGTTAGGTGCAGAATATCCATATCTATCTGAATAACAATAATTCTTTAACAGAATTTATTGTCGTGTCGTCAGAGGGGGTATAGAGAGATTTTTCATTTTCAAAATTACTTCAAAAATCTAATATGACTTGTCACGCATCATGGTGGGTTGCAAAGTATCCATGTCCATCTGAATAACAATAATTCGTCTATTTAAATCATTGTCGTGTTGTCAGAGGGGGTATAGAGGTATTTCTCATTTTCAAAATTACTTCAAAAATCTAATATGACTTGGCACGCATCATAGTGGGTTGCAAAGTATTCATATATATTTAAATAACAATAATTCGTCAACAGAAATCATTGTCGGGTCGTTAGAGGGGGTATAGAGGGATTTTTCATTTTCAATATTTCTTCAAAAATCTAATATTACTTGGCACGCATCATGATGGGGTGCAGAATATCCATATCCATCTGAATAACGATAATTCCTCAACAGAAATTATTGTCGTGTCGTCAGAGGGGGTATAGAGAGATTTTTCATTTTCAAAATTACCTCAAAATCTAATATGACTTGGCACGCATCATGGTGGGGTGCAAAGTATTCATGTATATCTATCTAACAATAATTGGTTAACAGAAATCATTGTCAGAGGGTGTAGAGGGATTTTTCATTATCAAAATGATTTCAATAATCAAATATGACATGGCACGCATCATAGTGGGGTACAGAATATCCATTTCCATCTCAATAACAATGATTTGTCAACAGAAATCATTGTCGGTACGTCAGAGGGGGTATAGAGGGATTTTTCATTATCAAAATTACCTCAAAATCAAATATGACTTGGCACGCATCATGGTGGGGTGCAGAATATCCATTTCCATCTGAATAACAATAATTCGTCAACAGAAATCATTGACGGGTCGTTGGAGGGGGTATAGAGGGATTTTTCATTTTCAAAATTTCTTCAATAATCTAATATGACTTGGCACGCATCATGGTGTGGTACAGAATATCCATTTCCATCTCAGTAACAAAGTATCCATGTCCATCTGAATAACAATAATTCTTCAATTTAAATCATTGTCGTGTCGTCAGAGGGGGTATAGAGGGATTTTTCATTTTCAAAATTACCTCAAAATCAAATATGACTTGGCACGTTTCATAGTGGGGTGCAGAAAATCCATTACCATCTGAATAACAATAATTTGTCGACAGAAATCATTGACGGGTCGTTGGAGGGGGTATAGAGGGATTTTTCATAATCAAAATGATTTCAAAAATCATACATGACATGGCACGCATCATGGCGGGGTGCAGAATATCCATATCTATCTGAATAACAATAATTCCTTAACAGAATTTATTGTCGTGTCGTCAGAGTGGGTATAGAGGGATTTTTCATTTTCAAAATTACCTCAAAATCAAAAATGACTTGGCACGCATCATGGTGGGGTGCAAAGTATTCATGTATATCTAACTAACAATGATTCGTTAACATAAATCATTGTCGTGTCGTCAGAGGGGGTATAGAAGGATTTTTCATTTTCAAAATTACCTCAAAATCAAATATGACTTGGCACGCAACATTGTGGGGTGCAGAATATCCATTTCCATCTGAATAACAATAATTCGTCAGCAGAAATCATTGTCGGGTCGTTAGAGGGGATGTAGAGGGATTTTTCATTTTCAATATTTCTTCAAAAATCTTATATGACTTGGCACGCATCATGGTGGGGTGCAGAATATCCTTTCCAATCTGAATAACAATAATTCGTCAACAGAAATCATTGTCGGGTCGTCAGAGGGGGTATAGAGGGATTTTTCAATTTCAAAATTAACCTCAAAATCAAATATGACTTGGCCCGCATCATGGTGGGAAGCAGAATATCCATTTCCATATGATTAACAATAATTCGTCAATAGAAATCAGTGACGGGTCGTTAGAGGGGGTATAGAGGGATTTTTCATTTTCAAAATTTCTTCAAAAATCTAATATGACTTGGCAATTATCATGGTGGGGTGCGAAATATCTATGTCCATTTGAATAACAATAATTCGTTAACAAAAATCATTGTCGGGTCGTCAGAGGGGGAATAAAGGGATTTGTCATTTTCAAAATTTCTTCAAAAATCAAATATGACTTGGCACGCATCATGGTGGGGTGCAGAATATCCATTTCCATCTCAATAACAATAATTCGTCAACAGAACTCATTGTCGGGTCGTCAGAGGGGGTATAGAGAGATTTTCATTTTCAAAATTACCTCAATATCAAATATGCCTTGGCACGCATCATGGTGGGGTGCAGAATATCCATTTCCATCTGAATAACAATAATTCGTCAACAGAAATCATTGACGGGTCGTTGGAGGGGGTATAGAGGGATTTTTCATTTTCAAAATTTCTTCAAAAATCAAATATGACTTGGCACGCATCATGGTGGGGTGCAGAATATCCATTTCCATCTCAATAACAATAATTCGTCAACAGAACTCATTGTCGGGTCGTCAGAGGGGGTATAGAGAGATTTTCATTTTCAAAATTACCTCAAAATCAAATATGACTTGGCACGCATCATGGTGGGGTGCAGAATATCCATTTCCATCTGAATAACAATAATTCGTCAACAGAAATCATTGACGGGTCGTTGGAGGGGGTATAGAGGGATTTTTCATTTTCAAAATTTCTTCAATAATCTAATATGACTTGGCACGCATCATGGTGTGGTACAGAATATCCATTTCCATCTCAATAACAAAGTATCCATGTCCATCTGAATAACAATAATTCTTCAATTTAAATCATTGTCGTGTCGTCAGAGGGGGTATAGAGGGATTTTTCATTTTCAAAATTACCTCAAAATCAAATATGACTTGGCACGTTTCATAGTGGGGTGCAGAAAATCCATTACCATCTGAATAACAATAATTTGTCGACAGAAATCATTGACGGGTCGTTGGAGGGGGTATAGAGGGATTTTTCATAATCAAAATGATTTCAAAAATCATACATGACATGGCACGCATCATGGCGGGGTGCAGAGTAATGGATATGGATATGGATATATCTGAATAACAATAATTCATCAACAGAAATCATTGTCGGGTCGTTAGAGGGGGTATAGAGGGATTTTCCATTTTCAATATATCTTCAAAAATCTAATATGACTTGGCACGCATCATGGTGGGGTGCAAAGTATCCATGTCCATCTGAATAAAAATAATTCGTCAACAGAAATCATTGTCGCGTCGTCAGAGGGGGTATAGAGTGATTTTTCATAATCAAAATGATTTCAAAAATCATATATGACATGGCACGCATCATGGCGGGGTGTAAAGTATCCATATATATCTAAATAACAATAATTCGTCAACAGAAATCATTGTCGGGTCGTTAGAGGGGGTATAGAGGGATTTTCCATTTTCAAAATTACCTCAAACTCAAATATGACTTGGCACGCATCATGGTGGGTTGCAAAGTATTCATGTATATCTAAATAACAATGATTCGTTAACAGAAATCATTGTCGTGTCGTCAGAGGGGGTATAGAGGGATTTTTCATTTTCAAAATTACCTCAAAATCAAAAATGACTTGGCACGCAACATGGTGGGGTGCAAAGTATTCATGTTTATCTAAATAACAATAATTCGTTAACAGAAATCATTGTCGTGTCGTCAGAGGGGGTATAGAGGGATTTTTTATTTTCAAAATTACCTCAAAATCAAAAATGACTTGGCACGCAACATGGTGGGGTGCATAATATCCATTTCCATCTGAACAATAATAATTCGTCAGCAGAAATCATTGTCGGGTCGTTAGAGGGGATGTAGAGGGATTTTTCATTTTCAATATTTCTTCAAAAATCTAATATGACTTGGCACGCATCATAGTGGGGTGCAAAGTATCCATATATATCTAAATAACAATAATTTTTCAACAGAAATCATTGTCGGGTCGTTAGAGGGGGTATAGAGAGATTTTCCATTTTCAATATTTCTTTAAAAATCTAATATTACTTGACACGCATCATGGTGGGGTGCAGAATATCCATATCTATCTGAATAACAATAATTCCTTAACAGAATTTATTGTCGTGTCGTCAGAGTGGGTATAGAGGGATTTTTCATTTTCAAAATTACCTCAAAATCAAAAATGACTTGGCACGCATCATGGTGGGGTGCAAAGTATTCATGTATATCTAACTAACAATGATTCGTTAACATAAATCATTGTCGTGTCGTCAGAGGGGGTATAGAGGGAATTTTCATTTTCAAAATTACCTCAAAATCAAATATGACTTGGCACGCAACATGGTGGGGTGCAGAATATCCATTTCCATCTGAATAACAATAATTCGTCAGCAGAAATCATTGTCGGGTCGTTAGAGGGGGTATAGAGGGATTTTCCATTTTCAATATTTCTTCAAAAATCTAATATTACTTGGCACGCATCATAGTGGGGTGCAGAATATCCATATCTATCTGAATAACAATAATTCCTTAACAGAAATTATTGTCGTGTCGTCAGAGGGGGTATAGAGGGATTTTTCATTTTCAAAATTACCTCAAACTCAAATATGACTTGGCACGCATCATGGTGGGTTGCAAAGTATTCATGTATATCTAAATAACAATGATTCGATAACAGAAATCATTGTCGTGTCGTCAGAGGAGGTATAGAGGGATTTTTCATCTTCAAAATTACCTCAAAATCAAAAATGACTTGGCACGCAACATGGTGGGGTGCATAATATCCATTTCCATCTGAATAATAATAATTCGTCAGCAGAAATCATTGTCGGGTCGTTAGAGGGGATGTAGAGGGATTTTTCATTTTCATTATTTCTTCAAAAATCTAATATGACTTGGCACGCATCATGGTGGGGTGCAAAGTATCCATGTCCATCTGAATAACAATAATTCGTCAATTTAAATCATTGTCGTGTGGTCAGAGGGGGATAGAGGTATTTCTCATTTTCAAAATTTCTTCAAAAATCTAATATGACTTGGCACTCATCATAGTGGGGTGCAAAGTATCTATATATATCTAAATAACAATAATTTTTCAACAGAAATCATTGTCGGGTCGTTAGATGGGGTATAGAGAGGTTTTCCATTTTCAATATTTCTTTAAAAATCTAATATTACTTGACACGCATCATGGTGGGGTGCAGAATATCCATATCTATCTGAATAACAATAATTCCTTAACAGAATTTATTGTCGTGTCGTCAGAGGGGGTATAGAGGGACTTTTCATTTTCAAAATTACCTCAAAATCAAATATGACTTGGCACTTATCATGGTGGGGTGCAAAGTATTCATGTTTAGCTAACTAACAATGATTCGTTAACTTAAATCATTGTCGTGTCGTCAGAGGGGGTATAGAGGGATTTTTCATTTTCAAAATTACCTCAAAATCAAATATGACTTGGCACGCAACATGGTGGGGTGCAGAATATCCATTTCCATCTGAATAACAATAATTTGTCAGCAGAAATCGTTGTCGGGTCGTTAGAGGGGATGTAGAGGGATTTTTCATTTTCAATATTTCTTCAAAAATCTTATATGACTTGGCACGCATCATGGTGGGGTGCAGAATATCCTTTCCCATCTGAATAACAATAATTCGTCAACAGAAATCATTGTCGGGTCATCAGAGGGGGTATAGAGGGATTTTTCATTTTCAAAATTACTTCAAAAATCTAATATGACTTGGCACGCATCATGGTGGGTCGCAAAGTATCCATGTCCATCTGAATAACATTAATTCGTCAACATAAATCATTGTCGTGTCGTCAGAGGGGGTATAGAGTGATTTTTCATTTTCAAAATTACTTAAAAAATCAAATATGACTTGGCACGTATCATGGTGGAGTGCATAATATCCATTTTCATCTTAATTACCATATTTCGTCAACAGAAATTATTGTCGGATCGTCAAAGGGGGTTAAAGGGAATTTTCATTTTCAAAATTACTTCAAAAATCGAATATCACTTGGCACGCAGCATAGTAGGGTGCAAAATATTCATTTCCATCTGAATAACAATAATTCGTCAACAGGAATCATTGTCGGGTCGTCAGAGGGGGTATAGAGGGATTTCTCATTATCAAAATGACTTCAAAAATCAAATATGACTTGGCACGAATCATAGTAGGGTGCAGAATATATATTTCCATCTGAATAACATGAATTCGTCAACAGAAATCATAGTCGGGTCGTTAGAGGGGGTATAGACGGATTTTTCATTTTCAATATTTCTTCAAAACTCTAATATGACTTGGCACGCATCATGGTGGGGTGCAGAATATCTATTTCCATCTGAATAACAATAAATCGTCTACAGAAATCATTGTCGGGTCGTTAGAGGGGGTATCGAGGGATTTTTCATTTTCAAAATCTCCTCAAAATCAAATATGACTTGGCACGCAACATGGCAGAATATTCATTTCCATCTGAATAACAATAATTCGTCAAAAGATATCATTGTCGGGTCGTTAGAGGGGGTATAGAGGGATTTTTCATTTTCAATATTTCTTCAAAAATCCAATATGACTTGGCACGCATCATGGTGGGGTGCAGAATATCCATTTCCATCTGAATAACAATAATTCGTCAACAGAACTCATTGTCGGGCCGTCAGAGGGGGTATAGAGGGATTTTTCATTTTCAAAATTACCTCAAAGTCAAATATGACTTGGCACGCATCATGGTGGGGTGCAGAATATCCATTTCCATCTGAATAACAATAATTCGTCAACAGAAATCATTGACGGGTCGTTGGAGGGGGTATAGAGGGATTTTTCATTTTCAAAATTAACCTCAAAATCAAATATGACTTGGCCCGCATCATGGTGGAAAACAGAATATTCATTTCCATATGATTAACAATAATTCATCAATAGAAATCATTGACGGGTCGTTAGAGGGGGTATAGAGGGATTTTTCATTTTCAAAATTTCTTCAAAAATCTAATATGACTTGGCAATTATCATGGTGGGGTGCGAAATATCTATGTCCATCTGAATAACAATAATTCGTTAACAAAAATCATTGTCGGGTCGTCAGAGGGGGAATAGAGGGATTTGTCATTTTCAAAATTTCTTCAAAAATCAAATATGACTTGGCACGCATCATGGTGGGGTGCAGAATATCCATTTCCATCTCAATAACAATAATTCGTCAACAGAACTCATTGTCGGGTCGTCAGAGGGGGTATAGAGAGATTTTCATTTTCAAAATTACCTCAATATCAAATATGACTTGGCACGCATCATGGTGGGGTGCAGAATATCCATTTCCATCAGAATAACAATAATTCGTCAACAGAAATCATTGACGGGTCGTTAGAGGGTGTATAGAGCGATTTTTCATTTTCAAAATTTCTTCAAAAATCTAAAATGACTTGGCAATTATCTTGGTGGGGTGCGAAATATCCTTTCCCATCTGAATAACAATAATTCGTCAACAGAAATCATTGTCGGGTCATCAGAGGGGGTATAGAGGGATTTTTCATTTTCAAAATTACCTCAAAATCAAAAATGACTTGGCACGCAACATGGTGGGGTGCAAAGTATTCATGTTTATCTAAATAACAATAATTCGTTAACAGAAATCATTGTCGTGTCGTCAGAGGGGGTATAGAGGGATTTTTTATTTTCAAAATTACCTCAAAATCAAAAATGACTTGGCACGCAACATGGTGGGGTGCATAATATCCATTTCCATCTGAATAATAATAATCCGTCAGCAGAAATCATTGTCGGGTCGTTAGAGGGGATGTAGAGGAATTTTTCATTTTCAATATTTCTTCAAAAATCTAATATGACTTGGCACGCATCATAGTGGGGTGCAAAGTATCCATATATATCTAAATAACAATAATTTTTCAACAGAAATCATTGTCGGGTCGTTAGAGGGGGTATAGAGAGATTTTCCATTTTCAATATTTCTTTAAAGATCTAATATTACTTGACACGCATCATGGTGGGGTGTAGAATATCCATATCTATCTGAATAACAATAATTCCTTAACAGAATTTATTGTCGTGTCGTCAGAGTGGGTATAGAGGGATTTTTCATTTTCAAAATTACCTCAAAATCAAAAATGACTTGGCACGCATCATGGTGGGGTGCAAAGTATTCATGTATATCTAAATAACAATGATTCGATAACAGAAATCATTGTCGTGTCGTCAGAGGAGGTATAGAGGGATTTTTCATCTTCAAAATTACCTCAAAATCAAAAATGACTTGGCACGCAACATGGTGGGGTGCATAATATCCATTTCCATCTGAATAATAATAATTCGTCAGCAGAAATCATTGTCGGGTCGTTAGAGGGGAAGTAGAGGGATTTTTCATTTTCAATATTTCTTCAAAAATCTAATATGACTTGGCACGCATCATGGTGGGGTGCAAAGTATCCATGTCCATCTGAATAACAATAATTCGTCAATTTAAATCATTGTCGTGTGGTCAGAGGGGGATAGAGGTATTTCTCATTTTCAAAATTTCTTCAAAAATCTAATATGACTTGGCACGCATCATAGTGGGGTGCAAAGTATCTATATATATATATCTAAATAACAATAATTTTTCAACAGAAATCATTGTCGGGTCGTTAGATGGGGTATAGAGAGATTTTCCATTTTCAATATTTCTTTAAAAATCTAATATTACTTGACACGCATCATGGTGGGGTGCAGAATATCCATATCTATCTGAATAACAATAATTCCTTAACAGAATTTATTGTCGTGTCGTCAGAGGGGGTATAGAGGGACTTTTCATTTTCAAAATTACCTCAAAATCAAATATGACTTGGCACTTATCATGGTGGGGTGCAAAGTATTCATGTTTAGCTAACTAACAATGATTCGTTAACATAAATCATTGTCGTGTCGTTAGAGGGGGTATAGAGGGATTTTTCATTTTCAAAATTACCTCAAAATCAAATATGACTTGGCACGCAACATGGTGGGGTGCAGAATATCCATTTCCATCTGAATAACAATAATTTGTCAGCACAAATCATTGTCGGGTCGTTAGAGGGGATGTAGAGGGATTTTTCATTTTCAATATTTCTTCAAAAATCTTATATGACTTGGCACGCATCATGGTGGGGTGCAGAATATCCTTTCCCATCTGAATAACAATAATTCGTCAACAGAAATCATTGTCGGGTCATCAGAGGGGGTATAGAGGGATTTTTCATTTTCAAAATTACTTCAAAAATCTAATATGACTTGGCACGCATCATGGTGGGTCGCAAAGTATCCATGTCCATCTGAATAACATTAATTCGTCAACATAAATCATTGTCGTGTCGTCAGAGGGGGTATAGAGTGATTTTTCATTTTCAAAATTACTTAAAAAATCAAATATGACTTGGCACGTATCATGGTGGAGTGCATAATATCCATTTTCATCTTAATTACCATATTTCGTCAACAGAAATTATTGTCGGATCGTCAAAGGGGGTTAAAGGGAATTTTCATTTTCAAAATTACTTCAAAAATCGAATATCACTTGGCACGCAGCATAGTAGGGTGCAAAATATTCATTTCCATCTGAATAACAATAATTCGTCAACAGGAATCATTGTCGGGTCGTCAGAGGGGGTATAGAGGGATTTCTCATTATCAAAATGACTTCAAAAATCAAATATGACTTGGCACGAATCATAGTAGGGTGCAGAATATATATTTCCATCTGAATAACATGAATTCGTCAACAGAAATCATAGTCGGGTCGTTAGAGGGGGTATAGACGGATTTTTCATTTTCAATATTTCTTCAAAACTCTAATATGACTTGGCACGCATCATGGTGGGGTGCAGAATATCTATTTCCATCTGAATAACAATAAATCGTCTACAGAAATCATTGTCGGGTCGTTAGAGGGGGTATCGAGGGATTTTTCATTTTCAAAATCTCCTCAAAATCAAATATGACTTGGCACGCAACATGGCAGAATATTCATTTCCATCCGAATAACAATAATTCGTCAAAAGATATCATTGTCGGGTCGTTAGAGGGGGTATAGAGGGATTTTTCATTTTCAATATTTCTTCAAAAATCCAATATGACTTGGCACGCATCATGGTGGGGTGCAGAATATCCATTTCCATCTGAATAACAATAATTCGTCAACAGAACTCATTGTCGGGCCGTCAGAGGGGGTATAGAGGGATTTTTCATTTTCAAAATTACCTCAAAATCTAATATGACTTGGCACGCATCATGGTGGGGTGCAAAGTATTCATGTATATCTAACTAACAATAATTGGTTAGCAGAAATCATTGTCGTGTCGTCAGAGGGTGTAGAGGGATTTTTCATTATCAAAATGATTTCAATAATCAAATATGACATGGCACGCATCATAGTGGGGTACAGAATATCCATTTCCATCTCAATAACAATGATTTGTTAACAGAAATCATTGTCGGGACGTCAGAGGGGGTATAGAGGGATTTTTCATTTTCAAAATTACCTCAAAATCAAAAATGACTTGGCATGCATCATGGTGGGGTGCAAAGTATCCATGTCCATCTGAATAACAATAAATCTTCAATTTAAATCATTGTCGTGACGTCAGAGGGGGTATAGAGGGATTTTTCATTTTCAAAATTACCTCAAAATCAAATATGACTTGGCACGCATCAAAGTGGGGTGCAGAATATCCATTACCATCTGAATAACAATAATTTGTCGACAGAAATCATTGACGGGTCGTTGGAGGGGGTATAGAGGGATTTTTCATAATGAAAATGATTTCAAAAATCATATATGACATGGCACGCATCATGGCGGAGTGCAAAGTATCCATGTCCATCTGAATAAAAATAATTCGTCAACAGAAATCATTGTCGCGACGTCAGAGGGGGTATAGAGGGATTTTTCATAATCAAAATGATTTCAAATATCATATATGACATGGCACGCATCATGGCGGTGTGCAAAGTATCCATATATATCTAAATAACAATAATTCGTCAACAGAAATCATTGTCGGGTCGTTAGAGGGGGTATAGAGGGATTTTCCATTTTCAATATTTCTTCAAAAATCTAATATTACTTGGCACGCATCATAGTGGGGTGCAGAATATCCATATCTATCTGAATAACAATAATTCCTTAACAGAAATTATTGTCGTGTCGTCAGAGGGGGTATAGAGGGATTTTTCTTGTTCAAAATTACCTCAAACTCAAATATGACTTGGCACGCATCATGGTGGGGTGCAAAGTATTCATGTATATCTAAATAACAATGATTCGTTAACAGAAATCATTGTCGTGTCGTCAGAGGGGGTATAGAGGGATTTTTCATTTTCAAAATTACCTCAAAATCAAAAATGACTTGGCACGCAACATGGTGGGGTGCATAATATCCATTTCCATCAAAATAATAATAATTCGTCAGCAGAAATCATCGTCGGGTCGTTAGAGGGGATGTAGAGTGATTTTTCATTTTCAATATTTCTTCAAAAATCTAATATGACATGGCACGCATCATGGTGAGGTGCAAAGTATCCATATCCATCTGAATAACAATAATTCGTCAATTTAAATCATTGTCGTGTCGTCAGAGGGGGATAGAGGTATTTCTCATTTTCAAAATTTCTTCAAAAATCTAATATGACTTGGCACGCATCATAGTGGGGTGCAAAGTATCCATATATATCTAAATAACAATAATTTTTCAACAGAAATCATTGTCGGGTCGTTAGAGGGGGTATAGAGAGATTTTCCATTTTCAATATTTCTTCAAAAATCTAATATTACTTGACACGCATCATGGTTAGGTGCAGAATATCCATATCTATCTGAATAACAATAATTCTTTAACAGAATTTATTGTCGTGTCGTCAGAGGGGGTATAGAGAGATTTTTCATTTTCAAAATTACTTCAAAAATCTAATATGACTTGTCACGCATCATGGTGGGTTGCAAAGTATCCATGTCCATCTGAATAACAATAATTCGTCTATTTAAATCATTGTCGTGTTGTCAGAGGGGGTATAGAGGTATTTCTCATTTTCAAAATTACTTCAAAAATCTAATATGACTTGGCACGCATCATAGTGGGTTGCAAAGTATTCATATATATTTAAATAACAATAATTCGTCAACAGAAATCATTGTCGGGTCGTTAGAGGGGGTATAGAGGGATTTTTCATTTTCAATATTTCTTCAAAAATCTAATATTACTTGGCACGCATCATGATGGGGTGCAGAATATCCATATCCATCTGAATAACGATAATTCCTCAACAGAAATTATTGTCGTGTCGTCAGAGGGGGTATAGAGAGATTTTTCATTTTCAAAATTACCTCAAAATCTAATATGACTTGGCACGCATCATGGTGGGGTGCAAAGTATTCATGTATATCTATCTAACAATAATTGGTTAACAGAAATCATTGTCAGAGGGTGTAGAGGGATTTTTCATTATCAAAATGATTTCAATAATCAAATATGACATGGCACGCATCATAGTGGGGTACAGAATATCCATTTCCATCTCAATAACAATGATTTGTCAACAGAAATCATTGTCGGTACGTCAGAGGGGGTATAGAGGGATTTTTCATTATCAAAATTACCTCAAAATCAAATATGACTTGGCACGCATCATGGTGGGGTGCAGAATATCCATTTCCATCTGAATAACAATAATTCGTCAACAGAAATCATTGACGGGTCGTTGGAGGGGGTATAGAGGGATTTTTCATTTTCAAAATTTCTTCAATAATCTAATATGACTTGGCACGCATCATGGTGTGGTACAGAATATCCATTTCCATCTCAATAACAAAGTATCCATGTCCATCTGAATAACAATAATTCTTCAATTTAAATCATTGTCGTGTCGTCAGAGGGGGTATAGAGGGATTTTTCATTTTCAAAATTACCTCAAAATCAAATATGACTTGGCACGTTTCATAGTGGGGTGCAGAAAATCCATTACCATCTGAATAACAATAATTTGTCGACAGAAATCATTGACGGGTCGTTGGAGGGGGTATAGAGGGATTTTTCATAATCAAAATGATTTCAAAAATCATACATGACATGGCACGCATCATGGCGGGGTGCAGAATATCCATATCTATCTGAATAACAATAATTCCTTAACAGAATTTATTGTCGTGTCGTCAGAGTGGGTATAGAGGGATTTTTCATTTTCAAAATTACCTCAAAATCAAAAATGACTTGGCACGCATCATGGTGGGGTGCAAAGTATTCATGTATATCTAACTAACAATGATTCGTTAACATAAATCATTGTCGTGTCGTCAGAGGGGGTATAGAGGGATTTTTCATTTTCAAAATTACCTCAAAATCAAATATGACTTGGCACGCAACATTGTGGGGTGCAGAATATCCATTTCCATCTGAATAACAATAATTCGTCAGCAGAAATCATTGTCGGGTCGTTAGAGGGGATGTAGAGGGATTTTTCATTTTCAATATTTCTTCAAAAATCTTATATGACTTGGCACGCATCATGGTGGGGTGCAGAATATCCTTTCCAATCTGAATAACAATAATTCGTCAACAGAAATCATTGTCGGGTCGTCAGAGGGGGTATAGAGGGATTTTTCAATTTCAAAATTAACCTCAAAATCAAATATGACTTGGCCCGCATCATGGTGGGAAGCAGAATATCCATTTCCATATGATTAACAATAATTCGTCAATAGAAATCAGTGACGGGTCGTTAGAGGGGGTATAGAGGGATTTTTCATTTTCAAAATTTCTTCAAAAATCTAATATGACTTGGCAATTATCATGGTGGGGTGCGAAATATCTATGTCCATTTGAATAACAATAATTCGTTAACAAAAATCATTGTCGGGTCGTCAGAGGGGGAATAAAGGGATTTGTCATTTTCAAAATTTCTTCAAAAATCAAATATGACTTGGCACGCATCATGGTGGGGTGCAGAATATCCATTTCCATCTCAATAACAATAATTCGTCAACAGAACTCATTGTCGGGTCGTCAGAGGGGGTATAGAGAGATTTTCATTTTCAAAATTACCTCAATATCAAATATGCCTTGGCACGCATCATGGTGGGGTGCAGAATATCCATTTCCATCTGAATAACAATAATTCGTCAACAGAAATCATTGACGGGTCGTTGGAGGGGGTATAGAGGGATTTTTCATTTTCAAAATTTCTTCAAAAATCAAATATGACTTGGCACGCATCATGGTGGGGTGCAGAATATCCATTTCCATCTCAATAACAATAATTCGTCAACAGAACTCATTGTCGGGTCGTCAGAGGGGGTATAGAGAGATTTTCATTTTCAAAATTACCTCAAAATCAAATATGACTTGGCACGCATCATGGTGGGGTGCAGAATATCCATTTCCATCTGAATAACAATAATTCGTCAACAGAAATCATTGACGGGTCGTTGGAGGGGGTATAGAGGGATTTTTCATTTTCAAAATTTCTTCAATAATCTAATATGACTTGGCACGCATCATGGTGTGGTACAGAATATCCATTTCCATCTCAATAACAAAGTATCCATGTCCATCTGAATTACAATAATTCTTCAATTTAAATCATTGTCGTGTCGTCAGAGGGGGTATAGAGGGATTTTTCATTTTCAAAATTACCTCAAAATCAAATATGACTTGGCACGTTTCATAGTGGGGTGCAGAAAATCCATTACCATCTGAATAACAATAATTTGTCGACAGAAATCATTGACGGGTCGTTGGAGGGGGTATAGAGGGATTTTTCATAATCAAAATGATTTCAAAAATCATACATGACATGGCACGCATCATGGCGGGGTGCAGAGTAATGGATATGGATATGGATATATCTGAATAACAATAATTCATCAACAGAAATCATTGTCGGGTCGTTAGAGGGGGTATAGAGGGATTTTCCATTTTCAATATATCTTCAAAAATCTAATATGACTTGGCACGCATCATGGTGGGGTGCAAAGTATCCATGTCCATCTGAATAAAAATAATTCGTCAACAGAAATCATTGTCGCGTCGTCAGAGGGGGTATAGAGTGATTTTTCATAATCAAAATGATTTCAAAAATCATATATGACATGGCACGCATCATGGCGGGGTGTAAAGTATCCATATATATCTAAATAACAATAATTCGTCAACAGAAATCATTGTCGGGTCGTTAGAGGGGGTATAGAGGGATTTTCCATTTTCAAAATTACCTCAAACTCAAATATGACTTGGCACGCATCATGGTGGGTTGCAAAGTATTCATGTATATCTAAATAACAATGATTCGTTAACAGAAATCATTGTCGTGTCGTCAGAGGGGATATAGAGGGATTTTTCATTTTCAAAATTACCTCAAAATCAAAAATGACTTGGCACGCAACATGGTGGGGTGCAAAGTATTCATGTTTATCTAAATAACAATAATTCGTTAACAGAAATCATTGTCGTGTCGTCAGAGGGGGTATAGAGGGATTTTTTATTTTCAAAATTACCTCAAAATCAAAAATGACTTGGCACGCAACATGGTGGGGTGCATAATATCCATTTCCATCTGAACAATAATAATTCGTCAGCAGAAATCATTGTCGGGTCGTTAGAGGGGATGTAGAGGGATTTTTCATTTTCAATATTTCTTCAAAAATCTAATATGACTTGGCACGCATCATAGTGGGGTGCAAAGTATCCATATATATCTAAATAACAATAATTTTTCAACAGAAATCATTGTCGGGTCGTTAGAGGGGGTATAGAGAGATTTTCCATTTTCAATATTTCTTTAAAAATCTAATATTACTTGACACGCATCATGGTGGGGTGCAGAATATCCATATCTATCTGAATAACAATAATTCCTTAACAGAATTTATTGTCGTGTCGTCAGAGTGGGTATAGAGGGATTTTTCATTTTCAAAATTACCTCAAAATCAAAAATGACTTGGCACGCATCATGGTGGGGTGCAAAGTATTCATGTATATCTAACTAACAATGATTCGTTAACATAAATCATTGTCGTGTCGTCAGAGGGGGTATAGAGGGAATTTTCATTTTCAAAATTACCTCAAAATCAAATATGACTTGGCACGCAACATGGTGGGGTGCAGAATATCCATTTCCATCTGAATAACAATAATTCGTCAGCAGAAATCATTGTCGGGTCGTTAGAGGGGGTATAGAGGGATTTTCCATTTTCAATATTTCTTCAAAAATCTAATATTACTTGGCACGCATCATAGTGGGGTGCAGAATATCCATATCTATCTGAATAACAATAATTCCTTAACAGAAATTATTGTCGTGTCGTCAGAGGGGGTATAGAGGGATTTTTCATTTTCAAAATTACCTCAAACTCAAATATGACTTGGCACGCATCATGGTGGGTTGCAAAGTATTCATGTATATCTAAATAACAATGATTCGATAACAGAAATCATTGTCGTGTCGTCAGAGGAGGTATAGAGGGATTTTTCATCTTCAAAATTACCTCTAAATCAAAAGTGACTTGGCACGCAACATGGTGGGGTGCATAATATCCATTTCCATCTGAATAATAATAATTCGTCAGCAGAAATCATTGTCGGGTCGTTAGAGGGGATGTAGAGGGATTTTTCATTTTCATTATTTCTTCAAAAATCTAATATGACTTGGCACGCATCATGGTGGGGTGCAAAGTATCCATGTCCATCTGAATAACAATAATTCGTCAATTTAAATCATTGTCGTGTGGTCAGAGGGGGATAGAGGTATTTCTCATTTTCAAAATTTCTTCAAAAATCTAATATGACTTGGCACTCATCATAGTGGGGTGCAAAGTATCTATATATATCTAAATAACAATAATTTTTCAACAGAAATCATTGTCGGGTCGTTAGATGGGGTATAGAGAGGTTTTCCATTTTCAATATTTCTTTAAAAATCTAATATTACTTGACACGCATCATGGTGGGGTGCAGAATATCCATATCTATCTGAATAACAATAATTCCTTAACAGAATTTATTGTCGTGTCGTCAGAGGGGGTATAGAGGGACTTTTCATTTTCAAAATTACCTCAAAATCAAATATGACTTGGCACTTATCATGGTGGGGTGCAAAGTATTCATGTTTAGCTAACTAACAATGATTCGTTAACTTAAATCATTGTCGTGTCGTCAGAGGGGGTATAGAGGGATTTTTCATTTTCAAAATTACCTCAAAATCAAATATGACTTGGCACGCAACATGGTGGGGTGCAGAATATCCATTTCCATCTGAATAACAATAATTTGTCAGCAGAAATCGTTGTCGGGTCGTTAGAGGGGATGTAGAGGGATTTTTCATTTTCAATATTTCTTCAAAAATCTTATATGACTTGGCACGCATCATGGTGGGGTGCAGAATATCCTTTCCCATCTGAATAACAATAATTCGTCAACAGAAATCATTGTCGGGTCATCAGAGGGGGTATAGAGGGATTTTTCATTTTCAAAATTACTTCAAAAATCTAATATGACTTGGCACGCATCATGGTGGGTCGCAAAGTATCCATGTCCATCTGAATAACATTAATTCGTCAACATAAATCATTGTCGTGTCGTCAGAGGGGGTATAGAGTGATTTTTCATTTTCAAAATTACTTAAAAAATCAAATATGACTTGGCACGTATCATGGTGGAGTGCATAATATCCATTTTCATCTTAATTACCATATTTCGTCAACAGAAATTATTGTCGGATCGTCAAAGGGGGTTAAAGGGAATTTTCATTTTCAAAATTACTTCAAAAATCGAATATCACTTGGCACGCAGCATAGTAGGGTGCAAAATATTCATTTCCATCTGAATAACAATAATTCGTCAACAGGAATCATTGTCGGGTCGTCAGAGGGGGTATAGAGGGATTTCTCATTATCAAAATGACTTCAAAAATCAAATATGACTTGGCACGAATCATAGTAGGGTGCAGAATATATATTTCCATCTGAATAACATGAATTCGTCAACAGAAATCATAGTCGGGTCGTTAGAGGGGGTATAGACGGATTTTTCATTTTCAATATTTCTTCAAAACTCTAATATGACTTGGCACGCATCATGGTGGGGTGCAGAATATCTATTTCCATCTGAATAACAATAAATCGTCTACAGAAATCATTGTCGGGTCGTTAGAGGGGGTATCGAGGGATTTTTCATTTTCAAAATCTCCTCAAAATCAAATATGACTTGGCACGCAACATGGCAGAATATTCATTTCCATCTGAATAACAATAATTCGTCAAAAGATATCATTGTCGGGTCGTTAGAGGGGGTATAGAGGGATTTTTCATTTTCAATATTTCTTCAAAAATCCAATATGACTTGGCACGCATCATGGTGGGGTGCAGAATATCCATTTCCATCTGAATAACAATAATTCGTCAACAGAACTCATTGTCGGGCCGTCAGAGGGGGTATAGAGGGATTTTTCATTTTCAAAATTACCTCAAAGTCAAATATGACTTGGCACGCATCATGGTGGGGTGCAGAATATCCATTTCCATCTGAATAACAATAATTCGTCAACAGAAATCATTGACGGGTCGTTGGAGGGGGTATAGAGGGATTTTTCATTTTCAAAATTAACCTCAAAATCAAATATGACTTGGCCCGCATCATGGTGGAAAACAGAATATCCATTTCCATATGATTAACAATAATTCATCAATAGAAATCATTGACGGGTCGTTAGAGGGGGTATAGAGGGATTTTTCATTTTCAAAATTTCTTCAAAAATCTAATATGACTTGGCAATTATCATGGTGGGGTGCGAAATATCTATGTCCATCTGAATAACAATAATTCGTTAACAAAAATCATTGTCGGGTCGTCAGAGGGGGAATAGAGGGATTTGTCATTTTCAAAATTTCTTCAAAAATCAAATATGACTTGGCACGCATCATGGTGGGGTGCAGAATATCCATTTCCATCTCAATAACAATAATTCGTCAACAGAACTCATTGTCGGGTCGTCAGAGGGGGTATAGAGAGATTTTCATTTTCAAAATTACCTCAATATCAAATATGACTTGGCACGCATCATGGTGGGGTGCAGAATATCCATTTCCATCAGAATAACAATAATTCGTCAACAGAAATCATTGACGGGTCGTTAGAGGGTGTATAGAGCGATTTTTCATTTTCAAAATTTCTTCAAAAATCTAAAATGACTTGGCAATTATCTTGGTGGGGTGCGAAATATCAATGTCCATCTGAATAACAATAATTCGTTAACAGAAATCATTGTCGGGTCGTTAGAGGGGGTATAGAGGAATTTTTCATTTTCAATATATCTTCAAAAATCTAATATGACTTGGCACGCATCATGGTGGGGTGCAGAATATCCATTTCCATCTGAATAACAATATTTTGTTATCAGAAATCATTGTCGGGTCGTTAGAGGGGGTATAGAGGGATTTTTCATTTTCAATATATCTTCAAAAATCTAATATGACTTGGCACGCATCATGGTGGGGTGCAAAATATCCATTTCCATCTGAATAACAATAATTCGTCGCCAGAAATCATTGTCGGGTCGTTAGAGGGGGTATAGAGGGATTTTTCATTTTCAATATATCTTCAAAAATCTAATATGACTTGGCACGCATCATGGTGGGGTGCAAAGTATCCATGTCCATCAGAATAACAATAATTCATCAACAGAAATCATTGTCGGGTCGTCAGAGGGGGTATAGAGGGATTTTTCATTATCAAAATGACTTCAAAAATCAAATATGACTTGGCACGCATCATAGTAGGGTGCAGAATATCCAATTCCATCTGAATAACAAGAATTCGTCAACAGAAATCATTGTCGGGTCGGTAGAGGGGGTATAGAGGGATTTCTCATTTTCAATATTTCATCAAAAATCTAATATGACTTGGCACGCATCATGGTGGGATGCAGAATATCTATTTCCATCTGAATAACAATAATTCGTCGACAGAAATCATTGTCGGGTCGTTAAAGGGGGTATAGAGGGATTTTTCATTTTCAAAATTTCTTCAAAAATCTTATATGACTTGGCACGCATCATGGTGGGGTGCAGAATATCCATTTCCAACTGAATAACAATAATTCGTCAACAGAACTCATTGTCGGGTCGTCAGAGGGGGTATAGAGGGATTTTTCGTTTTCAAAATTAACCTCAAAAACAAATATGACTTGGCACGCATCATGGTGGGGTGCAGAATATCCAATTCCATCTGAATAACATTATTTCGTCAACAGAAATCATTGACGGGTCGTTGGAGGGGGTATAGAGGGATTTTTCGTTTTCAAAATTAACCTCAAAAACAAATATGACTTGGCACGCATCATGGTGGGGTGCAGAATATCCATTTCCATCTGAATAACAATAATTCGTCAACAGAACTCATTGTCGGGTCGTCAGAGGGGGTATAGAGGGATTTTTCGTTTTCAAAATTAACCTCAAAAACAAATATGACTTGGCACGCATCATGGTGGGGTGCAGAATATCCAATTCCATCTGAATAACATTAATTCGTCAACAGAAATCATTGACGGGTCGTTGGAGGGGGTATAGAGGGATTTTTCGTTTTCAAAATTAACCTCAAAAACAAATATGACTTGGCACGCATCATGGTGGGGTGCAGAATATCCATTTCCAACTGAATAACAATAATTCGTCAACAGAACTCATTGTCGGGTCGTCAGAGGGGGTATAGAGGGATTTTTCGTTTTCAAAATTAACCTCAATATCAAATATGACATGGCACGCATCATGGTGGGGTGCAGAATATCCAATTCCATCTGAATAACATTAATTCGTCAACAGAAATCATTGACGGGTCGTTGGAGGGGGTATAGAGGGATTTTTCGTTTTCAAAATTAACCTCAAAAACAAATATGACTTGGCACGCATCATGGTGGGGTGCAGAATATCCATTTCCATCTGAATAACAATAATTCGTCAATAGAAATCATTGACGGGTCGTTAGAGGGTGTATAGAGGGATTTTTCATTTTCAAAATTTCTTCAAAAATCTAAAATGACTTGGCAATTATCTTGGTGGGGTGCGAAATATCTATGTCCATCTGAATAACAATAATTCGTTAACAGAAATCATTGTCGGGTCGTTAGAGGGGGTATAGAGGGATTTTTCATTTTCAATATATCTTCAAAAATCTAATATGACTTGGCACGCATCATGGTGGGGTGCAAAGTATCCATGTCCATCAGAATAATAATAATTCATCAACAGAAATTATTGTCGGGTCGTCAGAGGGGGTATAGAGGGATTTTTCATTATCAAAATGACTTCAAAAATCAAATATGACTTGGCACGCATCATAGTAGGGTGCAGAATATCCAATTCCATCTGAATAACAAGAATTCGTCGACAGAAATCATTGTCGAGTCGTTAGAGGGGGTATAGAGGGATTGTTTATTTTCAAAATTACCACAAAATCAAACATGACTTGGCACGCATCATGGTGGGTTGCAGAATATCCATTTCCATCTGAATAACAATAATTCGTCTACAGAAATCATTGTCGAGTCGTTAGAGGGGATTTCTCATTTTCAATATTTCTTCAATTATCTAATATGACTTGGCACGCATCATGGTGGGGTGTAAAGTATCCATGTCCATCAGAATAACAATAATTCATCAACAGAAATCATTGTCGGGTCGTCAGAGGGGGTATAGAGGGATTTTTCATTATTAAAATTACTTCAAAAATCAAATATGACTTGGCACGCATCATAGTAGGGTGCAGAATATCCAGTTCCATCTGAATAACAATAATTCGTCGACAGAAATCATTGTCGAGTCGTTAGAGGGGGTATAGAGGGATTGTTTATTTTCAAAATTACCACAAAATCAAACATGACTTGGCACGCATCATGGTGGGGTGCAGAATATCCATTTCCATCTGAATAATAATAATTCGTCTACTGAAATCATTGTCGAGTCGTTAGAGGGGGTAAAGAAGGATTTCTCATTTTCAATATTTCTTCAAATATCTAACATATGACTTGGCACGCATCATGGTGGGGTGCAGAATATCTATTTCCATCTGAATAACAATAATTCGTCGACAGAAATCGTTGTCGGGTCGTCAGAGGGGGTATAGAGGGATTTTTCATTATCAAAATGACTTCAAAAATCAAATATGACTTGGCACGCATCATAGTAGGGTGCAGAATATCCAATTCCATCTGAATAACAAGAATTCGTCAACAGAAATCATTGTCGGGTCGTTAGAGGGGGTATAGAGGGATTTCTCATTTTCAATATTTCATCAAAAATCCAATATGACTTGGCACGCATCATGGTGGGGTGCAGAATATCTATTTCCATCTGAATAACAAAAATTCGTCGACAGAAATCATTGTCGGGTCGTTAGAGGGAGTATAGAGGGATTTATCATTTTCAAAATTACCTCAAAATCAAATATGACTTGGTACGCAACATGGTGAGGTGCAGAATATTCATTTCCATCTGAATAACAATAATTCGTCAACAGAAATCATTGTAGGGTCGTTAGAGGGGGTATAGAGGGATTTTTCATTTTCAATATTTCCTCAAAAATCCAATATGACTTGGCACGCATCATGGTGGGGTGCAGAATATCCATTTCCAACTAAATAACAATAATTCGTCAACAGAAATCATTGTCGGGTCGTCAGAAGGGATATAGAGGGATTTTTCATTTTCAAAATTACCTCAAAATCAAATATGACTTGGCACGCATCATGGTGGGGTGCAGAATATCCATTTCCATCTGAATAACAATGATTCGTCAACAGAAATCATTGACGGGTCGTTAAAGGGGGTATAGAGGGAATTTTCATTTTCAATATTTCTTCAAAAATCTAATATGACTTGGCACACATCATGGTGGGGTGCAGAATATCCATGTCCATCTAAATAACAATAATTCGTCAACAGAAATCATTATCGGGTCGTCAGAGGGGGTATAGAGGGATTTTTCATTTTCAAAATGACTTCAAAAATCAATTATGACTTGGCACGCATCATAGTAGGGTGCAGAATATTCAATTCCATCTGAATAACAAGAATTCGTCAACAGAAATCATTGTCGGGTCGTTAGAGGGGGTATAGAGGGATTTCTCATTTTCAATATTTCATCAAAAATCTAATATGACTTGGCACGCATCATGGTGGGGTGCAGAATATCTATTTCCATCTGAATAACAATAATTCGTCGACAGAAGTCATTGTCGGGTCGTTAAAGGGGGTATAGAGGGATTTTTCATTTTCAAAATTACCTCAAAATCAAATATGACTTGGTACGCAACATGGTGAGGTGCAGAATATTCATTTCCATCTGCATAACAATAATTCGTCAACAGAAATCATTGTCGGGTCGTTAGAGGGGGCATAGAGGGATTTTTCATTTTCAAAATGACTTCAATAATCAAATACGACTTGGCACGCATCATGGTGGGGAACAGAATATCCATTTCCATCTCAATAACAATAATTTGTCTACAGAAATCATTGTCGGGTCATCAGAGGGGGTATAGAGGGATGTTTCATTTTCAATATTTCTTCAAAAATCTAATATGACTTGGCACGCATCATGGTGGGGTGCAGAATATCCATGTCCATCTAAATAACAATAATTCGTCAACAGAAATCATTGTCGGGTCGTCAGAGGGGATATAGAGGGATTTTTTATTTTCAAAATTACCTCAAAATCAAACATGACTTGGCACGGATCATGGTGGGGTGGAGAATATCCATTTCTATCTGAATAACAATAATTCGTCGACAGAAATCATTGTCGAGTCGTCAGAAGTGATATAGAGGGATTTTTCATTTTCAAAATGACTTCAGTAATCAAATATGACTTGGCACGCATCATGGTGGGGAACAGAATATCCATTTCCATCTCAATAACAATAATTTGTCAACAGAAATCATTGTCGGGTCGTCAGAGGGGGTATAGGGGGATTTTTTATTTTCAAAATTACCTCAAAATCAAACATGACTTGGCACGCATCATGGTGGGGTGCAGAATATCCATTTCCATCTGAATAACGATAATTCGTCGACAGAAATCATTGTCGAGTCGTCAGAAGGGATATAGAGGGATTTTTCATTTTCAAAATGACTTCAATAATCAAATATGACTTGGCACGCATCATGGTGGGGAACAGAATATCCATTTCCATCTGAATAACAAGAATTCGTCAACAGAAATCATTGTCGGGTCGGTAGAGGGGGTATAGAGGGATTTCTCATTTTCAATATTTCATCAAAAATCTAATATGACTTGGCACGCATCATGGTGGGATGCAGAATATCTATTTCCATCTGAATAACAATAATTCGTCGACAGAAATCATTGTCGGGTCGTTAAAGGGGGTATAGAGGGATTTTTCATTTTCAAAATTTCTTCAAAAATCTTATATGACTTGGCACGCATTATGGTGGGGTGCAGAATATCCATTTCCAACTGAATAACAATAATTCGTCAACAGAACTCATTGTCGGGTCGTCAGAGGGGGTATAGAGAGATTTTCATTTTCAAAATTACCTCAATATCAAATATGACATGGCACGCATCATGGTGGGGTGCAGAATATCCAATTCCATCTGAATAACATTAATTCGTCAACAGAAATCATTGACGGGTCGTTGGAGGGGGTATAGAGGGATTTTTCGTTTTCAAAATTAACCTCAAAAACAAATATGACTTGGCACGCATCATGGTGGGGTGCAGAATATCCATTTCCATCTGAATAACAATAATTCGTCAATAGAAATCATTGACGGGTCGTTAGAGGGTGTATAGAGGGATTTTTCATTTTCAAAATTTCTTCAAAAATCTAAAATGACTTGGCAATTATCTTGGTGGGGTGCGAAATATCTATGTCCATCTGAATAACAATAATTCGTTAACAGAAATCATTGTCGGGTCGTTAGAGGGGGTATAGAGGGATTTTTCATTTTCAATATATCTTCAAAAATCTAATATGACTTGGCACGCATCATGGTGGGGTGCAAAGTATCCATGTCCATCAGAATAATAATAATTCATCAACAGAAATTATTGTCGGGTCGTCAGAGGGGGTATAGAGGGATTTTTCATTATCAAAATGACTTCAAAAATCCAATATGACTTGGCACGCATCATAGTAGGGTGCAGAATATCCAATTCCATCTGAATAACAAGAATTCGTCGACAGAAATCATTGTCGAGTCGTTAGAGGGGGTATAGAGGGATTGTTTATTTTCAAAATTACCACAAAATCAAACATGACTTGGCACGCATCATGGTGGGGTGCAGAATATCCATTTCCATCTGAATAACAATAATTCGTCTACAGAAATCATTGTCGAGTCGTTAGAGGGGATTTCTCATTTTCAATATTTCTTCAATTATCTAATATGACTTGGCACGCATCATGGTGGGGTGTAAAGTATCCATGTCCATCAGAATAACAATAATTCATCAACAGAAATCATTGTCGGGTCGTCAGAGGGGGTATAGAGGGATTTTTCATTATTAAAATTACTTCAAAAATCAAATATGACTTGGCACGCATCATAGTAGGGTGCAGAATATCCAGTTCCATCTGAATAACAATAATTCGTCGACAGAAATCATTGTCGAGTCGTTAGAGGGGGTATAGAGGGATTGTTTATTTTCAAAATTACCACAAAATCAAACATGACTTGGCACGCATCATGGTGGGGTGCAGAATATTCATTTCCATCTGAATAATAATAATTCGTCTACTGAAATCATTGTCGAGTCGTTAGAGGGGGTAAAGAAGGATTTCTCATTTTCAATATTTCTTCAAATATCTAACATATGACTTGGCACGCATCATGGTGGGGTGCAGAATATCTATTTCCATCTGAATAACAATAATTCGTCGACAGAAATCGTTGTCGGGTCGTCAGAGGGGGTATAGAGGGATTTTTCATTATCAAAATGACTTCAAAAATCAAATATGACTTGGCACGCATCATAGTAGGGTGCAGAATATCCAATTCCATCTGAATAACAAGAATTCGTCAACAGAAATCATTGTCGGGTCGTTAGAGGGGGTATAGAGGGATTTCTCATTTTCAATATTTCATCAAAAATCCAATATGACTTGGCACGCATCATGGTGGGGTGCAGAATATCTATTTCCATCTGAATAACAAAAATTCGTCGACAGAAATCATTGTCGGGTCGTTAGAGGGAGTATAGAGGGATTTATCATTTTCAAAATTACCTCAAAATCAAATATGACTTGGTACGCAACATGGTGAGGTGCAGAATATTCATTTCCATCTGGATAACAATAATTCGTCAACAGAAATCATTGTAGGGTCGTTAGAGGGGGTATAGAGGGATTTTTCATTTTCAATATTTCCTCAAAAATCCAATATGACTTGGCACGCATCATGGTGGGGTGCAGAATATCCATTTCCAACTAAATAACAATAATTCGTCAACAGAAATCATTGTCGGGTCGTCAGAAGGGATATAGAGGGATTTTTCATTTTCAAAATTACCTCAAAATCAAATATGACTTGGCACGCATCATGGTGGGGTGCAGAATATCCATTTCCATCTGAATAACAATGATTCGTCAACAGAAATCATTGACGGGTCGTTAAAGGGGGTATAGAGGGAATTTTCATTTTCAATATTTCTTCAAAAGTCTAATATGACTTGGCACGCATCATGGTGGGGTGCAGAATATCCATGTCCATCTAAATAACAATAATTCGTCAACAGAAATCATTATCGGGTCGTCAGAGGGGGTATAGAGGGATTTTTCATTTTCAAAATGACTTCAAAAATCAAATATGATTTGGCACGCATCATGGAGGGGTGCAGAATATCCATTTCCATCTGAATAACAATATTTTGTCATCAGAAATCATTATTCGGTCATTAGAGGGGGATATAGAGCGATTTTTCATTTTCAAAATTACTTCTATAATCAAATATGACTTGGCACGCATCATGGTGGGGAACAGAATATCCATTTCCATCTCAATAACAATAATTTGTCTACAGAAATCATTGTCGGGTCATCAGAGGGGGTATAGAGGGATGTTTCATTTTCAATATTTCTTCAAAAATCTAATATGACTTGGCACGCATCATGGTGGGGTGCAAAGTATCCATGTCCATCAGAATAACAATAATTCATCAACAGAAATCATTGTCGGGTCGTCAGAGGGGGTATAGAGGGATTTTTCATTATCAAAATGACTTCAAAAATCAATTATGACTTGGCACGCATCATAGTAGGGTGCAGAATATTCAATTCCATCTGAATAACAAGAATTCGTCAACAAAAATCATTGTCGGGTCGTTAGAGGGGGTATAGAGGGATTTCTCATTTTCAATATTTCTTCAAAAATCCAATATGACTTGGCACGCATCATGGTGGGGTCCAGAATATCTATTTCCAACTGAATAACAATAATTCGTCAACAGAAATCATTGTCGGGTCGTCAGAAGGGATATAGAGGGATTTTTCATTTTCAAAATGACTTCAATAATCAAATATGACTTGGCACGCATCATGGTGGGGAACAGAATATCCATTTCCATCTCAATAACAATAATTTGTCTACAGAAATCATTGTCGGGTCATCAGAGGGGGTATAGAGGGATGTTTCATTTTCAATATTTCTTCAAAAGTCTAATATGACTTGGCACGCATCATGGTGGGGTGCAGAATATCCATGTCCATCTAAATAACAATAATTCGTCAACAGAAATTATTGTCGGGTCGTCAGAGGGGATATAGAGGGATTTTTTATTTTCAAAATTACCTCAAAATCAAACATGACTTGGCACGGATCATGGTGGGGTGGAGAATATCCATTTCCATCTGAATAACAATAATTCGTCGACAGAAATCATTGTCGAGTCGTCAGAAGTGATATAGAGGGATTTTTCATTTTCAAAATGACTTCAGTAATCAAATATGACTTGGCACGCATCATGGTGGGGAACAGAATATCCATTTCCATCTCAATAACAATAATTTGTCAACAGAAATCATTGTCCGGTCGTCAGAGGGGGTATAGGGGGATTTTTTATTTTCAAAATTACCTCAAAATCAAACATGACTTGGCACGCATCATGGTGGGGTGCAGAATATCCATTTCCATCTGAATAACGATAATTCGTCGACAGAAATCATTGTCGAGTCGTCAGAAGGGATATAGAGGGATTTTTCATTTTCAAAATGACTTCAATAATCAAATATGACTTGGCACGCATCATGGTGGGGAACAGAATATCCATTTCCATCTGAATAACAATAATTCGTCAACAGAAATCATTGTCGGGTCGTTAGAGGGGGTATAGAGGGATTTTTCATTTTCAATATTTCTTCAAAAATCCAATATGACTTGGCACGCATCATGGTGGGGTGCAGAATATCCTTTTCCAACTGAATAACAATAATTCGTCAACAGAAATCATTGTCGGGTCGTCAGAAGGAATATAGAGGGATTTTTCATTTTCAAAATGACTTCAATAATCAAATATGACTTGGCACGAATCATGGTGGGGAACAGAATATCCATTTCCATCTCAATAACAATAATTTGTCAACAGAAATCATTGTCGGGTCGTCAGAGGGGGTATAGAGGGATTTTTTATTTTCAAAATTACCTCAAAATCAAAAATGACTTGGCACGCAACATGGTGGGGTGCATAATATCCATTTCCATCTGAATAATAATAATTCGTCAGCAGAAATCATTGTCGGGTCGTTAGAGGGGATGTAGAGGGATTTTTCATTTTCAATATTTCTTCAAAAATCTAATATGACTTGGCACGCATCATGGTGGGGTGCAAAGTATCCATGTCCATCTGAATAACAATAATTCGTCAATTTAAATCATTGTCTTGTCGTCAGAGGGGGATAGAGGTATTTCTCATTTTAAAAATTTCTTCAAAAATCTAATATGACTTGGCATCATAGTGGGGTGCAAAGTATCCATATATATCTAAATAACAATAATTTTTCAACAGAAATCATTGTCGGGTCGTTAGAGGGGGTATAGAGAGATTTTCCTTTTTCAATATTTCTTTAAAAATCTAATATTACTTGACACGCATCATGGTGGGGTGCAGAATATCCATATCTATCTGAATAACAATAATTCCTTAACAGAATTTATTGTCGTGTCGTCAGAGTGGGTATAGAGGGATTTTTCATTTTCAAAATTACCTCAAAATCAAAAATGACTTGGCACGCATCATGGTGGGGTGCAAAGTATTCATGTATATCTAACTAACAATGATTCGTTAACATAAATCATTGTCGTGTCGTCAGAGGGGGTATAGAGGGATTTTTCATTTTCAAAATTACCTCAAAATCAAATATGACTTGGCACGCAACATGGTGGGGTGCAGAATATCCATTTCCATCTGAATAACAATAATTCGTCAGCAGAAATCATTGTCGGGTCGTTAGAGGGGATGTAGAGGGATTTTTCATTTTCAATATTTCTTCAAAAATCTTATATGACTTGGCACGCATCATGGTGGGGTGCAGAATATCCTTTCCAATCTGAATAACAATAATTCGTCAACAGAAATCATTGTCGGGTCGTCAGAGGGGGTATAGAGGGATTTTTCATTTTCAAAATTTCTTCAAAAATCTAATATGACTTGGCAATTATCATGGTGGGGTGCGAAATATCTATGTCCATTTGAATAACAATAATTCGTTAACAAAAATCATTGTCGGGTCGTCAGAGGGGGAATAAAGGGATTTGTCATTTTCAAAATTTCTTCAAAAATCAAATATGACTTGGCACGCATCATGGTGGGGTGCAGAATAGCCATTTCCATCTCAATAACAATAATTCGTCAACAGAACTCATTGTCGGGTCGTCAGAGGGGGTATAGAGAGATTTTCATTTTCAAAATTACCTCAATATCAAATATGCCTTGGCACGCATCATGGTGGGGTGCAGAATATCCATTTCCATCTGAATAACAATAATTCGTCAACAGAAATCATTGACGGGTCGTTGGAGGGGGTATAGAGGGATTTTTCATTTTCAAAATTTCTTCAAAAATCAAATATGACTTGGCACGCATCATGGTGGGGTGCAGAATATCCATTTCCATCTCAATAACAATAATTAGTCAACAGAACTCATTGTCGGGTCGTCAGAGGGGGTATAGAGAGATTTTCATTTTCAAAATTACCTCAAAGTCAAATATGACTTGGCACGCATCATGGTGGGGTGCAGAATATCCATTTCCATCTGAATAACAATAATTCGTCAACAGAAATCATTGACGGGTCGTTGGAGGGGGTATAGAGGGATTTTTCATTTTCAAAATTTCTTCAATAATCTAATATGACTTGGCACGCATCATGGTGTGGTACAGAATATCCATTTCCATCTCAATAACAAAGTATCCATGTCCATCTGAATAACAATAATTCTTCAATTTAAATCATTGTCGTGTCGTCAGAGGGGGTATAGAGGGATTTTTCATTTTCAAAATTACCTCAAAATCAAATATGACTTGGCACGTTTCATAGTGGGGTGCAGAAAATCCATTACCATCTGAATAACAATAATTTGTCGACAGAAATCATTGACGGGTCGTTGGAGGGGGTATAGAGGGATTTTTCATAATCAAAATGATTTCAAAAATCATACATGACATGGCACGCATCATGGCGGGGTGCAAAGTAATGGATATGGATATGGATATATCTGAATAACAATAATTCGTCAACAGAAATCATTGTCGGGTCGTTAGAGGGGGTATAGAGGGATTTTCCCTTTTCAATATATCTTCAAAAATCTAATATGACTTGGCACGCATCATGGTGGGGTGCAAAGTATCCATGTCCATCTGAATAAAAATAATTCGTCAACAGAAATCATTGTCGCGTCGTCAGAGGGGGTATAGAGTGATTTTTCATAATCAAAATGATTTCAAAAATCATATATGACATGGCACGCATCATGGCGGGGTGTAAAGTATCCATATATATCTAAATAACAATAATTCGTCAACAGAAATCATTGTCGGGTCGTTAGAGGGGGTATAGAGGGATTTTCCATTTTCAAAATTACCTCAAACTCAAATATGACTTGGCACGCATCATGGTGGGGTGCAAAGTATTCATGTATATCTAAATAACAATGATTCGTTAACAGAAATCATTGTCGTGTCGTCAGAGGGGGTATAGAGGGATTTTTCATTTTCAAAATTACCTCAAAATCAAAAATGACTAGGCACGCAACATGGTGGGGTGCAAAGTATTCATGTTTATCTAAATAACAATAATTCGTTAACAGAAATCATTGTCGTGTCGTCAGAGGGGGTATAGAGGGATTTTTTATTTTCAAAATTACCTCAAAATCAAAAATGACTTGGCACGCAACATGGTGGGATGCATAATATCCATTTCCATCTGAATAATAATAATTCGTCAGCAGAAATCATTGTCGGGTCGTTAGAGGGGATGTAGAGGGATTTTTCATTTTCAATATTTCTTCAAAAATCTAATATGACTTGGCACGCATCATAGTGGGGTGCAAAGTATCCATATATATCTAAATAACAATAATTTCTCAACAGAAATCATTGTCGGGTCGTTAGAGGGGGTATAGAGAGATTTTCCATTTTCAATATTTCTTTAAAAATCTAATATTACTTGACACGCATCATGGTGGGGTGCAGAATATCCATATCTATCTGAATAACAATAATTCCTTAACAGAATTTATTGTCGTGTCGTCAGAGTGGGTATAGAGGGATTTTTCATTTTCAAAATTACCTCAAAATCAAAAATGACTTGGCACGCATCATGGTGGGGTGCAAAGTATTCATGTATATCTAAATAACAATGATTCGATAACAGAAATCATTGTCGTGTCGTCAGAGGAGGTATAGAGGGATTTTTCATTTTCAATATATCTTCAAAAATCTAATATGACTTGGCACGCATCATGGTGGGGTGCAAAGTATCCATGTCCATCAGAATAATAATAAGTCATCAACAGAAATTATTGTCGGGTCGTCAGAGGGGGTATAGAGGGATTTTTCATTATCAAAATGACTTCAAAAATCAAATATGACTTGGCACGCATCATAGTAGGGTGCAGAATATCCAATACCATCTGAATAACAATAATTCGTCGACAGAAATCATTGTCGAGTCGTTAGAGGGGGTATAGAGGGATTGTTTATTTTCAAAATTACCACAAAATCAAACATGACTTGGCACGCATCATGGTGGGGTGCAGAATATCCATTTCCATCTGAATAACAATAATTCGTCTACAGAAATCATTGTCGAGTCGTTAGAGGGGATTTCTCATTTTCAATATTTCTTCAATTATCTAATATGACTTGGCACGCATCATGGTGGGGTGTAAAGTATCCATGTCCATCAGAATAACAATAATTCATCAACAGAAATCATTGTCGGGTCGTCAGAGGGGGTATAGAGGGATTTTTCATTATTAAAATTACTTCAAAAATCAAATATGACTTGGCACGCATCATAGTAGGGTGCAGAATATCCAGTTCCATCTGAATAACAATAATTCGTCGACAGAAATCATTGTCGAGTCGTTAGAGGGGGTATAGAGGGATTGTTTATTTTCAAAATTACCACAAAATCAAACATGACTTGGCACGCATCATGGTGGGGTGCAGAATATCCATTTCCATCTGAATAATAATAATTCGTCTACTGATATCATTGTCGAGTCGTTAGAGGGGGTAAAGAAGGATTTCTCATTTTCAATATTTCTTCAAATATCTAACATATGACTTGGCACGCATCATGGTGGGGTGCAGAATATCTATTTCCATCTGAATAACAATAATTCGTCGACAGAAATCGTTGTCGGGTCGTCAGAGGGGGTATAGAGGGATTTTTCATTATCAAAATGACTTCAAAAATCAAATATGACTTGGCACGCATCATAGTAGGGTGCAGAATATCCAATTCCATCTGAATAACAAGAATTCGTCAACAGAAATCATTGTCGGGTCGTTAGAGGGGGTATAGAGGGATTTCTCATTTTCAATATTTCATCAAAAATCCAATATGACTTGGCACGCATCATGGTGGGGTGCAGAATATCTATTTCCATCTGAATAACAAAAATTCGTCGACAGAAATCATTGTCGGGTCGTTAGAGGGAGTATAGAGGGATTTATCATTTTCAAAATTACCTCAAAATCAAATATGACTTGGTACGCAACATGGTGAGGTGCAGAATATTCATTTCCATCTGGATAACAATAATTCGTCAACAGAAATCATTGTAGGGTCGTTAGAGGGGGTATAGAGGGATTTTTCATTTTCAATATTTCCTCAAAAATCCAATATGACTTGGCACGCATCATGGTGGGGTGCAGAATATCCATTTCCAACTAAATAACAATAATTCGTCAACAGAAATCATTGTCGGGTCGTCAGAAGGGATATAGAGGGATTTTTCATTTTCAAAATTACCTCAAAATCAAATATGACTTGGCACGCATCATGGTGGGGTGCAGAATATCCATGTCCATCTAAATAACAATAATTCGTCAACAGAAATCATTATCGGGTCGTCAGAGGGGGTATAGAGGGATTTTTCATTTTCAAAATGACTTCAAAAATCAAATATGATTTGGCACGCATCATGGAGGGGTGCAGAATATCCATTTCCATCTGAATAACAATATTTTGTCATCAGAAATCATTATTCGGTCATTAGAGGGGGATATAGAGCGATTTTTCATTTTCAAAATTACTTCTATAATCAAATATGACTTGGCACGCATCATGGTGGGGAACAGAATATCCATTTCCATCTCAATAACAATAATTTGTCTACAGAAATCATTGTCGGGTCATCAGAGGGGGTATAGAGGGATGTTTCATTTTCAATATTTCTTCAAAAATCTAATATGACTTGGCACGCATCATGGTGGGGTGCAAAGTATCCATGTCCATCAGAATAACAATAATTCATCAACAGAAATCATTGTCGGGTCGTCAGAGGGGGTATAGAGGGATTTTTCATTATCAAAATGACTTCAAAAATCAATTATGACTTGGCACGCATCATAGTAGGGTGCAGAATATTCAATTCCATCTGAATAACAAGAATTCGTCAACAGAAATCATTGTCGGGTCGTTAGAGGGGGTATAGAGGGATTTCTCATTTTCAATATTTCATCAAAAATCTAATATGACTTGGCACGCATCATGGTGGGGTGCAGAATATCTATTTCCATCTGAATAACAATAATTCGTCGACAGAAGTCATTGTCGGGTCGTTAAAGGGGGTATAGAGGGATTTTTCATTTTCAAAATTACCTCAAAATCAAATATGACTTGGTACGCAACATGGTGAGGTGCAGAATATTCATTTCCATCTGCATAACAATAATTCGTCAACAGAAATCATTGTCGGGTCGTTAGAGGGGGCATAGAGGGATCTTTCATTTTCAATATTTCTTCAAAAATCCAATATGACTTGGCACGCATCATGGTGGGGTGCAGAATATCTATTTCCAACTGAATAACAATAATTCGTCAACAGAAATCATTGTCGGGTCGTCAGAAGGGATATAGAGGGATTTTTCATTTTCAAAATGACTTCAATAATCAAATATGACTTGGCACGCATCATGGTGGGGAACAGAATATCCATTTCCATCTCAATAACAATAATTTGTCTACAGAAATCATTGTCGGGTCATCAGAGGGGGTATAGAGGGATGTTTCATTTTCAATATTTCTTCAAAAGTCTAATATGACTTGGCACGCATCATGGTGGGGTGCAGAATATCCATGTCCATCTAAATAACAATAATTCGTCAACAGAAATCATTGTCGGGTCGTCAGAGGGGATATAGAGGGATTTTTTATTTTCAAAATTACCTCAAAATCAAACATGACTTGGCACGGATCATGGTGGGGTGGAGAATATCCATTTCCATCTGAATAACAATAATTCGTCGACAGAAATCATTGTCGAGTCGTCAGAAGTGATATAGAGGGATTTTTCATTTTCAAAATGACTTCAATAATCAAATATGACTTGGCACGCATCATGGTGGGGAACAGAATATCCATTTCCATCTCAATAACAATAATTTGTCAACAGAAATCATTGTCGGGTCGTCAGAGGGGGTATAGGGGGATTTTTTATTTTCAAAATTACCTCAAAATCAAACATGACTTGGCACGCATCATGGTGGGGTGCAGAATATCCATTTCCATCTGAATAACGATAATTCGTCGACAGAAATCATTGTCGAGTCGTCAGAAGGGATATAGAGGGATTTTTCATTTTCAAAATGACTTCAATAATCAAATATGACTTGGCACGCATCATGGTGGGGAACAGAATATCCATTTCCATCTGAATAACAATAATTCGTCAACAGAAATCATTGTCGGGTCGTTAGAGGGGGTATAGAGGGATTTTTCATTTTCAATATTTCTTCAAAAATCCAATATGACTTGGCACGCATCATGGTGGGGAACAGAATATCCATTTCCATCTCAATAACAATAATTTGTCAACAGAAATCATTGTCGGGTCGTCAGAGGGGGTATAGAGGGATTTTTTATTTTCAAAATTACCTCAAAATCAAAAATGACTTGGCACGCAACATGGTGGGGTGCATAATATCCATTTCCATCTGAATAATAATAATTCGTCAGCAGAAATCATTGTCGGGTCGTTAGAGGGGATGTAGAGGGATTTTTCATTTTCAATATTTCTTCAAAAATCTAATATGACTTGGCACGCATCATGGTGGGGTGCAAAGTATCCATGTCCATCTGAATAACAATAATTCGTCAATTTAAATCATTGTCTTGTCGTCAGAGGGGGATAGAGGTATTTCTCATTTTAAAAATTTCTTCAAAAATCTAATATGACTTGGCATCATAGTGGGGTGCAAAGTATCCATATATATCTAAATAACAATAATTTTTCAACAGAAATCATTGTCGGGTCGTTAGAGGGGGTATAGAGAGATTTTCCTTTTTCAATATTTCTTTAAAAATCTAATATTACTTGACACGCATCATGGTGGGGTGCAGAATATCCATATCTATCTGAATAACAATAATTCCTTAACAGAATTTATTGTCGTGTCGTCAGAGTGGGTATAGAGGGATTTTTCATTTTCAAAATTACCTCAAAATCAAAAATGACTTGGCACGCAACATGGTGGGGTGCAGAATATCCATTTCCATTTGAATAACAATAATTTGTCAGCAGAAATCATTGTCGGGTCGTTAGAGGGGATGTAGAGGGATTTTTCATTTTCAATATTTCTTCAAAAATCTTATATGACTTGGCACGCATCATGGTGGGGTGCAGAATATCCTTTCCAATCTGAATAACAATAATTCGTCAACAGAAATCATTGTCGGGTCGTCAGAGGGGGTATAGAGGGATTTTTCATTTTCAAAATTTCTTCAAAAATCTAATATGACTTGGCAATTATCATGGTGGGGTGCGAAATATCTATGTCCATTTGAATAACAATAATTCGTTAACAAAAATCATTGTCGGGTCGTCAGAGGGGGAATAAAGGGATTTGTCATTTTCAAAATTTCTTCAAAAATCAAATATGACTTGGCACGCATCATGGTGGGGTGCAGAATATCCATTTCCATCTCAATAACAATAATTAGTCAACAGAACTCATTGTCGGGTCGTCAGAGGGGGTATAGAGAGATTTTCATTTTCAAAATTACCTCAAAATCAAATATGACTTGGCACGCATCATGGTGTGGTACAGAATATCCATTTCCATCTCAATAACAAAGTATCCATGTCCATCTGAATAACAATAATTCTTCAATTTAAATCATTGTCGTGTCGTCAGAGGGGGTATAGAGGGATTTTTCATTTTCAAAATTACCTCAAAATCAAATATGACTTGGCACGTTTCATAGTGGGGTGCAGAAAATCCATTACCATCTGAATAACAATAATTTGTCGACAGAAATCATTGACGGGTCGTTGGAGGGGGTATAGAGGGATTTTTCATAATCAAAATGATTTCAAAAATCATACATGACATGGCACGCATCATGGCGGGGTGCAAAGTAATGGATATGGATATGGATATATCTGAATAACAATAATTCGTCAACAGAAATCATTGTCGGGTCGTTAGAGGGGGTATAGAGGGATTTTCCCTTTTCAATATATCTTCAAAAATCTAATATGACTTGGCACGCATCATGGTGGGGTGCAAAGTATCCATGTCCATCTGAATAAAAATAATTCGTCAACAGAAATCATTGTCGCGTCGTCAGAGGGGGTATAGAGTGATTTTTCATAATCAAAATGATTTCAAAAATCATATATGACATGGCACGCATCATGGCGGGGTGTAAAGTATCCATATATATCTAAATAACAATAATTCATCAACAGAAATCATTGTCGGGTCGTTAGAGGGGGTATAGAGGGATTTTCCATTTTCAAAATTACCTCAAACTCAAATATGTCTTGGCACGCATCATGGTGGGGTGCAAAGTATTCATGTATATCTAAATAACAATGATTCGTTAACAGAAATCATTGTCGTGTCGTCAGAGGGGGTATAGAGGGATTTTTCATTTTCAAAATTACCTCAAAATCAAAAATGACTTGGCACGCAACATGGTGGGGTGCAAAGTATTCATGTTTATCTAAATAACAATAATTCGTTAACAGAAATCATTGTCGTGTCGTCAGAGGGGGTATAGAGGGATTTTTTATTTTCAAAATTACCTCAAAATCAAAAATGACTTGGCACGCAACATGGTGGGGTGCATAATATCCATTTCCATCTGAATAATAATAATTCGTCAGCAGAAATCATTGTCGGGTCGTTAGAGGGGATGTAGAGGGATTTTTCATTTTCAATATTTCTTCAAAAATCTAATATGACTTGGCACGCATCATAGTGGGGTGCAAAGTATCCATATATATCTAAATAACAATAATTTTTCAACAGTAATCATTGTCGGGTCGTTAGAGGGGGTATAGAGAGATTTTCCATTTTCAATATTTCTTTAAAAATCTAATATTACTTGACACGCATCATGGTGGGGTGCAGAATATCCATATCTATCTGAATAACAATAATTCCTTAACAGAATTTATTGTCGTGTCGTCAGAGTGGGTATAGAGGGATTTTTCATTTTCAAAATTACCTCAAAATCAAAAATGACTTGGCACGCATCATTGTGGGGTGCAAAGTATTCATGTATATCTAAATAACAATGATTCGATAACAGAAATCATTGTCGTGTCGTCAGAGGAGGTATAGAGGGATTTTTCATTTTCAATATATCTTCAAAAATCTAATATGACTTGGCACGCATCATGGTGGGGTGCAAAGTATCCATGTCCATCAGAATAATAATAATTCATCAACAGAAATTATTGTCGGGTCGTCAGAGGGGGTATAGAGGGATTTTTCATTATCAAAATGACTTCAAAAATCAAATATGACTTGGCACGCATCATAGTAGGGTGCAGAATATCCAATTCCATCTGAATAACAAGAATTCGTCGACAGAAATCATTGTCGAGTCGTTAGAGGGGGTATAGAGGGATTGTTTATTTTCAAAATTACCACAAAATCAAACATGACTTGGCACGCATCATGGTGGGGTGCAGAATATCCATTTCCATCTGAATAACAATAATTCGTCTACAGAAATCATTGTCGAGTCGTTAGAGGGGATTTCTCATTTTCAATATTTCTTCAATTATCTAATATGACTTGGCACGCATCATGGTAGGGTGTAAAGTATCCATGTCCATCAGAATAACAATAATTCATCAACAGAAATCATTGTCGGGTCGTCAGAGGGGGTATAGAGGGATTTTTCATTATTAAAATTACTTCAAAAATCAAATATGACTTGGCACGCATCATAGTAGGGTGCAGAATATCCAGTTCCATCTGAATAACAATAATTCGTCGACAGAAATCATTGTCGAGTCGTTAGAGGGGGTATAGAGGGATTGTTTATTTTCAAAATTACCACAAAATCAAACATGACTTGGCACGCATCATGGTGGGGTGCAGAATATCCATTTCCATCTGAATAATAATAATTCGTCTACTGAAATCATTGTCGAGTCGTTAGAGGGGGTAAAGAAGGATTTCTCATTTTCAATATTTCTTCAAATATCTAACATATGACTTGGCACGCATCATGGTGGGGTGCAGAATATCTATTTCCATCTGAATAACAATAATTCGTCGACAGAAATCGTTGTCGGGTCGTCAGAGGGGGTATAGAGGGATTTTTCATTATCAAAATGACTTCAAAAATCAAATATGACTTGGCACGCATCATAGTAGGGTGCAGAATATCCAATTCCATCTGAATAACAAGAATTCGTCAACAGAAATCATTGTCGGGTCGTTAGAGGGGGTATAGAGGGATTTCTCATTTTCAATATTTCATCAAAAATCCAATATGACTTGGCACGCATCATGGTGGGGTGCAGAATTTCTATTCCCATCTGAATAACAAAAATTCGTCGACAGAAATCATTGTCGGGTCGTTAGAGGGAGTATAGAGGGATTTATCATTTTCAAAATTACCTCAAAATCAAATATGACTTGGTACGCAACATGGTGAGGTGCAGAATATTCATTTCCATCTGAATAACAATAATTCGTCAACAGAAATCATTGTAGGGTCGTTAGAGGGGGTATAGAGGGATTTTTCATTTTCAATATTTCCTCAAAAATCCAATATGACTTGGCACGCATCATGGTGGGGTGCAGAATATCCATTTCCAACTAAATAACAATAATTCGTCAACAGAAATCATTGTCGGGTCGTCAGAAGGGATATAGAGGGATTTTTCATTTTCAAAATTACCTCAAAATCAAATATGACTTGGCACGCATCATGGTGGGGTGCAGAATATCCATTTCCATCTGAATAACAATGATTCGTCAACAGAAATCATTGTCGGGTCGTTAGAGGGGGCATAGAGGGATCTTTCATTTTCAATATTTCTTCAAAAATCCAATATGACTTGGCACGCATCATGGTGGGGTGCAGAATATCTATTTCCAACTGAATAACAATAATTCGTCAACAGAAATCATTGTCGGGTCGTCAGAAGGGATATAGAGGGATTTTTCATTTTCAAAATGACTTCAATAATCAAATATGACTTGGCACGCATCATGGTGGGGAACAGAATATCCATTTCCATCTCAATAACAATAATTTGTCTACAGAAATCATTGTCGGGTCATCAGAGGGGGTATAGAGGGATGTTTCATTTTCAATATTTCTTCAATAATCTAATATGACTTGGCACGCATCATGGTGGGGTGCAGAATATCCATGTCCATCTAAATAACAATAATTCGTCAACAGAAATCATTGTCGGGTCGTCAGAGGGGATTTAGAGGGATTTTTTAATTTCAAAATTACCTCAAAATCAAACATGACTTGGCACGGATCATGGTGGGGTGGAGAATATTCATTTCCATCTGAATAACAATAATTCGTCGACAGAAATCATTGTCGAGTCGTCAGAAGTGATATAGAGGGATTTTTCATTTTCAAAATGACTTCAGTAATCAAATATGACTTGGCACGCATCATGGTGGGGAACAGAATATCCATTTCCATCTCAATAACAATAATTTGTCAACAGAAATCATTGTCGGGTCGTCAGAGGGGGTATAGGGGGATTTTTTATTTTCAAAATTACCTCAAAATCAAACATGACTTGGCACGCATCATGGTGGGGTGCAGAATATCCATTTCCATCTGAATAACGATAATTCGTCGACAGAAATCATTGTCGAGTCGTCAGAAGGGATATAGAGGGATTTTTCATTTTCAAAATGACTTCAATAATCAAATATGACTTGGCACGCATCATGGTGGGGAACAGAATATCCATTTCCATCTGAATAACAAGAATTCGTCAACAGAAATCATTGTCGGGTCGGTAGAGGGGGTATAGAGGGATTTCTCATTTTCAATATTTCATCAAAAATCTAATATGACTTGGCACGCATCATGGTGGGATGCAGAATATCTATTTCCATCTGAATAACAATAATTCGTCGACAGAAATCATTGTCGGGTCGTTAAAGGGGGTATAGAGGGATTTTTCATTTTCAAAATTTCTTCAAAAATCTTATATGACTTGGCACGCATCATGGTGGGGTGCAGAATATCCATTTCCAACTGAATAACAATAATTCGTCAACAGAACTCATTGTCGGGTCGTCAGAGGGGGTATAGAGAGATTTTCATTTTCAAAATTACCTCAATATCAAATATGACATGGCACGCATCATGGTGGGGTGCAGAATATCCAATTCCATCTGAATAACATTAATTCGTCAACAGAAATCATTGACGGGTCGTTGGAGGGGGTATAGAGGGATTTTTCGTTTTCAAAATTAACCTCAAAAACAAATATGACTTGGCACGCATCATGGTGGGGTGAAGAATATCCATTTCCATCTGAATAACAATAATTCGTCAATAGAAATCATTGACGGGTCGTTAGAGGGTGTATAGAGGGATTTTTCATTTTCAAAATTTCTTCAAAAATCTAAAATGACTTGGCAATTATCTTGGTGGGGTGCGAAATATCTATGTCCATCTGAATAACAATAATTCGTTAACAGAAATCATTGTCGGGTCGTTAGAGGGGGTATAGAGGGATTTTTCATTTTCAATATATCTTCAAAAATCTAATATGACTTGGCACGCATCATGGTGGGGTGCAAAGTATCCATGTCCATCAGAATAATAATAATTCATCAACAGAAATTATTGTCGGGTCGTCAGAGGGGGTATAGAGGGATTTTTCATTATCAAAATGACTTCAAAAATCAAATATGACTTGGCACGCATCATAGTAGGGTGCAGAATATCCAATTCCATCTGAATAACAAGAATTCGTCGACAGAAATCATTGTCGAGTCGTTAGAGGGGGTATAGAGGGATTGTTTATTTTCAAAATTACCACAAAATCAAACATGACTTGGCACGCATCATGGTGGGGTGCAGAATATCCATTTCCATCTGAATAACAATAATTCGTCTACAGAAATCATTGTCGAGTCGTTAGAGGGGATTTCTCATTTTCAATATTTCTTCAATTATCTAATATGACTTGGCACGCATCATGGTGGGGTGTAAAGTATCCATGTCCATCAGAATAACAATAATTCATCAACAGAAATCATTGTCGGGTCGTCAGAGGGGGTATAGAGGGATTTTTCATTATTAAAATTACTCCAAAAATCAAATATGACTTGGCACGCATCATAGTAGGGTGCAGAATATCCAGTTCCATCTGAATAACAATAATTCGTCGACAGAAATCATTGTCGAGTCGTTAGAGGGGGTATAGAGGGATTGTTTATTTTCAAAATTACCACAAAATCAAACATGACTTGGCACGCATCATGGTGGGGTGCAGAATATCCATTTCCATCTGAATAATAATAATTCGTCTACTGAAATCATTGTCGAGTCGTTAGAGGGGGTAAAGAAGGATTTCTCATTTTCAATATTTCTTCAAATATCTAACATATGACTTGGCACGGATCATGGTGGGGTGGAGAATATCCATTTCCATCTGAATAACAATAATTCGTCGACAGAAATCATTATCGAGTCGTCAGAAGTGATATAGAGGGATTTTTCATTTTCAAAATGACTTCAGTAATCAAATATGACTTGGCACGCATCATGGTGGGGAACAGAATATCCATTTCCATCTCAATAACAATAATTTGTCAACAGAAATCATTGTCGGGTCGTCAGAGGGGGTATAGGGGGATTTTTTATTTTCAAAATTACCTCAAAATCAAACATGACTTGGCACGCATCATGGTGGGGTGCAGAATATCCATTTCCATCTGAATAACGATAATTCGTCGACAGAAATCATTGTCGAGTCGTCAGAAGGGATATAGAGGGATTTTTCATTTTCAAAATGACTTCAATAATCAAATATGACTTGGCACGCATCATGGTGGGGAACAGAATATCCATTTCCATCTGAATAACAATAATTCGTCAACAGAAATCATTGTCGGGTCGTTAGAGGGGGTATAGAGGGATTTTTCATTTTCAATATTTCTTCAAAAATCCAATATGACTTGGCACGCATCATGGTGGGGTGCAGAATATCCTTTTCCAACTGAATAACAATAATTCGTCAACAGAAATCATTGTCGGGTCGTCAGAAGGAATATAGAGGGATTTTTCATTTTCAAAATGACTTCAATAATCAAATATGACTTGGCACGAATCATGGTGGGGAACAGAATATCCATTTCCATCTCAATAACAATAATTTGTCAACAGAAATCATTGTCGGGTCGTCAGAGGGGGTATAGAGGGATTTTTTATTTTCAAAATTACCTCAAAATCAAAAATGACTTGGCACGCAACATGGTGGGGTGCATAATATCCATTTCCATCTGAATAATAATAATTCGTCAGCAGAAATCATTGTCGGGTCGTTAGAGGGGATGTAGAGGGATTTTTCATTTTCAATATTTCTTCAAAAATCTAATATGACTTGGCACGCATCATGGTGGGGTGCAAAGTATCCATGTCCATCTGAATAACAATAATTCGTCAATTTAAATCATTGTCTTGTCGTCAGAGGGGGATAGAGGTATTTCTCATTTTAAAAATTTCTTCAAAAATCTAATATGACTTGGCATCATAGTGGGGTGCAAAGTATCCATATATATCTAAATAACAATAATTTTTCAACAGAAATCATTGTCGGGTCGTTAGAGGGGGTATAGAGAGATTTTCCTTTTTCAATATTTCTTAAAAAATCTAATATTACTTGACACGCATCATGGTGGGGTGCAGAATATCCATATCTATCTGAATAACAATAATTCCTTAACAGAATTTATTGTCGTGTCGTCAGAGTGGGTATAGAGGGATTTTTCATTTTCAAAATTACCTCAAAATCAAAAATGACTTGGCACGCATCATGGTGGGGTGCAAAGTATTCATGTATATCTAACTAACAATGATTCGTTAACATAAATCATTGTCGTGTCGTCAGAGGGGGTATAGAGGGATTTTTCATTTTCAAAATTACCTCAAAATCAAATATGACTTGGCACGCAACATGGTGGGGTGCAGAATATCCATTTCCATCTGAATAACAATAATTCGTCAGCAGAAATCATTGTCGGGTCGTTAGAGGGGATGTAGAGGGATTTTTCATTTTCAATATTTCTTCAAAAATCTTATATGACTTGGCACGCATCATGGTGGGGTGCAGAATATCCTTTCCAATCTGAATAACAATAATTCGTCAACAGAAATCATTGTCGGGTCGTCAGAGGGGGTATAGAGGGATTTTTCATTTTCAAAATTTCTTCAAAAATCTAATATGACTTGGCAATTATCATGGTGGGGTGCGAAATATCTATGTCCATTTGAATAACAATAATTCGTTAACAAAAATCATTGTCGGGTCGTCAGAGGGGGAATAAAGGGATTTGTCATTTTCAAAATTTCTTCAAAAATCAAATATGACTTGGCACGCATCATGGTGGGGTGCAGAATATCCATTTCCATCTCAATAACAATAATTCGTCAACAGAACTCATTGTCGGGTCGTCAGAGGGGGTATAGAGAGATTTTCATTTTCAAAATTACCTCAATATCAAATATGCCTTGGCACGCATCATGGTGGGGTGCAGAATATCCATTTCCATCTGAATAACAATAATTCGTCAACAGAAATCATTGACGGGTCGTTGGAGGGGGTATAGAGGGATTTTTCATTTTCAAAATTTCTTCAAAAATCAAATATGACTTGGCACGCATCATGGTGGGGTGCAGAATATCCATTTCCATCTCAATAACAATAATTCGTCAACAGAACTCATTGTCGGGTCGTCAGAGGGGGTATAGAGAGATTTTCATTTTCAAAATTACCTCAAAATCAAATATGACTTGGCACGCATCATGGTGGGGTGCAGAATATCCATTTCCATCTGAATAACAATAATTCGTCAATAGAAATCATTGACGGGTCGTTAGAGGGTGTATAGAGGGATTTTTCATTTTCAAAATTTCTTCAAAAATCTAAAATGACTTGGCAATTATCTTGGTGGGGTGCGAAATATCTATGTCCATCTGAATAACAATAATTCGTTAACAGAAATCATTGTCGGGTCGTTAGAGGGGGTATAGAGGGATTTTTCATTTTCAATATATCTTCAAAAATCTAATATGACTTGGCACGCATCATGGTGGGGTGCAAAGTATCCATGTCCATCAGAATAATAATAATTCATCAACAGAAATTATTGTCGGGTCGTCAGAGGGGGTATAGAGGGATTTTTCATTATCAAAATGACTTCAAAAATCAAATATGACTTGGCACGCATCATAGTAGGGTGCAGAATATCCAATTCCATCTGAATAACAAGAATTCGTCGACAGAAATCATTGTCGAGTCGTTAGAGGGGGTATAGAGGGATTGTTTATTTTCAAAATTACCACAAAATCAAACATGACTTGGCACGCATCATGGTGGGGTGCAGAATATCCATTTCCATCTGAATAACAATAATTCGTCTACAGAAATCATTGTCGAGTCGTTAGAGGGGATTTCTCATTTTCAATATTTCTTCAATTATCTAATATGACTTGGCACGCATCATGGTGGGGTGTAAAGTATCCATGTCCATCAGAATAACAATAATTCATCAACAGAAATCATTGTCGGGTCGTCAGAGGGGGTATAGAGGGATTTTTCATTATTAAAATTACTCCAAAAATCAAATATGACTTGGCACGCATCATAGTAGGGTGCAGAATATCCAGTTCCATCTGAATAACAATAATTCGTCGACAGAAATCATTGTCGAGTCGTTAGAGGGGGTATAGAGGGATTGTTTATTTTCAAAATTACCACAAAATCAAACATGACTTGGCACGCATCATGGTGGGGTGCAGAATATCCATTTCCATCTGAATAATAATAATTCGTCTACTGAAATCATTGTCGAGTCGTTAGAGGGGGTAAAGAAGGATTTCTCATTTTCAATATTTCTTCAAATATCTAACATATGACTTGGCACGCATCATGGTGGGGTGCAGAATATCTATTTCCATCTGAATAACAATAATTCGTCGACAGAAATCGTTGTCGGGTCGTCAGAGGGGGTATAGAGGGATTTTTCATTATCAAAATGACTTCAAAAATCAAATATGACTTGGCACGCATCATAGTAGGGTGCAGAATATCCAATTCCATCTGAATAACAAGAATTCGTCAACAGAAATCATTGTCGGGTCGTTAGAGGGGGTATAGAGGGATTTCTCATTTTCAATATTTCATCAAAAATCCAATATGACTTGGCACGCATCATGGTGGGGTGCAGAATATCTATTTCCATCTGAATAACAAAAATTCGTCGACAGAAATCATTGTCGGGTCGTTAGAGGGAGTATAGAGGGATTTATCATTTTCAAAATTACCTCAAAATCAAATATGACTTGGTACGCAACATGGTGAGGTGCAGAATATTCATTTCCATCTGAATAACAATAATTCGTCAACAGAAATCATTGTAGGGTCGTTAGAGGGGGTATAGAGGGATTTTTCATTTTCAATATTTCCTCAAAAATCCAATATGACTTGGCACGCATCATGGTGGGGTGCAGAATATCCATTTCCAACTAAATAACAATAATTCGTCAACAGAAATCATTGTCGGGTCGTCAGAAGGGATATAGAGGGATTTTTCATTTTCAAAATTACCTCAAAATCAAATATGACTTGGCACGCATCATGGTGGGGTGCAGAATATCCATTTCCATCTGAATAACAATGATTCGTCAACAGAAATCATTGACGGGTCGTTAAAGGGGGTATAGAGGGAATTTTCATTTTCAATATTTCTTCAAAAATCTAATATGACTTGGCACGCATCATGGTGGGGTGCAGAATATCCATGTCCATCTAAATAACAATAATTCGTCAACAGAAATCATTATCGGGTCGTCAGAGGGGGTATAGAGGGATTTTTCATTTTCAAAATGACTTCAAAAATCAAATATGATTTGGCACGCATCATGGAGGGGTGCAGAATATCCATTTCCATCTGAATAACAATATTTTGTCATCAGAAATCATTATTCGGTCATTAGAGGGGGATATAGAGCGATTTTTCATTTTCAAAATTACTTCTATAATCAAATATGACTTGGCACGCATCATGGTGGGGAACAGAATATCCATTTCCATCTCAATAACAATAATTTGTCTACAGAAATCATTGTCGGGTCATCAGAGGGGGTATAGAGGGATGTTTCATTTTCAATATTTCTTCAAAAATCTAATATGACTTGGCACGCATCATGGTGGGGTGCAAAGTATCCATGTCCATCAGAATAACAATAATTCATCAACAGAAATCATTGTCGGGTCGTCAGAGGGGGTATAGAGGGATTTTTCATTATCAAAATGACTTCAAAAATCAATTATGACTTGGCACGCATCATAGTAGGGTGCAGAATATTCAATTCCATCTGAATAACAAGAATTCGTCAACAGAAATCATTGTCGGGTCGTTAGAGGGGGTATAGAGGGATTTCTCATTTTCAATATTTCATCAAAAATCTAATATGACTTGGCACGCATCATGGTGGGGTGCAGAATATCTATTTCCATCTGAATAACAATAATTCGTCGACAGAAGTCATTGTCGGGTCGTTAAAGGGGGTATAGAGGGATTTTTCATTTTCAAAATTACCTCAAAATCAAATATGACTTGGTACGCAACATGGTGAGGTGCAGAATATTCATTTCCATCTGCATAACAATAATTCGTCAACAGAAATCATTGTCGGGTCGTTAGAGGGGGCATAGAGGGATCTTTCATTTTCAATATTTCTTCAAAAATCCAATATGACTTGGCACGCATCATGGTGGGGTGCAGAATATCTATTTCCAACTGAATAACAATAATTCGTCAACAGAAATCATTGTCGGGTCGTCAGAAGGGATATAGAGGGATTTTTCATTTTCAAAATGACTTCAATAATCAAATATGACTTGGCACGCATCATGGTGGGGAACAGAATATCCATTTCCATCTCAATAACAATAATTTGTCTACAGAAATCATTGTCGGGTCATCAGAGGGGGTATAGAGGGATGTTTCATTTTCAATATTTCTTCAAAAATCTAATATGACTTGGCACGCATCATGGTGGGGTGCAGAATATCCATGTCCATCTAAATAACAATAATTCGTCAACAGAAATCATTGTCGGGTCGTCAGAGGGGATATAGAGGGATTTTTTATTTTCAAAATTACCTCAAAATCAAACATGACTTGGCACGGATCATGGTGGGGTGGAGAATATCCATTTCCATCTGAATAACAATAATTCGTCGACAGAAATCATTGTCGAGTCGTCAGAAGTGATATAGAGGGATTTTTCATTTTCAAAATGACTTCAGTAATCAAATATGACTTGGCACGCATCATGGTGGGGAACAGAATATCCATTTCCATCTCAATAACAATAATTTGTCAACAGAAATCATTGTCGGGTCGTCAGAGGGGGTATAGGGGGATTTTTTATTTTCAAAATTACCTCAAAATCAAACATGACTTGGCACGCATCATGGTGGGGTGCAGAATATCCATTTCCATCTGAATAATGATAATTCGTCGATAGAAATCATTGTCGAGTCGTCAGAAGGGATATAGAGGGATTTTTCATTTTCAAAATGACTTCAATAATCAAATATGACTTGGCACGCATCATGGTGGGGAACAGAATATCCATTTCCATCTGAATAACAATAATTCGTCAACAGAAATCATTGTCGGGTCGTTAGAGGGGGTATAGAGGGATTTTTCATTTTCAATATTTCTTCAAAAATCCAATATGACTTGGCACGCATCATGGTGGGGTGCAGAATATCCTTTTCCAACTGAATAACAATAATTCGTCAACAGAAATCATTGTCGGGTCGTCAGAAGGAATATAGAGGGATTTTTCATTTTCAAAATGACTTCAATAATCAAATATGACTTGGCACGAATCATGGTGGGGAACAGAATATCCATTTCCATCTCAATAACAATAATTTGTCAACAGAAATCATTGTCGGGTCGTCAGAGGGGGTATAGAGGGATTTTTCATTTTCAAAATTTCTTCAAAAATCTAATATGACTTGGCAATTATCATGGTGGGGTGCGAAATATCTATGTCCATTTGAATAACAATAATTCGTTAACAAAAATCATTGTCGGGTCGTCAGAGGGGGAATAAAGGGATTTGTCATTTTCAAAATTTCTTCAAAAATCAAATATGACTTGGCACGCATCATGGTGGGGTGCAGAATATCCATTTCCATCTCAATAACAATAATTCGTCAACAGAACTCATTGTCGGGTCGTCAGAGGGGGTATAGAGAGATTTTCATTTTCAAAATTACCTCAATATCAAATATGCCTTGGCACGCATCATGGTGGGGTGCAGAATATCCATTTCCATCTGAATAACAATAATTCGTCAACAGAAATCATTGACGGGTCGTTGGAGGGGGTATAGAGGGATTTTTCATTTTCAAAATTTCTTCAAAAATCAAATATGACTTGGCACGCATCATGGTGGGGTGCAGAATATCCATTTCCATCTCAATAACAATAATTCGTCAACAGAACTCATTGTCGGGTCGTCAGAGGGGGTATAGAGAGATTTTCATTTTCAAAATTACCTCAAAATCAAATATGACTTGGCACGCATCATGGTGGGGTGCAGAATATCCATTTCCATCTGAATAACAATAATTCGTCAACAGAAATCATTGACGGGTCGTTGGAGGGGGTATAGAGGGATTTTTCATTTTCAAAATTTCTTCAATAATCTAATATGACTTGGCACGCATCATGGTGTGGTACAGAATATCCATTTCCATCTCAATAACAAAGTATCCATGTCCATCTGGATAACAATAATTCTTCAATTTAAATCATTGTCGTGTCGTCAGAGGGGGTATAGAGGGATTTTTCATTTTCAAAATTACCTCAAAATCAAATATGACTTGGCACGTTTCATAGTGGGGTGCAGAAATTCCATTACCATCTGAATAACAATAATTTGTCGACAGAAATCATTGACGGGTCGTTGGAGGGGGTATAGAGGGATTTTTCATAATCAAAATGATTTCAAAAATCATACATGACATGGCACGCATCATGGCGGGGTGCAAAGTAATGGATATGGATATGGATATATCTGAATAACAATAACTCGTCAACAGAAATCATTGTCGGGTCGTTAGAGGGGGTATAGAGGGATTTTCCATTTTCAATATATCTTCAAAAATCTAATATGACTTGGCACGCATCATGGTGGGGTGCAAAGTATCCATGTCCATCTGAATAAAAATAATTCGTCAACAGAAATCATTGTCGCGTCGTCAGAGGGGGTATAGAGTGATTTTTCATAATCAAAATGATTTCAAAAATCATATATGACATGGCACGCATCATGGCGGGGTGTAAAGTATCCATATATATCTAAATAACAATAATTCGTCAACAGAAATCATTGTCGGGTCGTTAGAGGGGGTATAGAGGGATTTTCCATTTTCAAAATTACCTCAAACTCAAATATGACTTGGCACGCATCATGGTGGGGTGCAGAATATCCATTTCCATCTGAATAACAATAATTCGTCAATAGAAATCATTGACGGGTCGTTAGAGGGTGTATAGAGGGATTTTTCATTTTCAAAATTTCTTCAAAAATCTAAAATGACTTGGCAATTATCTTGGTGGGGTGCGAAATATCTATGTCCATCTGAATAACAATAATTCGTTAACAGAAATCATTGTCGGGTCGTTAGAGGGGGTATAGAGGGATTTTTCATTTTCAATATATCTTCAAAAATCTAATATGACTTGGCACGCATCATGGTGGGGTGCAAAGTATCCATGTCCATCAGAATAATAATAATTCATCAACAGAAATTATTGTCGGGTCGTCAGAGGGGGTATAGAGGGATTTTTCATTATCAAAATGACTTCAAAAATCAAATATGACTTGGCACGCATCATAGTAGGGTGCAGAATATCCAATTCCATCTGAATAACAAGAATTCGTCGACAGAAATCATTGTCGAGTCGTTAGAGGGGGTATAGAGGGATTGTTTATTTTCAAAATTACCACAAAATCAAACATGACTTGGCACGCATCATGGTGGGGTGCAGAATATCCATTTCCATCTGAATAACAATAATTCGTCTACAGAAATCATTGTCGAGTCGTTAGAGGGGATTTCTCATTTTCAATATTTCTTCAATTATCTAATATGACTTGGCACGCATCATGGTGGGGTGTAAAGTATCCATGTCCATCAGAATAACAATAATTCATCAACAGAAATCATTGTCGGGTCGTCAGAGGGGGTATAGAGGGATTTTTCATTATTAAAATTACTCCAAAAATCAAATATGACTTGGCACGCATCATAGTAGGGTGCAGAATATCCAGTTCCATCTGAATAACAATAATTCGTCGACAGAAATCATTGTCGAGTCGTTAGAGGGGGTATAGAGGGATTGTTTATTTTCAAAATTACCACAAAATCAAACATGACTTGGCACGCATCATGGTGGGGTGCAGAATATCCATTTCCATCTGAATAATAATAATTCGTCTACTGAAATCATTGTCGAGTCGTTAGAGGGGGTAAAGAAGGATTTCTCATTTTCAATATTTCTTCAAATATCTAACATATGACTTGGCACGCATCATGGTGGGGTGCAGAATATCTATTTCCATCTGAATAACAATAATTCGTCGACAGAAATCGTTGTCGGGTCGTCAGAGGGGGTATAGAGGGATTTTTCATTATCAAAATGACTTCAAAAATCAAATATGACTTGGCACGCATCATAGTAGGGTGCAGAATATCCAATTCCATCTGAATAACAAGAATTCGTCAACAGAAATCATTGTCGGGTCGTTAGAGGGGGTATAGAGGGATTTCTCATTTTCAATATTTCATCAAAAATCCAATATGACTTGGCACGCATCATGGTGGGGTGCAGAATATCTATTTCCATCTGAATAACAAAAATTCGTCGACAGAAATCATTGTCGGGTCGTTAGAGGGAGTATAGAGGGATTTATCATTTTCAAAATTACCTCAAAATCAAATATGACTTGGTACGCAACATGGTGAGGGGCAGAATATTCATTTCCATCTGAATAACAATAATTCGTCAACAGAAATCATTGTAGGGTCGTTAGAGGGGGTATAGAGGGATTTTTCATTTTCAATATTTCCTCAAAAATCCAATATGACTTGGCACGCATCATGGTGGGGTGCAGAATATCCATTTCCAACTAAATAACAATAATTCGTCAACAGAAATCATTGTCGGGTCGTCAGAAGGGATATAGAGGGATTTTTCATTTTCAAAATTACCTCAAAATCAAATATGACTTGGCACGCATCATGGTGGGGTGCAGAATATCCATTTCCATCTGAATAACAATGATTCGTCAACAGAAATCATTATCGGGTCGTCAGAGGGGGTATAGAGGGATTTTTCATTTTCAAAATGACTTCAAAAATCAAATATGATTTGGCACGCATCATGGAGGGGTGCAGAATATCCATTTCCATCTGAATAACAATATTTTGTCATCAGAAATCATTATTCGGTCATTAGAGGGGGATATAGAGCGATTTTTCATTTTCAAAATTACTTCTATAATCAAATATGACTTGGCACGCATCATGGTGGGGAACAGAATATCCATTTCCATCTCAATAACAATAATTTGTCTACAGAAATCATTGTCGGGTCATCAGAGGGGGTATAGAGGGATGTTTCATTTTCAATATTTCTTCAAAAATCTAATATGACTTGGCACGCATCATGGTGGGGTGCAAAGTATCCATGTCCATCAGAATAACAATAATTCATCAACAGAAATCATTGTCGGGTCGTCAGAGGGGGTATAGAGGGATTTTTCATTATCAAAATGACTTCAAAAATCAATTATGACTTGGCACGCATCATAGTAGGGTGCAGAATATTCAATTCCATCTGAATAACAAGAATTCGTCAACAGAAATCATTGTCGGGTCGTTAGAGGGGGTATAGAGGGATTTCTCATTTTCAATATTTCATCAAAAATCTAATATGACTTGGCACGCATCATGGTGGGGTGCAGAATATCTATTTCCATCTGAATAACAATAATTCGTCGACAGAAGTCATTGTCGGGTCGTTAAAGGGGGTATAGAGGGATTTTTCATTTTCAAAATTACCTCAAAATCAAATATGACTTGGTACGCAACATGGTGAGGTGCAGAATATTCATTTCCATCTGCATAACGATAATTCGTCAACAGAAATCATTGTCGGGTCGTTAGAGGGGGCATAGAGGGATCTTTCATTTTCAATATTTCTTCAAAAATCCAATATGACTTGGCACGCATCATGGTGGGGTGCAGAATATCTATTTCCAACTGAATAACAATAATTCGTCAACAGAAATCATTGTCGGGTCGTCAGAAGGGATATAGAGGGATTTTTCATTTTCAAAATGACTTCAATAATCAAATATGACTTGGCACGCATCATGGTGGGGAACAGAATATCCATTTCCATCTCAATAACAATAATTTGTCTACAGAAATCATTGTCGGGTCATCAGAGGGGGTATAGAGGGATGTTTCATTTTCAATATTTCTTCAAAAATCTAATATGACTTGGCACGCATCATGGTGGGGTGCAGAATATCCATGTCCATCTAAATAACAATAATTCGTCAACAGAAATCATTGTCGGGTCGTCAGAGGGGATATAGAGGGATTTTTTATTTTCAAAATTACCTCAAAATCAAACATGACTTGGCACGGATCATGGTGGGGTGGAGAATATCCATTTCCATCTGAATAACAATAATTCGTCGACAGAAATCATTGTCGAGTCGTCAGAAGTGATATAGAGGGATTTTTCATTTTCAAAATGACTTCAGTAATCAAATATGACTTGGCACGCATCATGGTGGGGAACAGAATATCCATTTCCATCTCAATAACAATAATTTGTCAACAGAAATCATTGTCGGGTCGTCAGAGGGGGTATAGGGGGATTTTTTATTTTCAAAATTACCTCAAAATCAAACATGACTTGGCACGCATCATGGTGGGGTGCAGAATATCCATTTCCATCTGAATAATGATAATTCGTCGACAGAAATCATTGTCGAGTCGTCAGAAGGGATATAGAGGGATTTTTCATTTTCAAAATGACTTCAATAATCAAATATGACTTGGCACGCATCATGGTGGGGAACAGAATATCCATTTCCATCTGAATAACAATAATTCGTCAACAGAAATCATTGTCGGGTCGTTAGAGGGGGTATAGAGGGATTTTTCATTTTCAATATTTCTTCAAAAATCCAATATGACTTGGCACGCATCATGGTGGGGTGCAGAATATCCTTTTCCAACTGAATAACAATAATTCGTCAACAGAAATCATTGTCGGGTCGTCAGAAGGAATATAGAGGGATTTTTCATTTTCAAAATGACTTCAATAATCAAATATGACTTGGCACGAATCATGGTGGGGAACAGAATATCCATTTCCATCTCAATAACAATAATTTGTCAACAGAAATCATTGTCGGGTCGTCAGAGGGGGTATAGAGGGATTTTTTATTTTCAAAATCACCTCAAAATCAAAAATGACTTGGCACGCAACATGGTGGGGTGCATAATATCCATTTCCATCTGAATAATAATAATTCGTCAGCAGAAATCATTGTCGGGTCGTTAGAGGGGATGTAGAGGGATTTTTCATTTTCAATATTTCTTCAAAAATCTAATATGACTTGGCACGCATCATGGTGGGGTGCAAAGTATCCATGTCCATCTGAATAACAATAATTCGTCAATTTAAATCATTGTCTTGTCGTCAGAGGGGGATAGAGGTATTTCTCATTTTAAAAATTTCTTCAAAAATCTAATATGACTTGGCATCATAGTGGGGTGCAAAGTATCCATATATATCTAAATAACAATAATTTTTCAACAGAAATCATTGTCGGGTCGTTAGAGGGGGTATAGAGAGATTTTCCTTTTTCAATATTTCTTAAAAAATCTAATATTACTTGACACGCATCATGGTGGGGTGCAGAATATCCATATCTATCTGAATAACAATAATTCCTTAACAGAATTTATTGTCGTGTCGTCAGAGTGGGTATAGAGGGATTTTTCATTTTCAAAATTACCTCAAAATCAAAAATGACTTGGCACGCATCATGGTGGGGTGCAAAGTATTCATGTATATCTAACTAACAATGATTCGTTAACATAAATCATTGTCGTGTCGTCAGAGGGGGTATAGAGGGATTTTTCATTTTCAAAATTACCTCAAAATCAAATATGACTTGGCACGCAACATGGTGGGGTGCAGAATATCCATTTCCATCTGAATAACAATAATTCGTCAGCAGAAATCATTGTCGGGTCGTTAGAGGGGATGTAGAGGGATTTATCATTTTCAATATTTCTTCAAAAATCTTATATGACTTGGCACGCATCATGGTGGGGTGCAGAATATCCTTTCCAATCTGAATAACAATAATTCGTCAACAGAAATCATTGTCGGGTCGTCAGAGGGGGTATAGAGGGATTTTTCATTTTCAAAATTTCTTCAAAAATCTAATATGACTTGGCAATTATCATGGTGGGGTGCGAAATATCTATGTCCATTTGAATAACAATAATTCGTTAACAAAAATCATTGTCGGGTCGTCAGAGGGGGAATAAAGGGATTTGTCATTTTCAAAATTTCTTCAAAAATCAAATATGACTTGGCACGCATCATGGTGGGGTGCAGAATATCCATTTCCATCTCAATAACAATAATTCGTCAACAGAACTCATTGTCGGGTCGTCAGAGGGGGTATAGAGAGATTTTCATTTTCAAAATTACCTCAATATCAAATATGCCTTGGCACGCATCATGGTGGGGTGCAGAATATCCATTTCCATCTGAATAACAATAATTCGTCAACAGAAATCATTGACGGGTCGTTGGAGGGGGTATAGAGGGATTTTTCATTTTCAAAATTTCTTCAAAAATCAAATATGACTTGGCACGCATCATGGTGGGGTGCAGAATATCCATTTCCATCTCAATAACAATAATTCGTCAACAGAACTCATTGTCGGGTCGTCAGAGGGGGTATAGAGAGATTTTCATTTTCAAAATTACCTCAAAATCAAATATGACTTGGCACGCATCATGGTGGGGTGCAGAATATCCATTTCCATCTGAATAACAATAATTCGTCAACAGAAATCATTGACGGGTCGTTGGAGGGGGTATAGAGGGATTTTTCATTTTCAAAATTTCTTCAATAATCTAATATGACTTGGCACGCATCATGGTGTGGTACAGAATATCCATTTCCATCTCAATAACAAAGTATCCATGTCCATCTGAATAACAATAATTCTTCAATTTAAATCATTGTCGTGTCGTCAGAGGGGGTATAGAGGGATTTTTCATTTTCAAAATTACCTCAAAATCAAATATGACTTGGCACGTTTCATAGTGGGGTGCAGAAAATCCATTACCATCTGAATAACAATAATTTGTCGACAGAAATCATTGACGGGTCGTTGGAGGGGGTATAGAGGGATTTTTCATAATCAAAATGATTTCAAAAATCATACATGACATGGCACGCATCATGGCGGGGTGCAAAGTAATGGATATGGATATGTATATATCTGAATAACAATAATTCGTCAACAGAAATCATTGTCGGGTCGTTAGAGGGGGTATAGAGGGATTTTCCATTTTCAATATATCTTCAAAAATCTAATATGACTTGGCACGCATCATGGTGGGGTGCAAAGTATCCATGTCCATCTGAATAAAAATAATTCGTCAACAGAAATCATTGTCGCGTCGTCAGAGGGGGTATAGAGTGATTTTTCATAATCAAAATGATTTCAAAAATCATATATGACATGGCACGCATCATGGCGGGGTGTAAAGTATCCATATATATCTAAATAACAATAATTCGTCAACAGAAATCATTGTCGGGTCGTTAGAGGGGGTATAGAGGGATTTTCCATTTTCAAAATTACCTCAAACTCAAATATGACTTGGCACGCATCATGGTGGGGTGCAAAGTATTCATGTATATCTAAATAACAATGATTCGTTAACAGAAATCATTGTCGTGTCGTCAGAGGGGGTATAGAGGGATTTTTCATTTTCAAAATTACCTCAAAATCAAAAATGACTTGGCACGCAACATGGTGGGGTGCAAAGTATTCATGTTTATCTAAATAACAATAATTCGTTAACAGAAATCATTGTCGTGTCGTCAGAGGGGGTATAGAGGGATTTTTTATTTTCAAAATTACCTCAAAATCAAAAATGACTTGGCACGCAACATGGTGGGGTGCATAATATCCATTTCCATCTGAATAATAATAATTCGTCAGCAGAAATCATTGTCGGGTCGTTAGAGGGGATGTAGAGGGATTTTTCATTTTCAATATTTCTTCAAAAATCTAATATGACTTGGCACGCATCATAGTGGGGTGCAAAGTATCCATATATATCTAAATAACAATAATTTTTCAACAGAAATCATTGTCGGGTCGTTAGAGGGGGTATAGAGAGATTTTCCATTTTCAATATTTCTTTAAAAATCTAATATTACTTGACACGCATCATGGTGGGGTGCAGAATATCCATATCTATCTGAATAACAATAATTCCTTAACAGAATTTATTGTCGTGTCGTCAGAGTGGGTATAGAGGGATTTTTCATTTTCAAAATTACCTCAAAATCAAAAATGACTTGGCACGCATCATGGTGGGGTGCAAAGTATTCATGTATATCTAAATAACAATGATTCGATAACAGAAATCATTGTCGTGTCGTCAGAGGAGGTATAGAGGGATTTTTCATCTTCAAAATTACCTCAAAATCAAAAATGACTTGGCACGCAACATGGTGGGGTGCATAATATCCATTTCCATCTGAATAATAATAATTCGTCAGCAGAAATCATTGTCGGGTCGTTAGAGGGGATGTAGAGGGATTTTTCATTTTCAATATTTCTTCAAAAATCTAATATGACTTGGCACGCATCATGGTGGGGTGCAAAGTATCCATGTCCATCTGAATAACAATAATTCGTCAATTTAAATCATTGTCTTGTCGTCAGAGGGGGATAGAGGTATTTCTCATTTTAAAAATTTCTTCAAAAATCTAATATGACTTGGCATCATAGTGGGGTGCAAAGTATCCATATATATCTAAATAACAATAATTTTTCAACAGAAATCATTGTCGGGTCGTTAGAGGGGGTATAGAGAGATTTTCCTTTTTCAATATTTCTTTAAAAATCTAATATTACTTGACACGCATCATGGTGGGGTGCAGAATATCCATATCTATCTGAATAACAATAATTCCTTAACAGAATTTATTGTCGTGTCGTCAGAGTGGGTATAGAGGGATTTTTCATTTTCAAAATTACCTCAAAATCAAAAATGACTTGGCACGCATCATGGTGGGGTGCAAAGTATTCATGTATATCTAACTAACAATGATTCGTTAACATAAATCATTGTCGTGTCGTCAGAGGGGGTATAGAGGGATTTTTCATTTTCAAAATTACCTCAAAATCAAATATGACTTGGCACGCAACATGGTGGGGTGCAGAATATCCATTTCCATCTGAATAACAATAATTCGTCAGCAGAAATCATTGTCGGGTCGTTAGAGGGGATGTAGAGGGATTTTTCATTTTCAATATTTCTTCAAAAATCTTATATGACTTGGCACGCATCATGGTGGGGTGCAGAATATCCTTTCCAATCTGAATAACAATAATTCGTCAACAGAAATCATTGTCGGGTCGTCAGAGGGGGTATAGAGGGATTTTTCAATTTCAAAATTAACCTCAAAATCAAATATGACTTGGCCCGCATCATGGTGGGAAGCAGAATATCCATTTCCATATGATTAACAATAATTCGTCAATAGAAATCAGTGACGGGTCGTTAGAGGGGGTATAGAGGGATTTTTCATTTTCAAAATTTCTTCAAAAATCTAATATGACTTGGCAATTATCATGGTGGGGTGCGAAATATCTATGTCCATTTGAATAACAATAATTCGTTAACAAAAATCATTGTCGGGTCGTCAGAGGGGGAATAAAGGGATTTGTCATTTTCAAAATTTCTTCAAAAATCAAATATGACTTGGCACGCATCATGGTGGGGTGCAGAATATCCATTTCCATCTCAATAACAATAATTCGTCAACAGAACTCATTGTCGGGTCGTCAGAGGGGGTATAGAGAGATTTTCATTTTCAAAATTACCTCAATATCAAATATGCCTTGGCACGCATCATGGTGGGGTGCAGAATATCCATTTCCATCTGAATAACAATAATTCGTCAACAGAAATCATTGACGGGTCGTTGGAGGGGGTATAGAGGGATTTTTCATTTTCAAAATTTCTTCAAAAATCAAATATGACTTGGCACGCATCATGGTGGGGTGCAGAATATCCATTTCCATCTCAATAACAATAATTCGTCAACAGAACTCATTGTCGGGTCGTCAGAGGGGGTATAGAGAGATTTTCATTTTCAAAATTACCTCAAAATCAAATATGACTTGGCACGCATCATGGTGGGGTGCAGAATATCCATTTCCATCTGAATAACAATAATTCGTCAACAGAAATCATTGACGGGTCGTTGGAGGGGGTATAGAGGGATTTTTCATTTTCAAAATTTCTTCAATAATCTAATATGACTTGGCACGCATCATGGTGTGGTACAGAATATCCATTTCCATCTCAATAACAAAGTATCCATGTCCATCTGAATAACAATAATTCTTCAATTTAAATCATTGTCGTGTCGTCAGAGGGGGTATAGAGGGATTTTTCATTTTCAAAATTACCTCAAAATCAAATATGACTTGGCACGTTTCATAGTGGGGTGCAGAAAATCCATTACCATCTGAATAACAATAATTTGTCGACAGAAATCATTGACGGGTCGTTGGAGGGGGTATAGAGGGATTTTTCATAATCAAAATGATTTCAAAAATCATACATGACATGGCACGCATCATGGCGGGGTGCAAAGTAATGGATATGGATATGGATATATCTGAATAACAATAATTCGTCAACAGAAATCATTGTCGGGTCGTTAGAGGGGGTATAGAGGGATTTTCCATTTTCAATATATCTTCAAAAATCTAATATGACTTGGCACGCATCATGGTGGGGTGCAAAGTATCCATGTCCATCTGAATAAAAATAATTCGTCAACAGAAATCATTGTCGCGTCGTCAGAGGGGGTATAGAGTGATTTTTCATAATCAAAATGATTTCAAAAATCATATATGACATGGCACGCATCATGGCGGGATGTAAAGTATCCATATATATCTAAATAACAATAATTCGTCAACAGAAATCATTGTCGTGTCGTCAGAGGGGGTATAGAGGGATTTTTCATTTTCAAAATTACCTCAAAATCAAAAATGACTTGGCACGCAACATGGTGGGGTGCAAAGTATTCATGTTTATCTAAATAACAATAATTCGTTAACAGAAATCATTGTCGTGTCGTCAGAGGGGGTATAGAGGGATTTTTCATTTTCAAAATTACCTCAAAATCAAAAATGACTTGGCACGCAACATGGTGGGGTGCAAAGTATTCATGTTTATCTAAATAACAATAATTCGTTAACAGAAATCATTGTCGTGTCGTCAGAGAGGGTATAGAGGGATTTTTTATTTTCAAAATTACCTCAAAATCAAAAATGACTTGGCACGCAACATGGTGGGGTGCATAATATCCATTTCCATCTGAATAATAATAATTCGTCAGCAGAAATCATTGTCGGGTCGTTAGAGGGGATGTAGAGGGATTTTTCATTTTCAATATTTCTTCAAAAATCTAATATGACTTGGCACGCATCATAGTGGGGTGCAAAGTATCCATATATATCTAAATAACAATAATTTTTCAACAGAAATCATTGTCGGGTCGTTAGAGGGGGTATAGAGAGATTTTCCATTTTCAATATTTCTTTAAAAATCTAATATTACTTGACACGCATCATGGTGGGGTGCAGAATATCCATATCTATCTGAATAACAATAATTCCTTAACAGAATTTATTGTCGTGTCGTCAGAGTGGGTATAGAGGGATTTTTCATTTTCAAAATTACCTCAAAATCAAAAATGACTTGGCACGCATCATGGTGGGGTGCAAAGTATTCATGTATATCTAAATAACAATGATTCGATAACAGAAATCATTGTCGTGTCGTCAGAGGAGGTATAGAGGGATTTTTCATCTTCAAAATTACCTCAAAATCAAAAATGACTTGGCACGCAACATGGTGGGGTGCATAATATCCATTTCCATCTGAATAATAATAATTCGTCAGCAGAAATCATTGTCGGGTCGTTAGAGGGGAAGTAGAGGGATTTTTCATTTTCAATATTTCTTCAAAAATCTAATATGACTTGGCACGCATCATGGTGGGGTGCAAAGTATCCATGTCCATCTGAATAACAATAATTCGTCAATTTAAATCATTGTCGTGTGGTCAGAGGGGGATAGAGGTATTTCTCATTTTCAAAATTTCTTCAAAAATCTAATATGACTTGGCACGCATCATAGTGGGGTGCAAAGTATCTATAAATATCTAAATAACAATAATTTTTCAACAGAAATCATTGTCGGGTCGTTAGATGGGGTATAGAGAGATTTTCCATTTTCAATATTTCTTTAAAAATCTAATATTACTTGACACGCATCATGGTGGGGTGCAGAATATCCATATCTATCTGAATAACAATAATTCCTTAACAGAATTTATTGTCGTGTGGTCAGAGGGGGTATAGAGGGACTTTTCATTTTCAAAATTACCTCAAAATCAAATATGACTTGGCACTTATCATGGTGGGGTGCAAAGTATTCATGTTTAGCTAACTAACAATGATTCGTTAACATAAATCATTGTCGTGTCGTCAGAGGGGGTATAGAGGGATTTTTCATTTTCAAAATTACCTCAAAATCAAATATGACTTGGCACGCAACATGGTGGGGTGCAGAATATCCATTTCCATCTGAATAACAATAATTTGTCAGCAGAAATCATTGTCGGGTCGTTAGAGGGGATGTAGAGGGATTTTTCATTTTCAATATTTCTTCAAAAATCTTATATGACTTGGCACGCATCATGGTGGGGTGCAGAATATCCTTTCCCATCTGAATAACAATAATTCGTCAACAGAAATCATTGTCGGGTCATCAGAGGGGGTATAGAGGGATTTTTCATTTTCAAAATTACTTCAAAAATCTAATATGACTTGGCACGCATCATGGTGGGTCGCAAAGTATCCATGTCCATCTGAATAACATTAATTCGTCAACATAAATCATTGTCGTGTCGTCAGAGGGGGTATAGAGTGATTTTTCATTTTCAAAATTACTTACAAAATCAAATATGACTTGGCACGTATCATGGTGGAGTGCATAATATCCATTTTCATCTTAATTACCATATTTCGTCAACAGAAATTATTGTCGGATCGTCAAAGGGGGTTAAAGGGAATTTTCATTATCAAAATTACTTCAAAAATCGAATATCACTTGGCACGCAGCATAGTAGGGTGCAAAATATTCATTTCCATCTGAATAACAATAATTCGTCAACAGGAATCATTGTCGGGTCGTCAGAGGGGGTATAGAGGGATTTCTCATTATCAAAATGACTTAAAAAATCAAATATGACTTGGCACGAATCATAGTAGGGTGCAGAATATATATTTCCATCTGAATAACATGAATTCGTCAACAGAAATCATAGTCGGGTCGTTAGAGGGGGTATAGACGGATTTTTCATTTTCAATATTTCTTCAAAACTCCAATATGACTTGGCACGCATCATGGTGGGGTGCAGAATATCTATTTCCATCTGAATAACAATAAATCGTCTACAGAAATCATTGTCGGGTCGTTAGAGGGGGTATCGAGGGATTTTTCATTTTCAAAATCTCCTCAAAATCAAATATGACTTGGCACGCAACATGGCAGAATATTCATTTCCATCCGAATAACAATAATTCGTCAAAAGATATCATTGTCGGGTCGTTAGAGGGGGTATAGAGGGATTTTTCATTTTCAATATTTCTTCAAAAATCCAATATGACTTGGCACGCATCATGGTGGGGTGCAGAATATCCATTTCCATCTGAATAACAATAATTCGTCAACAGAACTCATTGTCGGGCCGTTAGAGGGGGTATAGAGGGATTTTTCATTTTCAAAATTACCTCAAAATCTAATATGACTTGGCACGCATCATGGTGGGGTGCAAAGTATTCATGTATATCTAACTAACAATAATTGGTTAGCAGAAATCATTGTCGTGTCGTCAGAGGGTGTAGAGGGATTTTTCATTATCAAAATGATTTCAATAATCAAATATGACATGGCACGCATCATAGTGGGGTACAGAATATCCATTTCCATCTCAATAACAATGATTTGTTAACAGAAATCATTGTCGGGACGTCAGAGGGGGTATAGAGGGATTTTTCATTTTCAAAATTACCTCAAAATCAAAAATGACTTGGCATGCATCATGGTGGGGTGCAAAGTATCCATGTCCATCTGAATAACAATAAATCTTCAATTTAAATCATTGTCGTGACGTCAGAGGGGGTATAGAGGGATTTTTCATTTTCAAAATTACCTCAAAATCAAATATGACTTGGCACGCATCAAAGTGGGGTGCAGAATATCCATTACCATCTGAATAACAATAATTTGTCGACAGAAATCATTGACGGGTCGTTGGAGGGGGTATAGAGGGATTTTTCATAATGAAAATGATTTCAAAAATCATATATGACATGGCACGCATCATGGCGGGGTGCAAAGTATCCATATATATCTAAATAACAATAATACGTCAACAGAAATCATTGTCGGGTCGTTAGAGGGGGTATAGAGGGAATTTCCATTTTCAATATATCTTCAAAAATCTAATATGACTTGGCACGCATCATGGTGGGGTGCAAAGTATCCATGTCCATCTGAATAAAAATAATTCGTCAACAGAAATCATTGTCGCGACGTCAGAGGGGGTATAGAGGGATTTTTCATAATCAAAATGATTTCAAATATCATATATGACATGGCACGCATCATGGCGGTGTGCAAAGTATCCATATATATCTAAATAACAATAATTCGTCAACAGAAATCATTGTCGGGTCGTTAGAGGGGGTATAGAGGGATTTTCCATTTTCAATATTTCTTCAAAAATCTAATATTACTTGGCACGCATCATAGTGGGGTGCAGAATATCCATATCTATCTGAATAACAATAATTCCTTAACAGAAATTATTGTCGTGTCGTCAGAGGGGGTATAGAGGGATTTTTCATTTTCAAAATTACCTCAAACTCAAATATGACTTGGCACGCATCATGGTGGGGTGCAAAGTATTCATGTATATCTAAATAACAATGATTCGTTAACAGAAATCATTGTCGTGTCGTCAGAGGGGGTATAGAGGGATTTTTCATTTTCAAAATTACCTCAAAATCAAAAATGACTTGGCACGCAACATGGTGGGGTGCATAATATCCATTTCCATCAAAATAATAATAATTCGTCAGCAGAAATCATCGTCGGGTCGTTAGAGGGGATGTAGAGTGATTTTTCATTTTCAATATTTCTTCAAAAATCTAATATGACTTGGCACGCATCATGGTGGGGTGCAAAGTATCCATATCCATCTGAATAACAATAATTCGTCAATTTAAATCATTGTCGTGTCGTCAGAGGGGGATAGAGGTATTTCTCATTTTCAAAATTTCTTCAAAAATCTAATATTACTTGGCACGCATCATAGTGGGGTGCAAAGTATCCATATATATCTAAATAACAATAATTTTTCAACAGAAATCATTGTCGGGTCGTTAGAGGGGGTATAGAGAGATTTTCCATTTTCAATATTTCTTCAAAAATCTAATATTACTTGACACGCATCATGGTTAGGTGCAGAATATCCATATCTATCTGAATAACAATAATTCCTTAACAGAATTTATTGTCGTGTCGTCAGAGGGGGTATAGAGAGATTTTTCATTTTCAAAATTACTTCAAAAATCTAATATGACTTGTCACGCATCATGGTGGGTTGCAAAGTATCCATGTCCATCTGAATAACAATAATTCGTCTATTTAAATCATTGTCGTGTTGTCAGAGGGGGTATAGAGGTATTTCTCATTTTCAAAATTACTTCAAAAATCTAATATGACTTGGCACGCATCATAGTGGGTTGCAAAGTATTCATATATATTTAAATAACAATAATTCGTCAACAGAAATCATTGTCGGGTCGTTAGAGGGGGTATAGAGGGATTTTTCATTTTCAATATTTCTTCAAAAATCTAATATTACTTGGCACGCATCATGATGGGGTGCAGAATATCCATATCCATCTGAATAACAATAATTCCTCAACAGAAATTATTGTCGTGTCGTCAGAGGGGGTATAGAGAGATTTTTCATTTTCAAAATTACCTCAAAATCTAATATGACTTGGCACGCATCATGGTGGGGTGCAAAGTATTCATGTATATCTATCTAACAATAATTGGTTAACAGAAATCATTGTCGTGTCGTCAGAGGGTGTAGAGGGATTTTTCATTATCAAAATGATTTCAATAATCAAATATGACATGGCACGCATCATAGTGGGGTACAGAATATCCATTTCCATCTCAATAACAATGATTTGTCAACAGAAATCATTGTCGGTACGTCAGAGGGGGTATAGAGGGATTTTTCATTATCAAAATTACCTCAAAATCAAATATGACTTGGCACGCATCATGGTGGGGTGCAGAATATCCATTTCCATCTGAATAACAATAATTCGTCAAAAGAAATCATTGACGGGTCGTTGGAGGGGGTATAGAGGGATTTTTCATTTTCAAAATTTCTTCAATAATCTAATATGACTTGGCACGCATCATGGTGTGGTACAGAATATCCATTTCCATCTCAATAACAAAGTATCCATGTCCATCTGAATAACAATAATTCTTCAATTTAAATCATTGTCGTGTCGTCAGAGGGGGTATAGAGGGATTTTTCATTTTCAAAATTACCTCAAAATCAAATATGACTTGGCACGTTTCATAGTGGGGTGCAGAAAATCCATTACCATCTGAATAACAATAATTTGTCGACAGAAATCATTGACGGGTCGTTGGAGGGGGTATAGAGGGATTTTTCATAATCAAAATGATTTCAAAAATCATACATGACATGGCACGCATGATGGCGGGGTGCAGAATATCCATATCTATCTGAATAACAATAATTCCTTAACAGAATTTATTGTCGTGTCGTCAGAGTGGGTATAGAGGGATTTTTCATTTTCAAAATTACCTCAAAATCAAAAATGACTTGGCACGCATCATGGTGGGGTGCAAAGTATTCATGTATATCTAACTAACAATGATTCGTTAACATAAATCATTGTCGTGTCGTCAGAGGGGGTATAGAGGGATTTTTCATTTTCGAAATTACCTCAAAATCAAATATGACTTGGCACGCAACATGGTGGGGTGCAGAATATCCATTTCCATCTGAATAACAATAATTCGTCAGCAGAAATCATTGTCGGGTCGTTAGAGGGGATGTAGAGGGATTTTTCATTTTCAATATTTCTTCAAAAATCTTATATGACTTGGCACGCATCATGGTGGGGTGCAGAATATCCATTTCCATCTGAATAACAATAATTCGTCAAAAGAAATCATTGACGGGTCGTTGGAGGGGGTATAGAGGGATTTTTCATTTTCAAAATTTCTTCAATAATCTAATATGACTTGGCACGCATCATGGTGTGGTACAGAATATCCATTTCCATCTCAATAACAAAGTATCCATGTCCATCTGAATAACAATAATTCTTCAATTTAAATCATTGTCGTGTCGTCAGAGGGGGTATAGAGGGATTTTTCATTTTCAAAATTACCTCAAAATCAAATATGACTTGGCACGTTTCATAGTGGGGTGCAGAAAATCCATTACCATCTGAATAACAATAATTTGTCGACAGAAATCATTGACGGGTCGTTGGAGGGGGTATAGAGGGATTTTTCATAATCAAAATGATTTCAAAAATCATACATGACATGGCACGCATGATGGCGGAGTGCAGAATATCCATATCTATCTGAATAACAATAATTCCTTAACAGAATTTATTGTCGTGTCGTCAGAGTGGGTATAGAGGGATTTTTCATTTTCAAAATTACCTCAAAATCAAAAATGACTTGGCACGCATCATGGTGGGGTGCAAAGTATTCATGTATATCTAACTAACAATGATTCGTTAACATAAATCATTGTCGTGTCGTCAGAGGGGGTATAGAGGGATTTTTCATTTTCGAAATTACCTCAAAATCAAATATGACTTGGCACGCAACATGGTGGGGTGCAGAATATCCATGTCCATCTAAATAACAATAATTCGTCAACAGAAATCATTGTCGGGTCGTCAGAGGGGATATAGAGGGATTTTTTATTTTCAAAATTACCTCAAAATCAAACATGACTTGGCACGGATCATGGTGGGGTGGAGAATATCCATTTCCATCTGAATAACAATAATTCGTCGACAGAAATCATTGTCGAGTCGTCAGAAGTGATATAGAGGGATTTTTCATTTTCAAAATGACTTCAGTAATCAAATATGACTTGGCACGCATCATGGTGGGGAACAGAATATCCATTTCCATCTCAATAACAATAATTTGTCAACAGAAATCATTGTCGGGTCGTCAGAGGGGGTATAGGGGGATTTTTTATTTTCAAAATTACCTCAAAATCAAACATGACTTGGCACGCATCATGGTGGGGTGCAGAATATCCATTTCCATCTGAATAACGATAATTCGTCGACAGAAATCATTGTCGAGTCGTCAGAAGGGATATAGAGGGATTTTTCATTTTCAAAATGACTTCAATAATCAAATATGACTTGGCACGCATCATGGTGGGGAACAGAATATCCATTTCCATCTGAATAACAATAATTCGTCAACAGAAATCATTGTCGGGTCGTTAGAGGGGGTATAGAGGGATTTTTCATTTTCAATATTTCTTCAAAAATCCAATATGACTTGGCACGCATCATGGTGGGGAACAGAATATCCATTTCCATCTCAATAACAATAATTTGTCAACAGAAATCATTGTCGGGTCGTCAGAGGGGGTATAGAGGGATTTTTTATTTTCAAAATTACCTCAAAATCAAAAATGACTTGGCACGCAACATGGTGGGGTGCATAATATCCATTTCCATCTGAATAATAATAATTCGTCAGCAGAAATCATTGTCGGGTCGTTAGAGGGGATGTAGAGGGATTTTTCATTTTCAATATTTCTTCAAAAATCTAATATGACTTGGCACGCATCATGGTGGGGTGCAAAGTATCCATGTCCATCTGAATAACAATAATTCGTCAATTTAAATCATTGTCTTGTCGTCAGAGGGGGATAGAGGTATTTCTCATTTTAAAAATTTCTTCAAAAATCTAATATGACTTGGCATCATAGTGGGGTGCAAAGTATCCATATATATCTAAATAACAATAATTTTTCAACAGAAATCATTGTCGGGTCGTTAGAGGGGGTATAGAGAGATTTTCCTTTTTCAATATTTCTTTAAAAATCTAATATTACTTGACACGCATCATGGTGGGGTGCAGAATATCCATATCTATCTGAATAACAATAATTCCTTAACAGAATTTATTGTCGTGTCGTCAGAGTGGGTATAGAGGGATTTTTCATTTTCAAAATTACCTCAAAATCAAAAATGACTTGGCACGCAACATGGTGGGGTGCAGAATATCCATTTCCATTTGAATAACAATAATTCGTCAGCAGAAATCATTGTCGGGTCGTTAGAGGGGATGTAGAGGGATTTTTCATTTTCAATATTTCTTCAAAAATCTTATATGACTTGGCACGCATCATGGTGGGGTGCAGAATATCCTTTCCAATCTGAATAACAATAATTCGTCAACAGAAATCATTGTCGGGTCGTCAGAGGGGGTATAGAGGGATTTTTCATTTTCAAAATTTCTTCAAAAATCTAATATGACTTGGCAATTATCATGGTGGGGTGCGAAATATCTATGTCCATTTGAATAACAATAATTCGTTAACAAAAATCATTGTCGGGTCGTCAGAGGGGGAATAAAGGGATTTGTCATTTTCAAAATTTCTTCAAAAATCAAATATGACTTGGCACGCATCATGGTGGGGTGCAGAATATCCATTTCCATCTCAATAACAATAATTAGTCAACAGAACTCATTGTCGGGTCGTCAGAGGGGGTATAGAGAGATTTTCATTTTCAAAATTACCTCAAAATCAAATATGACTTGGCACGCATCATGGTGGGGTGCAGAATATCCATTTCCATCTGAATAACAATAATTCGTCAACAGAAATCATTGACGGGTCGTTGGAGGGGGTATAGAGGGATTTTTCATTTTCAAAATTTCTTCAATAATCTAATATGACTTGGCACGCATCATGGTGTGGTACAGAATATCCATTTCCATCTCAATAACAAAGTATCCATGTCCATCTGAATAACAATAATTCTTCAATTTAAATCATTGTCGTGTCGTCAGAGGGGGTATAGAGGGATTTTTCATTTTCAAAATTACCTCAAAATCAAATATGACTTGGCACGTTTCATAGTGGGGTGCAGAAAATCCATTACCATCTGAATAACAATAATTTGTCGACAGAAATCATTGACGGGTCGTTGGAGGGGGTATAGAGGGATTTTTCATAATCAAAATGATTTCAAAAATCATACATGACATGGCACGCATCATGGCGGGGTGCAAAGTAATGGATATGGATATGGATATATCTGAATAACAATAATTCGTCAACAGAAATCATTGTCGGGTCGTTAGAGGGGGTATAGAGGGATTTTCCCTTTTCAATATATCTTCAAAAATCTAATATGACTTGGCACGCATCATGGTGGGGTGCAAAGTATCCATGTCCATCTGAATAAAAATAATTCGTCAACAGAAATCATTGTCGCGTCGTCAGAGGGGGTATAGAGTGATTTTTCATAATCAAAATGATTTCAAAAATCATATATGACATGGCACGCATCATGGCGGGGTGTAAAGTATCCATATATATCTAAATAACAATAATTCATCAACAGAAATCATTGTCGGGTCGTTAGAGGGGGTATAGAGGGATTTTCCATTTTCAAAATTACCTCAAACTCAAATATGACTTGGCACGCATCATGGTGGGGTGCAAAGTATTCATGTATATCTAAATAACAATGATTCGTTAACAGAAATCATTGTCGTGTCGTCAGAGGGGGTATAGAGGGATTTTTCATTTTCAAAATTACCTCAAAATCAAAAATGACTTGGCACGCAACATGGTGGGGTGCAAAGTATTCATGTTTATCTAAATAACAATAATTCGTTAACAGAAATCATTGTCGTGTCGTCAGAGGGGGTATAGAGGGATTTTTTATTTTCAAAATTACCTCAAAATCAAAAATGACTTGGCACGCAACATGGTGGGGTGCATAATATCCATTTCCATCTGAATAATAATAATTCGTCAGCAGAAATCATTGTCGGGTCGTTAGAGGGGATGTAGAGGGATTTTTCATTTTCAATATTTCTTCAAAAATCTAATATGACTTGGCACGCATCATAGTGGGGTGCAAAGTATCCATATATATCTAAATAACAATAATTTTTCAACAGTAATCATTGTCGGGTCGTTAGAGGGGGTATAGAGAGATTTTCCATTTTCAATATTTCTTTAAAAATCTAATATTACTTGACACGCATCATGGTGGGGTGCAGAATATCCATATCTATCTGAATAACAATAATTCCTTAACAGAATTTATTGTCGTGTCGTCAGAGTGGGTATAGAGGGATTTTTCATTTTCAAAATTACCTCAAAATCAAAAATGACTTGGCACGCATCATTGTGGGGTGCAAAGTATTCATGTATATCTAAATAACAATGATTCGATAACAGAAATCATTGTCGTGTCGTCAGAGGAGGTATAGAGGGATTTTTCATTTTCAATATATCTTCAAAAATCTAATATGACTTGGCACGCATCATGGTGGGGTGCAAAGTATCCATGTCCATCAGAATAATAATAATTCATCAACAGAAATTATTGTCGGGTCGTCAGAGGGGGTATAGAGGGATTTTTCATTATCAAAATGACTTCAAAAATCAAATATGACTTGGCACGCATCATAGTAGGGTGCAGAATATCCAATTCCATCTGAATAACAAGAATTCGTCGACAGAAATCATTGTCGAGTCGTTAGAGGGGGTATAGAGGGATTGTTTATTTTCAAAATTACCACAAAATCAAACATGACTTGGCACGCATCATGGTGGGGTGCAGAATATCCATTTCCATCTGAATAACAATAATTCGTCTACAGAAATCATTGTCGAGTCGTTAGAGGGGATTTCTCATTTTCAATATTTCTTCAATTATCTAATATGACTTGGCACGCATCATGGTAGGGTGTAAAGTATCCATGTCCATCAGAATAACAATAATTCATCAACAGAAATCATTGTCGGGTCGTCAGAGGGGGTATAGAGGGAATTTTCATTATTAAAATTACTTCAAAAATCAAATATGACTTGGCACGCATCATAGTAGGGTGCAGAATATCCAGTTCCATCTGAATAACAATAATTCGTCGACAGAAATCATTGTCGAGTCGTTAGAGGGGGTATAGAGGGATTGTTTATTTTCAAAATTACCACAAAATCAAACATGACTTGGCACGCATCATGGTGGGGTGCAGAATATCCATTTCCATCTGAATAATAATAATTCGTCTACTGAAATCATTGTCGAGTCGTTAGAGGGGGTAAAGAAGGATTTCTCATTTTCAATATTTCTTCAAATATCTAACATATGACTTGGCACGCATCATGGTGGGGTGCAGAATATCTATTTCCATCTGAATAACAATAATTCGTCGACAGAAATCGTTGTCGGGTCGTCAGAGGGGGTATAGAGGGATTTTTCATTATCAAAATGACTTCAAAAATCAAATATGACTTGGCACGCATCATAGTAGGGTGCAGAATATCCAATTCCATCTGAATAACAAGAATTCGTCAACAGAAATCATTGTCGGGTCGTTAGAGGGGGTATAGAGGGATTTCTCATTTTCAATATTTCATCAAAAATCCAATATGACTTGGCACGCATCATGGTGGGGTGCAGAATTTCTATTTCCATCTGAATAACAAAAATTCGTCGACAGAAATCATTGTCGGGTCGTTAGAGGGAGTATAGAGGGATTTATCATTTTCAAAATTACCTCAAAATCAAATATGACTTGGTACGCAACATGGTGAGGTGCAGAATATTCATTTCCATCTGAATAACAATAATTCGTCAACAGAAATCATTGTAGGGTCGTTAGAGGGGGTATAGAGGGATTTTTCATTTTCAATATTTCCTCAAAAATCCAATATGACTTGGCACGCATCATGGTGGGGTGCAGAATATCCATTTCCAACTAAATAACAATAATTCGTCAACAGAAATCATTGTCGGGTCGTCAGAAGGGATATAGAGGGATTTTTCATTTTCAAAATTACCTCAAAATCAAATATGACTTGGCACGCATCATGGTGGGGTGCAGAATATCCATTTCCATCTGAATAACAATGATTCGTCAACAGAAATCATTGACGGGTCGTTAAAGGGGGTATAGAGGGAATTTTCATTTTCAATATTTCTTCAAAAATCTAATATGACTTGGCACGCATCATGGTGGGGTGCAGAATATCCATGTCCATCTAAATAACAATAATTCGTCAACAGAAATCATTATCGGGTCGTCAGAGGGGGTATAGAGGGATTTTTCATTTTCAAAATGACTTCAAAAATCAAATATGATTCGGCACGCATCATGGAGGGGTGCAGAATATCCATTTCCATCTGAATAACAATATTTTGTCATCAGAAATCATTATTCGGTCATTAGAGGGGGATATAGAGCGATTTTTCATTTTCAAAATTACTTCTATAATCAAATATGACTTGGCACGCATCATGGTGGGGAACAGAATATCCATTTCCATCTCAATAACAATAATTTGTCTACAGAAATCATTGTCGGGTCATCAGAGGGGGTATAGAGGGATGTTTCATTTTCAATATTTCTTCAAAAATCTAATATGACTTGGCACGCATCATGGTGGGGTGCAAAGTATCCATGTCCATCAGAATAACAATAATTCATCAACAGAAATCATTGTCGGGTCGTCAGAGGGGGTATAGAGGGATTTTTCATTATCAAAATGACTTCAAAAATCAATTATGACTTGGCACGCATCATAGTAGGGTGCAGAATATTCAATTCCATCTGAATAACAAGAATTCGTCAACAGAAATCATTGTCGGGTCGTTAGAGGGGGTATAGAGGGATTTCTCATTTTCAATATTTCATCAAAAATCTAATATGACTTGGCACGCATCATGGTGGGGTGCAGAATATCTATTTCCATCTGAATAACAATAATTCGTCGACAGAAGTCATTGTCGGGTCGTTAAAGGGGGTATAGAGGGATTTTTCATTTTCAAAATTACCTCAAAATCAAATATGACTTGGTACGCAACATGGTGAGGTGCAGAATATTCATTTCCATCTGCATAACAATAATTCGTCAACAGAAATCATTGTCGGGTCGTTAGAGGGGGCATAGAGGGATCTTTCATTTTCAATATTTCTTCAAAAATCCAATATGACTTGGCACGCATCATGGTGGGGTGCAGAATATCTATTTCCAACTGAATAACAATAATTCGTCAACAGAAATCATTGTCGGGTCGTCAGAAGGGATATAGAGGGATTTTTCATTTTCAAAATGACTTCAATAATCAAATATGACTTGGCACGCATCATGGTGGGGAACAGAATATCCATTTCCATCTCAATAACAATAATTTGTCTACAGAAATCATTGTCGGGTCATCAGAGGGGGTATAGAGGGATGTTTCATTTTCAATATTTCTTCAATAATCTAATATGACTTGGCACGCATCATGGTGGGGTGCAGAATATCCATGTCCATCTAAATAACAATAATTCGTCAACAGAAATCATTGTCGGGTCGTCAGAGGGGATATAGAGGGATTTTTTAATTTCAAAATTACCTCAAAATCAAACATGACTTGGCACGGATCATGGTGGGGTGGAGAATATTCATTTCCATCTGAATAACAATAATTCGTCGACAGAAATCATTGTCGAGTCGTCAGAAGTGATATAGAGGGATTTTTCATTTTCAAAATGACTTCAGTAATCAAATATGACTTGGCACGCATCATGGTGGGGAACAGAATATCCATTTCCATCTCAATAACAATAATTTGTCAACAGAAATCATTGTCGGGTCGTCAGAGGGGGTATAGGGGGATTTTTTATTTTCAAAATTACCTCAAAATCAAACATGACTTGGCACGCATCATGGTGGGGTGCAGAATATCCATTTCCATCTGAATAACGATAATTCGTCGACAGAAATCATTGTCGAGTCGTCAGAAGGGATATAGAGGGATTTTTCATTTTCAAAATGACTTCAATAATCAAATATGACTTGGCACGCATCATGGTGGGGAACAGAATATCCATTTCCATCTGAATAACAAGAATTCGTCAACAGAAATCATTGTCGGGTCGGTAGAGGGGGTATAGAGGGATTTCTCATTTTCAATATTTCATCAAAAATCTAATATGACTTGGCACGCATCATGGTGGGATGCAGAATATCTATTTCCATCTGAATAACAATAATTCGTCGACAGAAATCATTGTCGGGTCGTTAAAGGGGGTATAGAGGGATTTTTCATTTTCAAAATTTCTTCAAAAATCTTATATGACTTGGCACGCATCATGGTGGGGTGCAGAATATCCATTTCCAACTGAATAACAATAATTCGTCAACAGAACTCATTGTCGGGTCGTCAGAGGGGGTATAGAGAGATTTTCATTTTCAAAATTACCTCAATATCAAATATGACATGGCACGCATCATGGTGGGGTGCAGAATATCCAATTCCATCTGAATAACATTAATTCGTCAACAGAAATCATTGACGGGTCGTTGGAGGGGGTATAGAGGGATTTTTCGTTTTCAAAATTAACCTCAAAAACAAATATGACTTGGCACGCATCATGGTGGGGTGAAGAATATCCATTTCCATCTGAATAACAATAATTCGTCAATAGAAATCATTGACGGGTCGTTAGAGGGTGTATAGAGGGATTTTTCATTTTCAAAATTTCTTCAAAAATCTAAAATGACTTGGCAATTATCTTGGTGGGGTGCGAAATATCTATGTCCATCTGAATAACAATAATTCGTTAACAGAAATCATTGTCGGGTCGTTAGAGGGGGTATAGAGGGATTTTTCATTTTCAATATATCTTCAAAAATCTAATATGACTTGGCACGCATCATGGTGGGGTGCAAAGTATCCATGTCCATCAGAATAATAATAATTCATCAACAGAAATTATTGTCGGGTCGTCAGAGGGGGTATAGAGGGATTTTTCATTATCAAAATGACTTCAAAAATCAAATATGACTTGGCACGCATCATAGTAGGGTGCAGAATATCCAATTCCATCTGAATAACAAGAATTCGTCGACAGAAATCATTGTCGAGTCGTTAGAGGGGGTATAGAGGGATTGTTTATTTTCAAAATTACCACAAAATCAAACATGACTTGGCACGCATCATGGTGGGGTGCAGAATATCCATTTCCATCTGAATAACAATAATTCGTCTACAGAAATCATTGTCGAGTCGTTAGAGGGGATTTCTCATTTTCAATATTTCTTCAATTATCTAATATGACTTGGCACGCATCATGGTGGGGTGTAAAGTATCCATGTCCATCAGAATAACAATAATTCATCAACAGAAATCATTGTCGGGTCGTCAGAGGGGGTATAGAGGGATTTTTCATTATTAAAATTACTCCAAAAATCAAATATGACTTGGCACGCATCATAGTAGGGTGCAGAATATCCAGTTCCATCTGAATAACAATAATTCGTCGACAGAAATCATTGTCGAGTCGTTAGAGGGGGTATAGAGGGATTGTTTATTTTCAAAATTACCACAAAATCAAACATGACTTGGCACGCATCATGGTGGGGTGCAGAATATCCATTTCCATCTGAATAATAATAATTCGTCTACTGAAATCATTGTCGAGTCGTTAGAGGGGGTAAAGAAGGATTTCTCATTTTCAATATTTCTTCAAATATCTAACATATGACTTGGCACGGATCATGGTGGGGTGGAGAATATCCATTTCCATCTGAATAACAATAATTCGTCGACAGAAATCATTATCGAGTCGTCAGAAGTGATATAGAGGGATTTTTCATTTTCAAAATGACTTCAGTAATCAAATATGACTTGGCACGCATCATGGTGGGGAACAGAATATCCATTTCCATCTCAATAACAATAATTTGTCAACAGAAATCATTGTCGGGTCGTCAGAGGGGGTATAGGGGGATTTTTTATTTTCAAAATTACCTCAAAATCAAACATGACTTGGCACGCATCATGGTGGGGTGCAGAATATCCATTTCCATCTGAATAACGATAATTCGTCGACAGAAATCATTGTCGAGTCGTCAGAAGGGATATAGAGGGATTTTTCATTTTCAAAATGACTTCAATAATCAAATATGACTTGGCACGCATCATGGTGGGGAACAGAATATCCATTTCCATCTGAATAACAATAATTCGTCAACAGAAATCATTGTCGGGTCGTTAGAGGGGGTATAGAGGGATTTTTCATTTTCAATATTTCTTCAAAAATCCAATATGACTTGGCACGCATCATGGTGGGGTGCAGAATATCCTTTTCCAACTGAATAACAATAATTCGTCAACAGAAATCATTGTCGGGTCGTCAGAAGGAATATAGAGGGATTTTTCATTTTCAAAATGACTTCAATAATCAAATATGACTTGGCACGAATCATGGTGGGGAACAGAATATCCATTTCCATCTCAATAACAATAATTTGTCAACAGAAATCATTGTCGGGTCGTCAGAGGGGGTATAGAGGGATTTTTTATTTTCAAAATTACCTCAAAATCAAAAATGACTTGGCACGCAACATGGTGGGGTGCATAATATCCATTTCCATCTGAATAATAATAATTCGTCAGCAGAAATCATTGTCGGGTCGTTAGAGGGGATGTAGAGGGATTTTTCATTTTCAATATTTCTTCAAAAATCTAATATGACTTGGCACGCATCATGGTGGGGTGCAAAGTATCCATGTCCATCTGAATAACAATAATTCGTCAATTTAAATCATTGTCTTGTCGTCAGAGGGGGATAGAGGTATTTCTCATTTTAAAAATTTCTTCAAAAATCTAATATGACTTGGCATCATAGTGGGGTGCAAAGTATCCATATATATCTAAATAACAATAATTTTTCAACAGAAATCATTGTCGGGTCGTTAGAGGGGGTATAGAGAGATTTTCCTTTTTCAATATTTCTTAAAAAATCTAATATTACTTGACACGCATCATGGTGGGGTGCAGAATATCCATATCTATCTGAATAACAATAATTCCTTAACAGAATTTATTGTCGTGTCGTCAGAGTGGGTATAGAGGGATTTTTCATTTTCAAAATTACCTCAAAATCAAAAATGACTTGGCACGCATCATGGTGGGGTGCAAAGTATTCATGTATATCTAACTAACAATGATTCGTTAACATAAATCATTGTCGTGTCGTCAGAGGGGGTATAGAGGGATTTTTCATTTTCAAAATTACCTCAAAATCAAATATGACTTGGCACGCAACATGGTGGGGTGCAGAATATCCATTTCCATCTGAATAACAATAATTCGTCAGCAGAAATCATTGTCGGGTCGTTAGAGGGGATGTAGAGGGATTTTTCATTTTCAATATTTCTTCAAAAATCTTATATGACTTGGCACGCATCATGGTGGGGTGCAGAATATCCTTTCCAATCTGAATAACAATAATTCGTCAACAGAAATCATTGTCGGGTCGTCAGAGGGGGTATAGAGGGATTTTTCATTTTCAAAATTTCTTCAAAAATCTAATATGACTTGGCAATTATCATGGTGGGGTGCGAAATATCTATGTCCATTTGAATAACAATAATTCGTTAACAAAAATCATTGTCGGGTCGTCAGAGGGGGAATAAAGGGATTTGTCATTTTCAAAATTTCTTCAAAAATCAAATATGACTTGGCACGCATCATGGTGGGGTGCAGAATATCCATTTCCATCTCAATAACAATAATTCGTCAACAGAACTCATTGTCGGGTCGTCAGAGGGGGTATAGAGAGATTTTCATTTTCAAAATTACCTCAATATCAAATATGCCTTGGCACGCATCATGGTGGGGTGCAGAATATCCATTTCCATCTGAATAACAATAATTCGTCAACAGAAATCATTGACGGGTCGTTGGAGGGGGTATAGAGGGATTTTTCATTTTCAAAATTTCTTCAAAAATCAAATATGACTTGGCACGCATCATGGTGGGGTGCAGAATATCCATTTCCATCTCAATAACAATAATTCGTCAACAGAACTCATTGTCGGGTCGTCAGAGGGGGTATAGAGAGATTTTCATTTTCAAAATTACCTCAAAATCAAATATGACTTGGCACGCATCATGGTGGGGTGCAGAATATCCATTTCCATCTGAATAACAATAATTCGTCAATAGAAATCATTGACGGGTCGTTAGAGGGTGTATAGAGGGATTTTTCATTTTCAAAATTTCTTCAAAAATCTAAAATGACTTGGCAATTATCTTGGTGGGGTGCGAAATATCTATGTCCATCTGAATAACAATAATTCGTTAACAGAAATCATTGTCGGGTCGTTAGAGGGGGTATAGAGGGATTTTTCATTTTCAATATATCTTCAAAAATCTAATATGACTTGGCACGCATCATGGTGGGGTGCAAAGTATCCATGTCCATCAGAATAATAATAATTCATCAACAGAAATTATTGTCGGGTCGTCAGAGGGGGTATAGAGGGATTTTTCATTATCAAAATGACTTCAAAAATCAAATATGACTTGGCACGCATCATAGTAGGGTGCAGAATATCCAATTCCATCTGAATAACAAGAATTCGTCGACAGAAATCATTGTCGAGTCGTTAGAGGGGGTATAGAGGGATTGTTTATTTTCAAAATTACCACAAAATCAAACATGACTTGGCACGCATCATGGTGGGGTGCAGAATATCCATTTCCATCTGAATAACAATAATTCGTCTACAGAAATCATTGTCGAGTCGTTAGAGGGGATTTCTCATTTTCAATATTTCTTCAATTATCTAATATGACTTGGCACGCATCATGGTGGGGTGTAAAGTATCCATGTCCATCAGAATAACAATAATTCATCAACAGAAATCATTGTCGGGTCGTCAGAGGGGGTATAGAGGGATTTTTCATTATTAAAATTACTCCAAAAATCAAATATGACTTGGCACGCATCATAGTAGGGTGCAGAATATCCAGTTCCATCTGAATAACAATAATTCGTCGACAGAAATCATTGTCGAGTCGTTAGAGGGGGTATAGAGGGATTGTTTATTTTCAAAATTACCACAAAATCAAACATGACTTGGCACGCATCATGGTGGGGTGCAGAATATCCATTTCCATCTGAATAATAATAATTCGTCTACTGAAATCATTGTCGAGTCGTTAGAGGGGGTAAAGAAGGATTTCTCATTTTCAATATTTCTTCAAATATCTAACATATGACTTGGCACGCATCATGGTGGGGTGCAGAATATCTATTTCCATCTGAATAACAATAATTCGTCGACAGAAATCGTTGTCGGGTCGTCAGAGGGGGTATAGAGGGATTTTTCATTATCAAAATGACTTCAAAAATCAAATATGACTTGGCACGCATCATAGTAGGGTGCAGAATATCCAATTCCATCTGAATAACAAGAATTCGTCAACAGAAATCATTGTCGGGTCGTTAGAGGGGGTATAGAGGGATTTCTCATTTTCAATATTTCATCAAAAATCCAATATGACTTGGCACGCATCATGGTGGGGTGCAGAATATCTATTTCCATCTGAATAACAAAAATTCGTCGACAGAAATCATTGTCGGGTCGTTAGAGGGAGTATAGAGGGATTTATCATTTTCAAAATTACCTCAAAATCAAATATGACTTGGTACGCAACATGGTGAGGTGCAGAATATTCATTTCCATCTGAATAACAATAATTCGTCAACAGAAATCATTGTAGGGTCGTTAGAGGGGGTATAGAGGGATTTTTCATTTTCAATATTTCCTCAAAAATCCAATATGACTTGGCACGCATCATGGTGGGGTGCAGAATATCCATTTCCAACTAAATAACAATAATTCGTCAACAGAAATCATTGTCGGGTCGTCAGAAGGGATATAGAGGGATTTTTCATTTTCAAAATTACCTCAAAATCAAATATGACTTGGCACGCATCATGGTGGGGTGCAGAATATCCATTTCCATCTGAATAACAATGATTCGTCAACAGAAATCATTGACGGGTCGTTAAAGGGGGTATAGAGGGAATTTTCATTTTCAATATTTCTTCAAAAATCTAATATGACTTGGCACGCATCATGGTGGGGTGCAGAATATCCATGTCCATCTAAATAACAATAATTCGTCAACAGAAATCATTATCGGGTCGTCAGAGGGGGTATAGAGGGATTTTTCATTTTCAAAATGACTTCAAAAATCAAATATGATTTGGCACGCATCATGGAGGGGTGCAGAATATCCATTTCCATCTGAATAACAATATTTTGTCATCAGAAATCATTATTCGGTCATTAGAGGGGGATATAGAGCGATTTTTCATTTTCAAAATTACTTCTATAATCAAATATGACTTGGCACGCATCATGGTGGGGAACAGAATATCCATTTCCATCTCAATAACAATAATTTGTCTACAGAAATCATTGTCGGGTCATCAGAGGGGGTATAGAGGGATGTTTCATTTTCAATATTTCTTCAAAAATCTAATATGACTTGGCACGCATCATGGTGGGGTGCAAAGTATCCATGTCCATCAGAATAACAATAATTCATCAACAGAAATCATTGTCGGGTCGTCAGAGGGGGTATAGAGGGATTTTTCATTATCAAAATGACTTCAAAAATCAATTATGACTTGGCACGCATCATAGTAGGGTGCAGAATATTCAATTCCATCTGAATAACAAGAATTCGTCAACAGAAATCATTGTCGGGTCGTTAGAGGGGGTATAGAGGGATTTCTCATTTTCAATATTTCATCAAAAATCTAATATGACTTGGCACGCATCATGGTGGGGTGCAGAATATCTATTTCCATCTGAATAACAATAATTCGTCGACAGAAGTCATTGTCGGGTCGTTAAAGGGGGTATAGAGGGATTTTTCATTTTCAAAATTACCTCAAAATCAAATATGACTTGGTACGCAACATGGTGAGGTGCAGAATATTCATTTCCATCTGCATAACAATAATTCGTCAACAGAAATCATTGTCGGGTCGTTAGAGGGGGCATAGAGGGATCTTTCATTTTCAATATTTCTTCAAAAATCCAATATGACTTGGCACGCATCATGGTGGGGTGCAGAATATCTATTTCCAACTGAATAACAATAATTCGTCAACAGAAATCATTGTCGGGTCGTCAGAAGGGATATAGAGGGATTTTTCATTTTCAAAATGACTTCAATAATCAAATATGACTTGGCACGCATCATGGTGGGGAACAGAATATCCATTTCCATCTCAATAACAATAATTTGTCTACAGAAATCATTGTCGGGTCATCAGAGGGGGTATAGAGGGATGTTTCATTTTCAATATTTCTTCAAAAATCTAATATGACTTGGCACGCATCATGGTGGGGTGCAGAATATCCATGTCCATCTAAATAACAATAATTCGTCAACAGAAATCATTGTCGGGTCGTCAGAGGGGATATAGAGGGATTTTTTATTTTCAAAATTACCTCAAAATCAAACATGACTTGGCACGGATCATGGTGGGGTGGAGAATATCCATTTCCATCTGAATAACAATAATTCGTCGACAGAAATCATTGTCGAGTCGTCAGAAGTGATATAGAGGGATTTTTCATTTTCAAAATGACTTCAGTAATCAAATATGACTTGGCACGCATCATGGTGGGGAACAGAATATCCATTTCCATCTCAATAACAATAATTTGTCAACAGAAATCATTGTCGGGTCGTCAGAGGGGGTATAGGGGGATTTTTTATTTTCAAAATTACCTCAAAATCAAACATGACTTGGCACGCATCATGGTGGGGTGCAGAATATCCATTTCCATCTGAATAATGATAATTCGTCGATAGAAATCATTGTCGAGTCGTCAGAAGGGATATAGAGGGATTTTTCATTTTCAAAATGACTTCAATAATCAAATATGACTTGGCACGCATCATGGTGGGGAACAGAATATCCATTTCCATCTGAATAACAATAATTCGTCAACAGAAATCATTGTCGGGTCGTTAGAGGGGGTATAGAGGGATTTTTCATTTTCAATATTTCTTCAAAAATCCAATATGACTTGGCACGCATCATGGTGGGGTGCAGAATATCCTTTTCCAACTGAATAACAATAATTCGTCAACAGAAATCATTGTCGGGTCGTCAGAAGGAATATAGAGGGATTTTTCATTTTCAAAATGACTTCAATAATCAAATATGACTTGGCACGAATCATGGTGGGGAACAGAATATCCATTTCCATCTCAATAACAATAATTTGTCAACAGAAATCATTGTCGGGTCGTCAGAGGGGGTATAGAGGGATTTTTCATTTTCAAAATTTCTTCAAAAATCTAATATGACTTGGCAATTATCATGGTGGGGTGCGAAATATCTATGTCCATTTGAATAACAATAATTCGTTAACAAAAATCATTGTCGGGTCGTCAGAGGGGGAATAAAGGGATTTGTCATTTTCAAAATTTCTTCAAAAATCAAATATGACTTGGCACGCATCATGGTGGGGTGCAGAATATCCATTTCCATCTCAATAACAATAATTCGTCAACAGAACTCATTGTCGGGTCGTCAGAGGGGGTATAGAGAGATTTTCATTTTCAAAATTACCTCAATATCAAATATGCCTTGGCACGCATCATGGTGGGGTGCAGAATATCCATTTCCATCTGAATAACAATAATTCGTCAACAGAAATCATTGACGGGTCGTTGGAGGGGGTATAGAGGGATTTTTCATTTTCAAAATTTCTTCAAAAATCAAATATGACTTGGCACGCATCATGGTGGGGTGCAGAATATCCATTTCCATCTCAATAACAATAATTCGTCAACAGAACTCATTGTCGGGTCGTCAGAGGGGGTATAGAGAGATTTTCATTTTCAAAATTACCTCAAAATCAAATATGACTTGGCACGCATCATGGTGTGGTACAGAATATCCATTTCCATCTCAATAACAAAGTATCCATGTCCATCTGGATAACAATAATTCTTCAATTTAAATCATTGTCGTGTCGTCAGAGGGGGTATAGAGGGATTTTTCATTTTCAAAATTACCTCAAAATCAAATATGACTTGGCACGTTTCATAGTGGGGTGCAGAAAATCCATTACCATCTGAATAACAATAATTTGTCGACAGAAATCATTGACGGGTCGTTGGAGGGGGTATAGAGGGATTTTTCATAATCAAAATGATTTCAAAAATCATACATGACATGGCACGCATCATGGCGGGGTGCAAAGTAATGGATATGGATATGGATATATCTGAATAACAATAACTCGTCAACAGAAATCATTGTCGGGTCGTTAGAGGGGGTATAGAGGGATTTTCCATTTTCAATATATCTTCAAAAATCTAATATGACTTGGCACGCATCATGGTGGGGTGCAAAGTATCCATGTCCATCTGAATAAAAATAATTCGTCAACAGAAATCATTGTCGCGTCGTCAGAGGGGGTATAGAGTGATTTTTCATAATCAAAATGATTTCAAAAATCATATATGACATGGCACGCATCATGGCGGGGTGTAAAGTATCCATATATATCTAAATAACAATAATTCGTCAACAGAAATCATTGTCGGGTCGTTAGAGGGGGTATAGAGGGATTTTCCATTTTCAAAATTACCTCAAACTCAAATATGACTTGGCACGCATCATGGTGGGGTGCAGAATATCCATTTCCATCTGAATAACAATAATTCGTCAATAGAAATCATTGACGGGTCGTTAGAGGGTGTATAGAGGGATTTTTCATTTTCAAAATTTCTTCAAAAATCTAAAATGACTTGGCAATTATCTTGGTGGGGTGCGAAATATCTATGTCCATCTGAATAACAATAATTCGTTAACAGAAATCATTGTCGGGTCGTTAGAGGGGGTATAGAGGGATTTTTCATTTTCAATATATCTTCAAAAATCTAATATGACTTGGCACGCATCATGGTGGGGTGCAAAGTATCCATGTCCATCAGAATAATAATAATTCATCAACAGAAATTATTGTCGGGTCGTCAGAGGGGGTATAGAGGGATTTTTCATTATCAAAATGACTTCAAAAATCAAATATGACTTGGCACGCATCATAGTAGGGTGCAGAATATCCAATTCCATCTGAATAACAAGAATTCGTCGACAGAAATCATTGTCGAGTCGTTAGAGGGGGTATAGAGGGATTGTTTATTTTCAAAATTACCACAAAATCAAACATGACTTGGCACGCATCATGGTGGGGTGCAGAATATCCATTTCCATCTGAATAACAATAATTCGTCTACAGAAATCATTGTCGAGTCGTTAGAGGGGATTTCTCATTTTCAATATTTCTTCAATTATCTAATATGACTTGGCACGCATCATGGTGGGGTGTAAAGTATCCATGTCCATCAGAATAACAATAATTCATCAACAGAAATCATTGTCGGGTCGTCAGAGGGGGTATAGAGGGATTTTTCATTATTAAAATTACTCCAAAAATCAAATATGACTTGGCACGCATCATAGTAGGGTGCAGAATATCCAGTTCCATCTGAATAACAATAATTCGTCGACAGAAATCATTGTCGAGTCGTTAGAGGGGGTATAGAGGGATTGTTTATTTTCAAAATTACCACAAAATCAAACATGACTTGGCACGCATCATGGTGGGGTGCAGAATATCCATTTCCATCTGAATAATAATAATTCGTCTACTGAAATCATTGTCGAGTCGTTAGAGGGGGTAAAGAAGGATTTCTCATTTTCAATATTTCTTCAAATATCTAACATATGACTTGGCACGCATCATGGTGGGGTGCAGAATATCTATTTCCATCTGAATAACAATAATTCGTCGACAGAAATCGTTGTCGGGTCGTCAGAGGGGGTATAGAGGGATTTTTCATTATCAAAATGACTTCAAAAATCAAATATGACTTGGCACGCATCATAGTAGGGTGCAGAATATCCAATTCCATCTGAATAACAAGAATTCGTCAACAGAAATCATTGTCGGGTCGTTAGAGGGGGTATAGAGGGATTTCTCATTTTCAATATTTCATCAAAAATCCAATATGACTTGGCACGCATCATGGTGGGGTGCAGAATATCTATTTCCATCTGAATAACAAAAATTCGTCGACAGAAATCATTGTCGGGTCGTTAGAGGGAGTATAGAGGGATTTATCATTTTCAAAATTACCTCAAAATCAAATATGACTTGGTACGCAACATGGTGAGGGGCAGAATATTCATTTCCATCTGAATAACAATAATTCGTCAACAGAAATCATTGTAGGGTCGTTAGAGGGGGTATAGAGGGATTTTTCATTTTCAATATTTCCTCAAAAATCCAATATGACTTGGCACGCATCATGGTGGGGTGCAGAATATCCATTTCCAACTAAATAACAATAATTCGTCAACAGAAATCATTGTCGGGTCGTCAGAAGGGATATAGAGGGATTTTTCATTTTCAAAATTACCTCAAAATCAAATATGACTTGGCACGCATCATGGTGGGGTGCAGAATATCCATTTCCATCTGAATAACAATGATTCGTCAACAGAAATCATTATCGGGTCGTCAGAGGGGGTATAGAGGGATTTTTCATTTTCAAAATGACTTCAAAAATCAAATATGATTTGGCACGCATCATGGAGGGGTGCAGAATATCCATTTCCATCTGAATAACAATATTTTGTCATCAGAAATCATTATTCGGTCATTAGAGGGGGATATAGAGCGATTTTTCATTTTCAAAATTACTTCTATAATCAAATATGACTTGGCACGCATCATGGTGGGGAACAGAATATCCATTTCCATCTCAATAACAATAATTTGTCTACAGAAATCATTGTCGGGTCATCAGAGGGGGTATAGAGGGATGTTTCATTTTCAATATTTCTTCAAAAATCTAATATGACTTGGCACGCATCATGGTGGGGTGCAAAGTATCCATGTCCATCAGAATAACAATAATTCATCAACAGAAATCATTGTCGGGTCGTCAGAGGGGGTATAGAGGGATTTTTCATTATCAAAATGACTTCAAAAATCAATTATGACTTGGCACGCATCATAGTAGGGTGCAGAATATTCAATTCCATCTGAATAACAAGAATTCGTCAACAGAAATCATTGTCGGGTCGTTAGAGGGGGTATAGAGGGATTTCTCATTTTCAATATTTCATCAAAAATCTAATATGACTTGGCACGCATCATGGTGGGGTGCAGAATATCTATTTCCATCTGAATAACAATAATTCGTCGACAGAAGTCATTGTCGGGTCGTTAAAGGGGGTATAGAGGGATTTTTCATTTTCAAAATTACCTCAAAATCAAATATGACTTGGTACGCAACATGGTGAGGTGCAGAATATTCATTTCCATCTGCATAACAATAATTCGTCAACAGAAATCATTGTCGGGTCGTTAGAGGGGGCATAGAGGGATCTTTCATTTTCAATATTTCTTCAAAAATCCAATATGACTTGGCACGCATCATGGTGGGGTGCAGAATATCTATTTCCAACTGAATAACAATAATTCGTCAACAGAAATCATTGTCGGGTCGTCAGAAGGGATATAGAGGGATTTTTCATTTTCAAAATGACTTCAATAATCAAATATGACTTGGCACGCATCATGGTGGGGAACAGAATATCCATTTCCATCTCAATAACAATAATTTGTCTACAGAAATCATTGTCGGGTCATCAGAGGGGGTATAGAGGGATGTTTCATTTTCAATATTTCTTCAAAAATCTAATATGACTTGGCACGCATCATGGTGGGGTGCAGAATATCCATGTCCATCTAAATAACAATAATTCGTCAACAGAAATCATTGTCGGGTCGTCAGAGGGGATATAGAGGGATTTTTTATTTTCAAAATTACCTCAAAATCAAACATGACTTGGCACGGATCATGGTGGGGTGGAGAATATCCATTTCCATCTGAATAACAATAATTCGTCGACAGAAATCATTGTCGAGTCGTCAGAAGTGATATAGAGGGATTTTTCATTTTCAAAATGACTTCAGTAATCAAATATGACTTGGCACGCATCATGGTGGGGAACAGAATATCCATTTCCATCTCAATAACAATAATTTGTCAACAGAAATCATTGTCGGGTCGTCAGAGGGGGTATAGGGGGATTTTTTATTTTCAAAATTACCTCAAAATCAAACATGACTTGGCACGCATCATGGTGGGGTGCAGAATATCCATTTCCATCTGAATAATGATAATTCGTCGACAGAAATCATTGTCGAGTCGTCAGAAGGGATATAGAGGGATTTTTCATTTTCAAAATGACTTCAATAATCAAATATGACTTGGCACGCATCATGGTGGGGAACAGAATATCCATTTCCATCTGAATAACAATAATTCGTCAACAGAAATCATTGTCGGGTCGTTAGAGGGGGTATAGAGGGATTTTTCATTTTCAATATTTCTTCAAAAATCCAATATGACTTGGCACGCATCATGGTGGGGTGCAGAATATCCTTTTCCAACTGAATAACAATAATTCGTCAACAGAAATCATTGTCGGGTCGTCAGAAGGAATATAGAGGGATTTTTCATTTTCAAAATGACTTCAATAATCAAATATGACTTGGCACGAATCATGGTGGGGAACAGAATATCCATTTCCATCTCAATAACAATAATTTGTCAACAGAAATCATTGTCGGGTCGTCAGAGGGGGTATAGAGGGATTTTTTATTTTCAAAATCACCTCAAAATCAAAAATGACTTGGCACGCAACATGGTGGGGTGCATAATATCCATTTCCATCTGAATAATAATAATTCGTCAGCAGAAATCATTGTCGGGTCGTTAGAGGGGATGTAGAGGGATTTTTCATTTTCAATATTTCTTCAAAAATCTAATATGACTTGGCACGCATCATGGTGGGGTGCAAAGTATCCATGTCCATCTGAATAACAATAATTCGTCAATTTAAATCATTGTCTTGTCGTCAGAGGGGGATAGAGGTATTTCTCATTTTAAAAATTTCTTCAAAAATCTAATATGACTTGGCATCATAGTGGGGTGCAAAGTATCCATATATATCTAAATAACAATAATTTTTCAACAGAAATCATTGTCGGGTCGTTAGAGGGGGTATAGAGAGATTTTCCTTTTTCAATATTTCTTAAAAAATCTAATATTACTTGACACGCATCATGGTGGGGTGCAGAATATCCATATCTATCTGAATAACAATAATTCCTTAACAGAATTTATTGTCGTGTCGTCAGAGTGGGTATAGAGGGATTTTTCATTTTCAAAATTACCTCAAAATCAAAAATGACTTGGCACGCATCATGGTGGGGTGCAAAGTATTCATGTATATCTAACTAACAATGATTCGTTAACATAAATCATTGTCGTGTCGTCAGAGGGGGTATAGAGGGATTTTTCATTTTCAAAATTACCTCAAAATCAAATATGACTTGGCACGCAACATGGTGGGGTGCAGAATATCCATTTCCATCTGAATAACAATAATTCGTCAGCAGAAATCATTGTCGGGTCGTTAGAGGGGATGTAGAGGGATTTATCATTTTCAATATTTCTTCAAAAATCTTATATGACTTGGCACGCATCATGGTGGGGTGCAGAATATCCTTTCCAATCTGAATAACAATAATTCGTCAACAGAAATCATTGTCGGGTCGTCAGAGGGGGTATAGAGGGATTTTTCATTTTCAAAATTTCTTCAAAAATCTAATATGACTTGGCAATTATCATGGTGGGGTGCGAAATATCTATGTCCATTTGAATAACAATAATTCGTTAACAAAAATCATTGTCGGGTCGTCAGAGGGGGAATAAAGGGATTTGTCATTTTCAAAATTTCTTCAAAAATCAAATATGACTTGGCACGCATCATGGTGGGGTGCAGAATATCCATTTCCATCTCAATAACAATAATTCGTCAACAGAACTCATTGTCGGGTCGTCAGAGGGGGTATAGAGAGATTTTCATTTTCAAAATTACCTCAATATCAAATATGCCTTGGCACGCATCATGGTGGGGTGCAGAATATCCATTTCCATCTGAATAACAATAATTCGTCAACAGAAATCATTGACGGGTCGTTGGAGGGGGTATAGAGGGATTTTTCATTTTCAAAATTTCTTCAAAAATCAAATATGACTTGGCACGCATCATGGTGGGGTGCAGAATATCCATTTCCATCTCAATAACAATAATTCGTCAACAGAACTCATTGTCGGGTCGTCAGAGGGGGTATAGAGAGATTTTCATTTTCAAAATTACCTCAAAATCAAATATGACTTGGCACGCATCATGGTGGGGTGCAGAATATCCATTTCCATCTGAATAACAATAATTCGTCAACAGAAATCATTGACGGGTCGTTGGAGGGGGTATAGAGGGATTTTTCATTTTCAAAATTTCTTCAATAATCTAATATGACTTGGCACGCATCATGGTGTGGTACAGAATATCCATTTCCATCTCAATAACAAAGTATCCATGTCCATCTGAATAACAATAATTCTTCAATTTAAATCATTGTCGTGTCGTCAGAGGGGGTATAGAGGGATTTTTCATTTTCAAAATTACCTCAAAATCAAATATGACTTGGCACGTTTCATAGTGGGGTGCAGAAAATCCATTACCATCTGAATAACAATAATTTGTCGACAGAAATCATTGACGGGTCGTTGGAGGGGGTATAGAGGGATTTTTCATAATCAAAATGATTTCAAAAATCATACATGACATGGCACGCATCATGGCGGGGTGCAAAGTAATGGATATGGATATGTATATATCTGAATAACAATAATTCGTCAACAGAAATCATTGTCGGGTCGTTAGAGGGGGTATAGAGGGATTTTCCATTTTCAATATATCTTCAAAAATCTAATATGACTTGGCACGCATCATGGTGGGGTGCAAAGTATCCATGTCCATCTGAATAAAAATAATTCGTCAACAGAAATCATTGTCGCGTCGTCAGAGGGGGTATAGAGTGATTTTTCATAATCAAAATGATTTCAAAAATCATATATGACATGGCACGCATCATGGCGGGGTGTAAAGTATCCATATATATCTAAATAACAATAATTCGTCAACAGAAATCATTGTCGGGTCGTTAGAGGGGGTATAGAGGGATTTTCCATTTTCAAAATTACCTCAAACTCAAATATGACTTGGCACGCATCATGGTGGGGTGCAAAGTATTCATGTATATCTAAATAACAATGATTCGTTAACAGAAATCATTGTCGTGTCGTCAGAGGGGGTATAGAGGGATTTTTCATTTTCAAAATTACCTCAAAATCAAAAATGACTTGGCACGCAACATGGTGGGGTGCAAAGTATTCATGTTTATCTAAATAACAATAATTCGTTAACAGAAATCATTGTCGTGTCGTCAGAGGGGGTATAGAGGGATTTTTTATTTTCAAAATTACCTCAAAATCAAAAATGACTTGGCACGCAACATGGTGGGGTGCATAATATCCATTTCCATCTGAATAATAATAATTCGTCAGCAGAAATCATTGTCGGGTCGTTAGAGGGGATGTAGAGGGATTTTTCATTTTCAATATTTCTTCAAAAATCTAATATGACTTGGCACGCATCATAGTGGGGTGCAAAGTATCCATATATATCTAAATAACAATAATTTTTCAACAGAAATCATTGTCGGGTCGTTAGAGGGGGTATAGAGAGATTTTCCATTTTCAATATTTCTTTAAAAATCTAATATTACTTGACACGCATCATGGTGGGGTGCAGAATATCCATATCTATCTGAATAACAATAATTCCTTAACAGAATTTATTGTCGTGTCGTCAGAGTGGGTATAGAGGGATTTTTCATTTTCAAAATTACCTCAAAATCAAAAATGACTTGGCACGCATCATGGTGGGGTGCAAAGTATTCATGTATATCTAAATAACAATGATTCGATAACAGAAATCATTGTCGTGTCGTCAGAGGAGGTATAGAGGGATTTTTCATCTTCAAAATTACCTCAAAATCAAAAATGACTTGGCACGCAACATGGTGGGGTGCATAATATCCATTTCCATCTGAATAATAATAATTCGTCAGCAGAAATCATTGTCGGGTCGTTAGAGGGGATGTAGAGGGATTTTTCATTTTCAATATTTCTTCAAAAATCTAATATGACTTGGCACGCATCATGGTGGGGTGCAAAGTATCCATGTCCATCTGAATAACAATAATTCGTCAATTTAAATCATTGTCTTGTCGTCAGAGGGGGATAGAGGTATTTCTCATTTTAAAAATTTCTTCAAAAATCTAATATGACTTGGCATCATAGTGGGGTGCAAAGTATCCATATATATCTAAATAACAATAATTTTTCAACAGAAATCATTGTCGGGTCGTTAGAGGGGGTATAGAGAGATTTTCCTTTTTCAATATTTCTTTAAAAATCTAATATTACTTGACACGCATCATGGTGGGGTGCAGAATATCCATATCTATCTGAATAACAATAATTCCTTAACAGAATTTATTGTCGTGTCGTCAGAGTGGGTATAGAGGGATTTTTCATTTTCAAAATTACCTCAAAATCAAAAATGACTTGGCACGCATCATGGTGGGGTGCAAAGTATTCATGTATATCTAACTAACAATGATTCGTTAACATAAATCATTGTCGTGTCGTCAGAGGGGGTATAGAGGGATTTTTCATTTTCAAAATTACCTCAAAATCAAATATGACTTGGCACGCAACATGGTGGGGTGCAGAATATCCATTTCCATCTGAATAACAATAATTCGTCAGCAGAAATCATTGTCGGGTCGTTAGAGGGGATGTAGAGGGATTTTTCATTTTCAATATTTCTTCAAAAATCTTATATGACTTGGCACGCATCATGGTGGGGTGCAGAATATCCTTTCCAATCTGAATAACAATAATTCGTCAACAGAAATCATTGTCGGGTCGTCAGAGGGGGTATAGAGGGATTTTTCAATTTCAAAATTAACCTCAAAATCAAATATGACTTGGCCCGCATCATGGTGGGAAGCAGAATATCCATTTCCATATGATTAACAATAATTCGTCAATAGAAATCAGTGACGGGTCGTTAGAGGGGGTATAGAGGGATTTTTCATTTTCAAAATTTCTTCAAAAATCTAATATGACTTGGCAATTATCATGGTGGGGTGCGAAATATCTATGTCCATTTGAATAACAATAATTCGTTAACAAAAATCATTGTCGGGTCGTCAGAGGGGGAATAAAGGGATTTGTCATTTTCAAAATTTCTTCAAAAATCAAATATGACTTGGCACGCATCATGGTGGGGTGCAGAATATCCATTTCCATCTCAATAACAATAATTCGTCAACAGAACTCATTGTCGGGTCGTCAGAGGGGGTATAGAGAGATTTTCATTTTCAAAATTACCTCAATATCAAATATGCCTTGGCACGCATCATGGTGGGGTGCAGAATATCCATTTCCATCTGAATAACAATAATTCGTCAACAGAAATCATTGACGGGTCGTTGGAGGGGGTATAGAGGGATTTTTCATTTTCAAAATTTCTTCAAAAATCAAATATGACTTGGCACGCATCATGGTGGGGTGCAGAATATCCATTTCCATCTCAATAACAATAATTCGTCAACAGAACTCATTGTCGGGTCGTCAGAGGGGGTATAGAGAGATTTTCATTTTCAAAATTACCTCAAAATCAAATATGACTTGGCACGCATCATGGTGGGGTGCAGAATATCCATTTCCATCTGAATAACAATAATTCGTCAACAGAAATCATTGACGGGTCGTTGGAGGGGGTATAGAGGGATTTTTCATTTTCAAAATTTCTTCAATAATCTAATATGACTTGGCACGCATCATGGTGTGGTACAGAATATCCATTTCCATCTCAATAACAAAGTATCCATGTCCATCTGAATAACAATAATTCTTCAATTTAAATCATTGTCGTGTCGTCAGAGGGGGTATAGAGGGATTTTTCATTTTCAAAATTACCTCAAAATCAAATATGACTTGGCACGTTTCATAGTGGGGTGCAGAAAATCCATTACCATCTGAATAACAATAATTTGTCGACAGAAATCATTGACGGGTCGTTGGAGGGGGTATAGAGGGATTTTTCATAATCAAAATGATTTCAAAAATCATACATGACATGGCACGCATCATGGCGGGGTGCAAAGTAATGGATATGGATATGGATATATCTGAATAACAATAATTCGTCAACAGAAATCATTGTCGGGTCGTTAGAGGGGGTATAGAGGGATTTTCCATTTTCAATATATCTTCAAAAATCTAATATGACTTGGCACGCATCATGGTGGGGTGCAAAGTATCCATGTCCATCTGAATAAAAATAATTCGTCAACAGAAATCATTGTCGCGTCGTCAGAGGGGGTATAGAGTGATTTTTCATAATCAAAATGATTTCAAAAATCATATATGACATGGCACGCATCATGGCGGGATGTAAAGTATCCATATATATCTAAATAACAATAATTCGTCAACAGAAATCATTGTCGTGTCGTCAGAGGGGGTATAGAGGGATTTTTCATTTTCAAAATTACCTCAAAATCAAAAATGACTTGGCACGCAACATGGTGGGGTGCAAAGTATTCATGTTTATCTAAATAACAATAATTCGTTAACAGAAATCATTGTCGTGTCGTCAGAGGGGGTATAGAGGGATTTTTCATTTTCAAAATTACCTCAAAATCAAAAATGACTTGGCACGCAACATGGTGGGGTGCAAAGTATTCATGTTTATCTAAATAACAATAATTCGTTAACAGAAATCATTGTCGTGTCGTCAGAGAGGGTATAGAGGGATTTTTTATTTTCAAAATTACCTCAAAATCAAAAATGACTTGGCACGCAACATGGTGGGGTGCATAATATCCATTTCCATCTGAATAATAATAATTCGTCAGCAGAAATCATTGTCGGGTCGTTAGAGGGGATGTAGAGGGATTTTTCATTTTCAATATTTCTTCAAAAATCTAATATGACTTGGCACGCATCATAGTGGGGTGCAAAGTATCCATATATATCTAAATAACAATAATTTTTCAACAGAAATCATTGTCGGGTCGTTAGAGGGGGTATAGAGAGATTTTCCATTTTCAATATTTCTTTAAAAATCTAATATTACTTGACACGCATCATGGTGGGGTGCAGAATATCCATATCTATCTGAATAACAATAATTCCTTAACAGAATTTATTGTCGTGTCGTCAGAGTGGGTATAGAGGGATTTTTCATTTTCAAAATTACCTCAAAATCAAAAATGACTTGGCACGCATCATGGTGGGGTGCAAAGTATTCATGTATATCTAAATAACAATGATTCGATAACAGAAATCATTGTCGTGTCGTCAGAGGAGGTATAGAGGGATTTTTCATCTTCAAAATTACCTCAAAATCAAAAATGACTTGGCACGCAACATGGTGGGGTGCATAATATCCATTTCCATCTGAATAATAATAATTCGTCAGCAGAAATCATTGTCGGGTCGTTAGAGGGGAAGTAGAGGGATTTTTCATTTTCAATATTTCTTCAAAAATCTAATATGACTTGGCACGCATCATGGTGGGGTGCAAAGTATCCATGTCCATCTGAATAACAATAATTCGTCAATTTAAATCATTGTCGTGTGGTCAGAGGGGGATAGAGGTATTTCTCATTTTCAAAATTTCTTCAAAAATCTAATATGACTTGGCACGCATCATAGTGGGGTGCAAAGTATCTATAAATATCTAAATAACAATAATTTTTCAACAGAAATCATTGTCGGGTCGTTAGATGGGGTATAGAGAGATTTTCCATTTTCAATATTTCTTTAAAAATCTAATATTACTTGACACGCATCATGGTGGGGTGCAGAATATCCATATCTATCTGAATAACAATAATTCCTTAACAGAATTTATTGTCGTGTGGTCAGAGGGGGTATAGAGGGACTTTTCATTTTCAAAATTACCTCAAAATCAAATATGACTTGGCACTTATCATGGTGGGGTGCAAAGTATTCATGTTTAGCTAACTAACAATGATTCGTTAACATAAATCATTGTCGTGTCGTCAGAGGGGGTATAGAGGGATTTTTCATTTTCAAAATTACCTCAAAATCAAATATGACTTGGCACGCAACATGGTGGGGTGCAGAATATCCATTTCCATCTGAATAACAATAATTTGTCAGCAGAAATCATTGTCGGGTCGTTAGAGGGGATGTAGAGGGATTTTTCATTTTCAATATTTCTTCAAAAATCTTATATGACTTGGCACGCATCATGGTGGGGTGCAGAATATCCTTTCCCATCTGAATAACAATAATTCGTCAACAGAAATCATTGTCGGGTCATCAGAGGGGGTATAGAGGGATTTTTCATTTTCAAAATTACTTCAAAAATCTAATATGACTTGGCACGCATCATGGTGGGTCGCAAAGTATCCATGTCCATCTGAATAACATTAATTCGTCAACATAAATCATTGTCGTGTCGTCAGAGGGGGTATAGAGTGATTTTTCATTTTCAAAATTACTTACAAAATCAAATATGACTTGGCACGTATCATGGTGGAGTGCATAATATCCATTTTCATCTTAATTACCATATTTCGTCAACAGAAATTATTGTCGGATCGTCAAAGGGGGTTAAAGGGAATTTTCATTATCAAAATTACTTCAAAAATCGAATATCACTTGGCACGCAGCATAGTAGGGTGCAAAATATTCATTTCCATCTGAATAACAATAATTCGTCAACAGGAATCATTGTCGGGTCGTCAGAGGGGGTATAGAGGGATTTCTCATTATCAAAATGACTTAAAAAATCAAATATGACTTGGCACGAATCATAGTAGGGTGCAGAATATATATTTCCATCTGAATAACATGAATTCGTCAACAGAAATCATAGTCGGGTCGTTAGAGGGGGTATAGACGGATTTTTCATTTTCAATATTTCTTCAAAACTCCAATATGACTTGGCACGCATCATGGTGGGGTGCAGAATATCTATTTCCATCTGAATAACAATAAATCGTCTACAGAAATCATTGTCGGGTCGTTAGAGGGGGTATCGAGGGATTTTTCATTTTCAAAATCTCCTCAAAATCAAATATGACTTGGCACGCAACATGGCAGAATATTCATTTCCATCCGAATAACAATAATTCGTCAAAAGATATCATTGTCGGGTCGTTAGAGGGGGTATAGAGGGATTTTTCATTTTCAATATTTCTTCAAAAATCCAATATGACTTGGCACGCATCATGGTGGGGTGCAGAATATCCATTTCCATCTGAATAACAATAATTCGTCAACAGAACTCATTGTCGGGCCGTTAGAGGGGGTATAGAGGGATTTTTCATTTTCAAAATTACCTCAAAATCTAATATGACTTGGCACGCATCATGGTGGGGTGCAAAGTATTCATGTATATCTAACTAACAATAATTGGTTAGCAGAAATCATTGTCGTGTCGTCAGAGGGTGTAGAGGGATTTTTCATTATCAAAATGATTTCAATAATCAAATATGACATGGCACGCATCATAGTGGGGTACAGAATATCCATTTCCATCTCAATAACAATGATTTGTTAACAGAAATCATTGTCGGGACGTCAGAGGGGGTATAGAGGGATTTTTCATTTTCAAAATTACCTCAAAATCAAAAATGACTTGGCATGCATCATGGTGGGGTGCAAAGTATCCATGTCCATCTGAATAACAATAAATCTTCAATTTAAATCATTGTCGTGACGTCAGAGGGGGTATAGAGGGATTTTTCATTTTCAAAATTACCTCAAAATCAAATATGACTTGGCACGCATCAAAGTGGGGTGCAGAATATCCATTACCATCTGAATAACAATAATTTGTCGACAGAAATCATTGACGGGTCGTTGGAGGGGGTATAGAGGGATTTTTCATAATGAAAATGATTTCAAAAATCATATATGACATGGCACGCATCATGGCGGGGTGCAAAGTATCCATATATATCTAAATAACAATAATACGTCAACAGAAATCATTGTCGGGTCGTTAGAGGGGGTATAGAGGGAATTTCCATTTTCAATATATCTTCAAAAATCTAATATGACTTGGCACGCATCATGGTGGGGTGCAAAGTATCCATGTCCATCTGAATAAAAATAATTCGTCAACAGAAATCATTGTCGCGACGTCAGAGGGGGTATAGAGGGATTTTTCATAATCAAAATGATTTCAAATATCATATATGACATGGCACGCATCATGGCGGTGTGCAAAGTATCCATATATATCTAAATAACAATAATTCGTCAACAGAAATCATTGTCGGGTCGTTAGAGGGGGTATAGAGGGATTTTCCATTTTCAATATTTCTTCAAAAATCTAATATTACTTGGCACGCATCATAGTGGGGTGCAGAATATCCATATCTATCTGAATAACAATAATTCCTTAACAGAAATTATTGTCGTGTCGTCAGAGGGGGTATAGAGGGATTTTTCATTTTCAAAATTACCTCAAACTCAAATATGACTTGGCACGCATCATGGTGGGGTGCAAAGTATTCATGTATATCTAAATAACAATGATTCGTTAACAGAAATCATTGTCGTGTCGTCAGAGGGGGTATAGAGGGATTTTTCATTTTCAAAATTACCTCAAAATCAAAAATGACTTGGCACGCAACATGGTGGGGTGCATAATATCCATTTCCATCAAAATAATAATAATTCGTCAGCAGAAATCATCGTCGGGTCGTTAGAGGGGATGTAGAGTGATTTTTCATTTTCAATATTTCTTCAAAAATCTAATATGACTTGGCACGCATCATGGTGGGGTGCAAAGTATCCATATCCATCTGAATAACAATAATTCGTCAATTTAAATCATTGTCGTGTCGTCAGAGGGGGATAGAGGTATTTCTCATTTTCAAAATTTCTTCAAAAATCTAATATTACTTGGCACGCATCATAGTGGGGTGCAAAGTATCCATATATATCTAAATAACAATAATTTTTCAACAGAAATCATTGTCGGGTCGTTAGAGGGGGTATAGAGAGATTTTCCATTTTCAATATTTCTTCAAAAATCTAATATTACTTGACACGCATCATGGTTAGGTGCAGAATATCCATATCTATCTGAATAACAATAATTCCTTAACAGAATTTATTGTCGTGTCGTCAGAGGGGGTATAGAGAGATTTTTCATTTTCAAAATTACTTCAAAAATCTAATATGACTTGTCACGCATCATGGTGGGTTGCAAAGTATCCATGTCCATCTGAATAACAATAATTCGTCTATTTAAATCATTGTCGTGTTGTCAGAGGGGGTATAGAGGTATTTCTCATTTTCAAAATTACTTCAAAAATCTAATATGACTTGGCACGCATCATAGTGGGTTGCAAAGTATTCATATATATTTAAATAACAATAATTCGTCAACAGAAATCATTGTCGGGTCGTTAGAGGGGGTATAGAGGGATTTTTCATTTTCAATATTTCTTCAAAAATCTAATATTACTTGGCACGCATCATGATGGGGTGCAGAATATCCATATCCATCTGAATAACAATAATTCCTCAACAGAAATTATTGTCGTGTCGTCAGAGGGGGTATAGAGAGATTTTTCATTTTCAAAATTACCTCAAAATCTAATATGACTTGGCACGCATCATGGTGGGGTGCAAAGTATTCATGTATATCTATCTAACAATAATTGGTTAACAGAAATCATTGTCGTGTCGTCAGAGGGTGTAGAGGGATTTTTCATTATCAAAATGATTTCAATAATCAAATATGACATGGCACGCATCATAGTGGGGTACAGAATATCCATTTCCATCTCAATAACAATGATTTGTCAACAGAAATCATTGTCGGTACGTCAGAGGGGGTATAGAGGGATTTTTCATTATCAAAATTACCTCAAAATCAAATATGACTTGGCACGCATCATGGTGGGGTGCAGAATATCCATTTCCATCTGAATAACAATAATTCGTCAAAAGAAATCATTGACGGGTCGTTGGAGGGGGTATAGAGGGATTTTTCATTTTCAAAATTTCTTCAATAATCTAATATGACTTGGCACGCATCATGGTGTGGTACAGAATATCCATTTCCATCTCAATAACAAAGTATCCATGTCCATCTGAATAACAATAATTCTTCAATTTAAATCATTGTCGTGTCGTCAGAGGGGGTATAGAGGGATTTTTCATTTTCAAAATTACCTCAAAATCAAATATGACTTGGCACGTTTCATAGTGGGGTGCAGAAAATCCATTACCATCTGAATAACAATAATTTGTCGACAGAAATCATTGACGGGTCGTTGGAGGGGGTATAGAGGGATTTTTCATAATCAAAATGATTTCAAAAATCATACATGACATGGCACGCATGATGGCGGGGTGCAGAATATCCATATCTATCTGAATAACAATAATTCCTTAACAGAATTTATTGTCGTGTCGTCAGAGTGGGTATAGAGGGATTTTTCATTTTCAAAATTACCTCAAAATCAAAAATGACTTGGCACGCATCATGGTGGGGTGCAAAGTATTCATGTATATCTAACTAACAATGATTCGTTAACATAAATCATTGTCGTGTCGTCAGAGGGGGTATAGAGGGATTTTTCATTTTCGAAATTACCTCAAAATCAAATATGACTTGGCACGCAACATGGTGGGGTGCAGAATATCCATTTCCATCTGAATAACAATAATTCGTCAGCAGAAATCATTGTCGGGTCGTTAGAGGGGATGTAGAGGGATTTTTCATTTTCAATATTTCTTCAAAAATCTTATATGACTTGGCACGCATCATGGTGGGGTGCAGAATATCCTTTCCAATCTGAATAACAATAATTCGTCAACAGAAATCATTGTCGGGTCGTCAGAGGGGGTATAGAGGAATTTTTCAATTTCAAAATTAACCTCAAAATCAAATATGACTTGGCCCGCATCATGGTGGGAAGCAGAATATCCATTTCCATATGAATAACAATAATTCGTCAATAGAAATCAGTGACGGGTCGTTAGAGGGGGTATAGAGGGATTTTTCATTTTCAAAATTTCTTCAAAAATCTAATATGACTTGGCAATTATCATGGTGGGGTGCGAAATATCTATGTCCATTTGAATAACAATAATTCGTTAACAAAAATCATTGTCGGGTCGTCAGAGGGGGAATAAAGGGATTTGTCATTTTCAAAATTTCTTCAAAAATCAAATATGACTTGGCACGCATCATGGTGGGGTGCAGAATATCCATTTCCATCTCAATAACAATAATTCGTCAACAGAACTCATTGTCGGGTCGTCAGAGGGGGTATAGAGAGATTTTCATTTTCAAAATTACCTCAATATCAAATATGCCTTGGCACGCATCATGGTGGGGTGCAGAATATCCATTTCCATCTGAATAACAATAATTCGTCAACAGAAATCATTGACGGGTCGTTGGAGGGGGTATAGAGGGATTTTTCATTTTCAAAATTTCTTCAAAAATCAAATATGACTTGGCACGCATCATGGTGGGGTGCAGAATATCCATTTCCATCTCAATAACAATAATTCGTCAACAGAACTCATTGTCAGGTCGTCAGAGGGGGTATAGAGAGATTTTCATTTTCAAAATTACCTCAAAATCAAATATGACTTGGCACGCATCATGGTGGGGTGCAGAATATCCATTTCCATCTGAATAACAATAATTCGTCAACAGAAATCATTGACGGGTCGTTGGAGGGGGTATAGAGTGATTTTTCATTTTCAAAATTTCTTCAATAATCTAATATGACTTGGCACGCATCATGGTGTGGTACAGAATATCCATTTCCATCTCAATAACAAAGTATCCATGTCCATCTGAATAACAATAATTCTTCAATTTAAATCATTGTCGTGTCGTCAGAGGGGGTATAGAGGGAATTTTCATTTTCAAAATTACCTCAAAATCAAATATGACTTGGCACGTTTCATAGTGGGGTGCAGAAAATCCATTACCATCTGAATAACAATAATTTGTCGACAGAAATCATTGACGGGTCGTTGGAGGGGGTATAGAGGGATTTTTCATAATCAAAATGATTTCAAAAATCATACATGACATGGCACGCATCATGGCGGGGTGCAAAGTAATGGATATGGATATGGATATATCTGAATAACAATAATTCATCAACAGAAATCATTGTCGGGTCGTTAGAGGGGGTATAGAGGGATTTTCCATTTTCAATATATCTTCAAAAATCTAATATGACTTGGCACGCATCATGGTGGGGTGCAAAGTATCCATGTCCATCTGAATAAAAATAATTCATCAACAGAAATCATTGTCGCGTCGTCAGAGGGGGTATAGAGTGATTTTTCATAATCAAAATGATTTCAAAAATCATATATGACATGGCACGCATCATGGCGGGGTGTAAAGTATCCATATATATCTAAATAACAATAATTCGTCAACAGAAATCATTGTCGGGTCGTTAGAGGGGGTATAGAGGGATTTTCCATTTTCAAAATTACCTCAAACTCAAATATGACTTGGCACGCATCATGGTGGGGTGCAAAGTATTCATGTATATCTAAATAACAATGATTCGTTAACAGAAATCATTGTCGTGTCGTCAGAGGGGGTATAGAGGGATTTTTCATTTTCAAAATTACCTCAAAATCAAAAATGACTTGGCACGCAACATGGTGGGGTGCAAAGTATTCATGTTTATCTAAATAACAATAATTCGTTAACAGAAATCATTGTCGTGTCGTCAGAGGGGGTATAGAGGGATTTTTTATTTTCAAAATTACCTCAAAATCAAAAATGACTTGGCACGCAACATGGTGGGGTGCATAATATCCATTTCCATCTGAACAATAATAATTCGTCAGCAGAAATCATTGTCGGGTCGTTAGAGGGGATGTAGAGGGATTTTTCATTTTCAATATTTCTTCAAAAATCTAATATGACTTGGCACGCATCATAGTGGGGTGCAAAGTATCCATATATATCTAAATAACAATAATTTTTCAACAGAAATCATTGTCGGGTCGTTAGAGGGGGTATAGAGAGATTTTCCATTTTCAATATTTCTTTAAAAATCTAATATTACTTGACACGCATCATGGTGGGGTGCAGAATATCCATATCTATCTGAATAACAATAATTCCTTAACAGAATTTATTGTCGTGTCGTCAGAGTGGGTATAGAGGGATTTTTCATTTTCAAAATTACCTCAAAATCAAAAATGACTTGGCACGCATCATGGTGGGGTGCAAAGTATTCATGTATATCTAACTAACAATGATTCGTTAACATAAATCATTGTCGTGTCGTCAGAGGGGGTATAGAGGGATTTTTCATTTTCAAAATTACCTCAAAATCAAATATGACTTGGCACGCAACATGGTGGGGTGCAGAATATCCATTTCCATCTGAATAACAATAATTCGTCAGCAGAAATCATTGTCGGGTCGTTAGAGGGGGTATAGAGGGATTTTCCATTTTCAATATTTCTTCAAAAATCTAATATTACTTGGCACGCATCATAGTGGGGTGCAGAATATCCATATCTATCTGAATAACAATAATTCCTTAACAGAAATTATTGTCGTGTCGTCAGAGGGGGTATAGAGGGATTTTTCATTTTCAAAATTACCTCAAACTCAAATATGACTTGGCACGCATCATGGTGGGTTGCAAAGTATTCATGTATATCTAAATAACAATGATTCGATAACAGAAATCATTGTCGTGTCGTCAGAGGAGGTATAGAGGGATTTTTCATCTTCAAAATTACCTCAAAATCAAAAATGACTTGGCACGCAACATGGTGGGGTGCATAATATCCATTTCCATCTGAATAATAATAATTCGTCAGCAGAAATCATTGTCGGGTCGTTAGAGGGGATGTAGAGGGATTTTTCATTTTCATTATTTCTTCAAAAATCTAATATGACTTGGCACGCATCATGGTGGGGTGCAAAGTATCCATGTCCATCCGAATAACAATAATTCGTCAATTTAAATCATTGTCGTGTGGTCAGAGGGGGATAGAGGTATTTCTCATTTTCAAAATTTCTTCAAAAATCTAATATGACTTGGCACTCATCATAGTGGGGTGCAAAGTATCTATATATATCTAAATAACAATAATTTTTCAACAGAAATCATTGTCGGGTCGTTAGATGGGGTATAGAGAGATTTTCCATTTTCAATATTTCTTTAAAAATCTAATATTACTTGACACGCATCATGGTGGGGTGCAAAGTATCTATAAATATCTAAATAACAATAATTTTTCAACAGAAATCATTGTCGGGTCGTTAGATGGGGTATAGAGAGATTTTCCATTTTCAATATTTCTTTAAAAATCTAATATTACTTGACACGCATCATGGTGGGGTTCAGAATATCCATATCTATCTGAATAACAATAATTCCTTAACAGAATTTATTGTCGTGTGGTCAGAGGGGGTATAGAGGAACTTTTCATTTTCAAAATTACCTCAAAATCAAATATGACTTGGCACTTATCATGGTGGGGTGCAAAGTATTCATGTTTAGCTAACTAACAATGATTCGTTAACATAAATCATTGTCGTGTCGTCAGAGGGGGTATAGAGGGATTTTTCATTTTCAAAATTACCTCAAAATCAAATTTGACTTGGCACGCAACATGGTGGGGTGCAGAATATCCATTTCCATCTGAATAACAATAATTTGTCAGCAGAAATCATTGTCGGGTCGTTAGAGGGGATGTAGAGGGATTTTTCATTTTCAATATTTCTTCAAAAATCTTATATGACTTGGCACGCATCATGGTGGGGTGCAGAATATCCTTTCCCATCTGAATAACAATAATTCGTCAACAGAAATCATTGTCGGGTCATCAGAGGGGGTATAGAGGGATTTTTCATTTTCAAAATTACTTCAAAAATCTAATATGACTTGGCACGCATCATGGTGGGTCGCAAAGTATCCATGTCCATCTGAATAACATTAATTCGTCAACATAAATCATTGTCGTGTCGTCAGAGGGGGTATAGAGTGATTTTTCATTTTCAAAATTACTTACAAAATCAAATATGACTTGGCACGTATCATGGTGGAGTGCATAATATCCATTTTCATCTAAATTACCATATTTCGTCAACAGAAATTATTGTCGGATCGTCAAAGGGGGTTAAAGGGAATTTTCATTTTCAAAATTACTTCAAAAATCGAATATCACTTGGCACGCAGCATAGTAGGGTGCAAAATATTCATTTCCATCTGAATAACAATAATTCGTCAACAGGAATCATTGTCGGGTCGTCAGAGGGGGTATAGAGGGATTTCTCATCATCAAAATGACTTAAAAAATCAAATATGACTTGGCACGAATCATAGTAGGGTGCAGAATATATATTTCCATCTGAATAACATGAATTCGTCAACAGAAATCATAGTCGGGTCGTTAGAGGGGGTAAAGACGGATTTTTCATTTTCAATATTTCTTCAAAACTCTAATATGACTTGGCACGCATCATGGTGGGGTGCAGAATATCTATTTCCATCTGAATAACAATAAATCGTCTACAGAAATCATTGTCGGGTCGTTAGAGGGGGTATCGAGGGATTTTTCATTTTCAAAATCTCCTCAAAATCAAATATGACTTGGCACGCAACATGGCAGAATATTCATTTCCATCCGAATAACAATAATTCGTCAAAAGATATCATTGTCGGGTCGTTAGAGGGGGTATAGAGGGATTTTTCATTTTCAATATTTCTTCAAAAATCCAATATGACTTGGCACGCATCATGGTGGGGTGCAGAATATCCATTTCCATCTGAATAACAATAATTCGTCAACAGAACTCATTGTCGGGCCGTCAGAGGGGGTATAGAGGGATTTTTCATTTTCAAAATTACCTCAAAATCTAATATGACTTGGCACGCATCATGGTGGGGTGCAAAGTATTCATGTATATCTAACTAACAATAATTGGTTAGCAGAAATCATTGTCGTGTCGTCAGAGGGTGTAGAGGGATTTTTCATTATCAAAATGATTTCAATAATCAAATATGACATGGCACGCATCATAGTGGGGTACAGAATATCCATTTCCATCTCAATAACAATGATTTGTTAACAGAAATCATTGTCGGGACGTCAGAGGGGGTATAGAGGGATTTTTCATTTTCAAAATTACCTCAAAATCAAAAATGACTTGGCATGCATCATGGTGGGGTGCAAAGTATCCATGTCCATCTGAATAACAATAAATCTTCAATTTAAATCATTGTCGTGACGTCAGAGGGGGTATAGAGGGATTTTTCATTTTCAAAATTACCTCAAAATCAAATATGACTTGGCACGCATCAAAGTGGGGTGCAGAATATCCATTACCATCTGAATAACAATAATTTGTCGACAGAAATCATTGACGGGTCGTTGGAGGGGGTATAGAGGGATTTTTCATAATGAAAATGATTTCAAAAATCATATATGACATGGCACGCATCATGGCGGGGTGCAAAGTATCCATATATATCTAAATAACAATAATACGTCAACAGAAATCATTGTCGGGTCGTTAGAGGGGGTATAGAGGGAATTTCCATTTTCAATATATCTTCAAAAATCTAATATGACTTGGCACGCATCATGGTGGGGTGCAAAGTATCCATGTCCATCTGAATAAAAATAATTCGTCAACAGAAATCATTGTCGCGACGTCAGAGGGGGTATAGAGGGATTTTTCATAATCAAAATGATTTCAAATATCATATATGACATGGCACGCATCATGGCGGTGTGCAAAGTATCCATATATATCTAAATAACAATAATTCGTCAACAGAAATCATTGTCGGGTCGTTAGAGGGGGTATAGAGGGATTTTCCATTTTCAATATTTCTTCAAAAATCTAATATTACTTGGCACGCATCATAGTGGGGTGCAGAATATCCATATCTATCTGAATAACAATAATTCCTTAACAGAAATTATTGTCGTGTCATCAGAGGGGGTATAGAGGGATTTTTCATTTTCAAAATTACCTCAAACTCAAATATGACTTGGCACGCATCATGGTGGGGTGCAAAGTATTCATGTATATCTAAATAACAATGATTCGTTAACAGAAATCATTGTCGTGTCGTCAGAGGGGGTATAGAGGGATTTTTCATTTTCAAAATTACCTCAAAATCAAAAATGACTTGGCACGCAACATGGTGGGGTGCATAATATCCATTTCCATCAAAATAATAATAATTCGTCAGCAGAAATCATCGTCGGGTCGTTAGAGGGGATGTAGAGTGATTTTTCATTTTCAATATTTCTTCAAAAATCTAATATGACTTGGCACGCATCATGGTGGGGTGCAAAGTATCCATATCCATCTGAATAACAATAATTCGTCAATTTAAATCATTGTCGTGTCGTCAGAGGGGGATAGAGGTATTTCTCATTTTCAAAATTTCTTCAAAAATCTAATATTACTTGGCACGCATCATAGTGGGGTGCAAAGTATCCATATATATCTAAATAACAATAATTTTTCAACAGAAATCATTGTCGGGTCGTTAGAGGGGGTATAGAGAGATTTTCCATTTTCAATATTTCTTCAAAAATCTAATATTACTTGACACGCATCATGGTTAGGTGCAGAATATCCATATCTATCTGAATAACAATAATTCCTTAACAGAATTTATTGTCGTGTCGTCAGAGGGGGTATAGAGAGATTTTTCATTTTCAAAATTACTTCAAAAATCTAATATGACTTGTCACGCATCATGGTGGGTTGCAAAGTATCCATGTCCATCTGAATAACAATAATTCGTCTATTTAAATCATTGTCGTGTTGTCAGAGGGGGTATAGAGGTATTTCTCATTTTCAAAATTACTTCAAAAATCTAATATGACTTGGCACGCATCATAGTGGGTTGCAAAGTATTCATATATATTTAAATAACAATAATTCGTCAACAGAAATCATTGTCGGGTCGTTAGAGGGGGTATAGAGGGATTTTTCATTTTCAATATTTCTTCAAAAATCTAATATTACTTGGCACGCATCATGATGGGGTGCAGAATATCCATATCCATCTGAATAACAATAATTCCTCAACAGAAATTATTGTCGTGTCGTCAGAGGGGGTATAGAGAGATTTTTCATTTTCAAAATTACCTCAAAATCTAATATGACTTGGCACGCATCATGGTGGGGTGCAAAGTATTCATGTATATCTATCTAACAATAATTGGTTAACAGAAATCATTGTCGTGTCGTCAGAGGGTGTAGAGGGATTTTTCATTATCAAAATGATTTCAATAATCAAATATGACATGGCACGCATCATAGTGGGGTACAGAATATCCATTTCCATCTCAATAACAATGATTTGTCAACAGAAATCATTGTCGGTACGTCAGAGGGGGTATAGAGGGATTTTTCATTATCAAAATTACCTCAAAATCAAATATGACTTGGCACGCATCATGGTGGGGTGCAGAATATCCATTTCCATCTGAATAACAATAATTCGTCAACAGAAATCATTGACGGGTCGTTGGAGGGGGTATAGAGGGATTTTTCATTTTCAAAATTTCTTCAATAATCTAATATGACTTGGCACGCATCATGGTGTGGTACAGAATATCCATTTCCATCTCAATAACAAAGTATCCATGTCCATCTGAATAACAATAATTCTTCAATTTAAATCATTGTCGTGTCGTCAGAGGGGGTATAGAGGGATTTTTCATTTTCAAAATTACCTCAAAATCAAATATGACTTGGCACGTTTCATAGTGGGGTGCAGAAAATCCATTACCATCTGAATAACAATAATTTGTCGACAGAAATCATTGACGGGTCGTTGGAGGGGGTATAGAGGGATTTTTCATAATCAAAATGATTTCAAAAATCATACATGACATGGCACGCATCATGGCGGGGTGCAGAATATCCATATCTATCTGAATAACAATAATTCCTTAACAGAATTTATTGTCGTGTCGTCAGAGTGGGTATAGAGGGATTTTTCATTTTCAAAATTACCTCAAAATCAAAAATGACTTGGCACGCATCATGGTGGGGTGCAAAGTATTCATGTATATCTAACTAACAATGATTCGTTAACATAAATCATTGTCGTGTCGTCAGAGGGGGTATAGAGGGATTTTTCATTTTCAAAATTACCTCAAAATCAAATATGACTTGGCACGCAACATGGTGGGGTGCAGAATATCCATTTCCATCTGAATAACAATAATTCGTCAGCAGAAATCATTGTCGGGTCGTTAGAGGGGATGTAGAGGGATTTTTCATTTTCAATATTTCTTCAAAAATCTTATATGACTTGGCACGCATCATGGTGGGGTGCAGAATATCCTTTCCAATCTGAATAACAATAATTCGTCAACAGAAATCATTGTCGGGTCGTCAGAGGGGGTATAGAGGGATTTTTCAATTTCAAAATTAACCTCAAAATCAAATATGACTTGGCCCGCATCATGGTGGGAAGCAGAATATCCATTTCCATATGATTAACAATAATTCGTCAATAGAAATCAGTGACGGGTCGTTAGAGGGGGTATAGAGGGATTTTTCATTTTCAAAATTTCTTCAAAAATCTAATATGACTTGGCAATTATCATGGTGGGGTGCGAAATATCTATGTCCATTTGAATAACAATAATTCGTTAACAAAAATCATTGTCGGGTCGTCAGAGGGGGAATAAAGGGATTTGTCATTTTCAAAATTTCTTCAAAAATCAAATATGACTTGGCACGCATCATGGTGGGGTGCAGAATATCCATTTCCATCTCAATAACAATAATTCGTCAACAGAACTCATTGTCGGGTCGTCAGAGGGGGTATAGAGAGATTTTCATTTTCAAAATTACCTCAATATCAAATATGCCTTGGCACGCATCATGGTGGGGTGCAGAATATCCATTTCCATCTGAATAACAATAATTCGTCAACAGAAATCATTGACGGGTCGTTGGAGGGGGTATAGAGGGATTTTTCATTTTCAAAATTTCTTCAAAAATCAAATATGACTTGGCACGCATCATGGTGGGGTGCAGAATATCCATTTCCATCTCAATAACAATAATTCGTCAACAGAACTCATTGTCAGGTCGTCAGAGGGGGTATAGAGAGATTTTCATTTTCAAAATTACCTCAAAATCAAATATGACTTGGCACGCATCATGGTGGGGTGCAGAATATCCATTTCCATCTGAATAACAATAATTCGTCAACAGAAATCATTGACGGGTCGTTGGAGGGGGTATAGAGGGATTTTTCATTTTCAAAATTTCTTCAATAATCTAATATGACTTGGCACGCATCATGGTGTGGTACAGAATATCCATTTCCATCTCAATAACAAAGTATCCATGTCCATCTGAATAACAATAATTCTTCAATTTAAATCATTGTCGTGTCGTCAGAGGGGGTATAGAGGGAATTTTCATTTTCAAAATTACCTCAAAATCAAATATGACTTGGCACGTTTCATAGTGGGGTGCAGAAAATCCATTACCATCTGAATAACAATAATTTGTCGACAGAAATCATTGACGGGTCGTTGGAGGGGGTATAGAGGGATTTTTCATAATCAAAATGATTTCAAAAATCATACATGACATGGCACGCATCATGGCGGGGTGCAAAGTAATGGATATGGATATGGATATATCTGAATAACAATAATTCATCAACAGAAATCATTGTCGGGTCGTTAGAGGGGGTATAGAGGGATTTTCCATTTTCAATATATCTTCAAAAATCTAATATGACTTGGCACGCATCATGGTGGGGTGCAAAGTATCCATGTCCATCTGAATAAAAATAATTCGTCAACAGAAATCATTGTCACGTCGTCAGAGGGGGTATAGAGTGATTTTTCATAATCAAAATGATTTCAAAAATCATATATGACATGGCACGCATCATGGCGGGGTGTTAAGTATCCATATATATCTAAATAACAATAATTCGTCAACAGAAATCATTGTCGGGTCGTTAGAGGGGGTATAGAGGGATTTTCCATTTTCAAAATTACCTCAAACTCAAATATGACTTGGCACGCATCATGGTGGGGTGCAAAGTATTCATGTATATCTAAATAACAATGATTCGTTAACAGAAATCATTGTCGTGTCGTCAGAGGGGGTATAGAGGGATTTTTCATTTTCAAAATTACCTCAAAATCAAAAATGACTTGGCACGCAACATGGTGGGGTGCAAAGTATTCATGTTTATCTAAATAACAATAATTCGTTAACAGAAATCATTGTCGTGTCGTCAGAGGGGGTATAGAGGGATTTTTTATTTTCAAAATTACCTCAAAATCAAAAATGACTTGGCACGCAACATGGTGGGGTGCATAATATCCATTTCCATCTGAACAATAATAATTCGTCAGCAGAAATCATTGTCGGGTCGTTAGAGGGGATGTAGAGGGATTTTTCATTTTCAATATTTCTTCAAAAATCTAATATGACTTGGCACGCATCATAGTGGGGTGCAAAGTATCCATATATATCTAAATAACAATAATTTTTCAACAGAAATCATTGTCGGGTCGTTAGAGGGGGTATAGAGAGATTTTCCATTTTCAATATTTCTTTAAAAATCTAATATTACTTGACACGCATCATGGTGGGGTGCAGAATATCCATATCTATCTGAATAACAATAATTCCTTAACAGAATTTATTGTCGTGTCGTCAGAGTGGGTATAGAGGGATTTTTCATTTTCAAAATTACCTCAAAATCAAAAATGACTTGGCACGCATCATGGTGGGGTGCAAAGTATTCATGTATATCTAACTAACAATGATTCGTTAACATAAATCATTGTCGTGTCGTCAGAGGGGGTATAGAGGGATTTTTCATTTTCAAAATTACCTCAAAATCAAATGTGACTTGGCACGCAACATGGTGGGGTGCAGAATATCCATTTCCATCTGAATAACAATAATTCGTCAGCAGAAATCATTGTCGGGTCGTTAGAGGGGGTATAGAGGGATTTTCCATTTTCAATATTTCTTCAAAAATCTAATATTACTTGGCACGCATCATAGTGGGGTGCAGAATATCCATATCTATCTGAATAACAATAATTCCTTAACAGAAATTATTGTCGTGTCGTCAGAGGGGGTATAGAGGGATTTTTCATTTTCAAAATTACCTCAAACTCAAATATGACTTGGCACGCATCATGGTGGGTTGCAAAGTATTCATGTATATCTAAATAACAATGATTCGATAACAGAAATCATTGTCGTGTCGTCAGAGGAGGTATAGAGGGATTTTTCATCTTCAATATTACCTCAAAATCAAAAATGACCTGGCACGCAACATGGTGGGGTGCATAATATCCATTTCCATCTGAATAATAATAATTCGTCAGCAGAAATCATTGTCGGGTCGTTAGAGGGGATGTAGAGGGATTTTTCATTTTCATTATTTCTTCAAAAATCTAATATGACTTGGCACGCATCATGGTGGGGTGCAAAGTATCCATGTCCATCTGAATAACAATAATTCGTCAATTTAAATCATTGTCGTGTGGTCAGAGGGGGATAGAGGTATTTCTCATTTTCAAAATTTCTTCAAAAATCTAATATGACTTGGCACTCATCATAGTGGGGTGCAAAGTATCTATATATATCTAAATAACAATAATTTTTCAACAGAAATCATTGTCGGGTCGTTAGATGGGGTATAGAGAGATTTTCCATTTTCAATATTTCTTTAAAAATCTAATATTACTTGACACGCATCATGGTGGGGTGCAGAATATCCATATCTATCTGAATAACAATAATTCCTTAACAGAATTTATTGTCGTGTCGTCAGAGGGGGTATAGAGGGATTTTTCATTTTCAAAATTACCTCAAAATCAAATATGACTTGGCACGCAACATGGTGGGGTGCAGAATATCCATTTCCATCTGAATAACAATAATTTGTCAGCAGAAATCGTTGTCGGGTCGTTAGAGGGGATGTAGAGGGATTTTTCATTTTCAATATTTCTTCAAAAATCTTATATGACTTGGCACGCATCATGGTGGGGTGCAGAATATCCTTTCCCATCTGAATAACAATAATTCGTCAACAGAAATCATTGTCGGGTCATCAGAGGGGGTATAGAGGGATTTTTCATTTTCAAAATTACTTCAAAAATCTAATATGACTTGGCACGCATCATGGTGGGTCGCAAAGTATCCATGTCCATCTGAATAACATTAATTCGTCAACATAAATCATTGTCGTGTCGTCAGAGGGGGTATAGAGTGATTTTTCATTTTCAAAATTACTTAAAAAATCAAATATGACTTGGCACGTATCATGGTGGAGTGCATAATATCCATTTTCATCTTAATTACCATATTTCGTCAACAGAAATTATTGTCGGATCGTCAAAGGGGGTTAAAGGGAATTTTCATTTTCAAAATTACTTCAAAAATCGAATATCACTTGGCACGCAGCATAGTAGGGTGCAAAATATTCATTTCCATCTGAATAACAATAATTCGTCAACAGGAATCATTGTCGGGTCGTCAGAGGGGGTATAGAGGGATTTCTCATTATCAAAATGACTTCAAAAATCAAATATGACTTGGCACGAATCATAGTAGGGTGCAGAATATATATTTCCATCTGAATAACATGAATTCGTCAACAGAAATCATAGTCGGGTCGTTAGAGGGGGTATAGACGGATTTTTCATTTTCAATATTTCTTCAAAACTCTAATATGACTTGGCACGCATCATGGTGGGGTGCAGAATATCTATTTCCATCTGAATAACAATAAATCGTCTACAGAAATCATTATCGGGTCGTTAGAGGGGGTATCGAGGGATTTTTCATTTTCAAAATCTCCTCAAAATCAAATATGACTTGGCACGCAACATGGCAGAATATTCATTTCCAACTGAATAACAATAATTCGTCAAAAGATATCATTGTCGGGTCGTTAGAGGGGGTATAGAGGGATTTTTCATTTTCAATATTTCTTCAAAAATCCAATATGACTTGGCACGCATCATGGTGGGGTGCAGAATATCCATTTCCATCTGAATAACAATAATTCGTCAACAGAACTCATTGTCGGGCCGTCAGAGGGGGTATAGAGGGATTTTTCATTTTCAAAATTACCTCAAAGTCAAATATGACTTGGCACGCATCATGGTGGGGTGCAGAATATCCATTTCCATCTGAATAACAATAATTCGTCAACAGAAATCATTGACGGGTCGTTGGAGGGGGTATAGAGGGATTTTTCATTTTCAAAATTAACCTCAAAATCAAATATGACTTGGCCCGCATCATGGTGGAAAGCAGAATATCCATTTCCATATGATTAACAATAATTCGTCAATAGAAATCATTGACGGGTCGTTAGAGGGGGTATAGAGGGATTTTTCATTTTCAAAATTTCTTCAAAAATCTAATATGACTTGGCAATTATCATGGTGGGGTGCGAAATATCTATGTCCATCTGAATAACAATAATTCGTTAACAAAAATCATTGTCGGGTCGTCAGAGGGCGGAATAGAGGGATTTGTCATTTTCAAAATATCTTCAAAAATCAAATATGACTTGGCACGCATCATGGTGGGGTGCAGAATATCCATTTCCATCTCAATAACAATAATTCGTCAACAGAACTCATTGTCGGGTCGTCAGAGGGGGTATAGAGAGATTTTCATTTTCAAAATTACCTCAATATCAAATATGACTTGGCACGCATCATGGTGGGGTGCAGAATATCCATTTCCATCAGAATAACAATGATTCGTCAACAGAAATCATTGACGGGTCGTTAGAGGGTGTATAGAGGGATTTTTCATTTTCAAAATTTCTTCAAAAATCTAAAATGACTTGGCAATTATCTTGGTGGGGTGCGAAATATCAATGTCCATCTGAATAACAATAATTCGTTAACAGAAATCATTGTCGGGTCGTTAGAGGGGGTATAGAGGAATTTTTCATTTTCAATATATCTTCAAAAATCTAATATGACTTGGCACGCATCATGGTGGGGTGCAGAATATCCATTTCCATCTGAATAACAATATTTTGTTATCAGAAATCATTGTCGGGTCGTTAGAGGGGGTATAGAGGGATTTTTCATTTTCAATATATCTTCAAAAATCTAATATGACTTGGCACGCATCATGGTGGGGTGCAAAATATCCATTTCCATCTGAATAACAATAATTCGTCACCAGAAATCATTGTCGGGTCGTTAGAGGGGGTATAGAGGGATTTTTCATTTTCAATATATCTTCAAAAATCTAATATGACTTGGCACGCATCATGGTGGGGTGCAAAGTATCCATGTCCATCAGAATAACAATAATTCATCAACAGAAATCATTGTCGGGTCGTCAGAGGGGGTATAGAGGGATTTTTCATTATCAAAATGACTTCAAAAATCAAATATGACTTGGCACGCATCATGGTAGGGTGCAGAATATCCAATTCCATCTGAATAACAAGAATTCGTCAACAGAAATCATTGTCGGGTCGGTAGAGGGGGTATAGAGGGATTTCTCATTTTCAATATTTCATCAAAAATCTAATATGACTTGGCACGCATCATGGTGGGATGCAGAATATCTATTTCCATCTGAATAACAATAATTCGTCGACAGAAATCATTATCGGGTCGTTAAAGGGGGTATAGAGGGATTTTTCATTTTCAAAATTTCTTCAAAAATCTTATATGACTTGGCACGCATCATGGTGGGGTGCAGAATATCCATTTCCAACTGAATAACAATAATTCGTCAACAGAACTCATTGTCGGGTCGTCAGAGGGGGTATAGAGAGATTTTCATTTTCAAAATTACCTCAATATCAAATATGACATGGCACGCATCATGGTGGGGTGCAGAATATCCAATTCCATCTGAATAACATTAATTCGTCAACAGAAATCATTGACGGGTCGTTGGAGGGGGTATAGAGGGATTTTTCGTTTTCAAAATTAACCTCAAAAACAAATATGACTTGGCACGCATCATGGTGGGGTGCAGAATATCCATTTCCATCTGAATAACAATAATTCGTCAATAGAAATCATTGACGGGTCGTTAGAGGGTGTATAGAGGGATTTTTCATTTTCAAAATTTCTTCAAAAATCTAAAATGACTTGGCAATTATCTTGGTGGGGTGCGAAATATCTATGTCCATCTGAATAACAATAATTCGTTAACAGAAATCATTGTCGGGTCGTTAGAGGGGGTATAGAGGGATTTTTCATTTTCAATATATCTTCAAAAATCTAATATGACTTGGCACGCATCATGGTGGGGTGCAAAGTATCCATGTCCATCAGAATAACAATAATTCATCAACAGAAATTATTGTCGGGTCGTCAGAGGGGGTATAGAGGGATTTTTCATTATCAAAATGACTTCAAAAATCAAATATGACTTGGCACGCATCATAGTAGGGTGCAGAATATCCAATTCCATCTGAATAACAAGAATTCGTCGACAGAAATCATTGTCGAGTCGTTAGAGGGGGTATAGAGGGATTGTTTATTTTCAAAATTACCACAAAATCAAACATGACTTGGCACGCATCATGGTGGGGTACAGAATATCCATTTCCATCTGAATAACAATAATTCGTCTACAGAAATCATTGTCGAGTCGTTAGAGGAGGTAAAGAAGGATTTCTCATTTTCAATATTTCTTCAAATATCTAATATGACTTGGCACGCATCATGGTGGGGTGCAAAGTATCCATGTCCATCAGAATAACAATAAATCAATAGAGGGATTTTTCATTATCAAAATGACTTCAAAAATCAAATATGACTTGGCACGCATCATAGTAGGGTGCAGAATATCCAATTCCATCTGAATAACAAGAATTCGTGGACAGAAATCATTGTCGAGTCGTTAGAGGGGGTATAGAGGGATTGTTTATTTTCAAAATTACCACAAAATCAAACATGACTTGGCACGCATCATGGTGGGGTGCAGAATATCCATTTCCATCTGAATAACAATAATTCGTCTACAGAAATCATTGTCGAGTCGTTAGAGGGGATTTCTCATTTTCAATATTTCTTCAATTATCTATTATGACTTGGCACGCATCATGGTGGGGTGTAAAGTATCTGTCCATCAGAATAACAATAATTCATCAACAGAAATCATTGTCGGGTCGTCAGAGGGGGTATAGAGGGATTTTTCATTATTAAAATTACTTCAAAAATCAAATATGACTTGGCACGCATCATAGTAGGGTGCAGAATATCCAGTTCCATCTGAATAACAATAATTCGTCGACAGAAATCATTGTCGAGTCGTTAGAGGGGGTATAGAGGGATTGTTTATTTTCAAAATTACCACAAAATCAAACATGACTTGGCACGCATCATGGTGGGGTGCAGAATATCCATTTCCATCTGAATAATAATAATTCGTCTACTGAAATCATTGTCGAGTCGTTAGAGGGGGTAAAGAAGGATTTCTCATTTTCAATATTTCTTCAAATATCTAACATATGACTTGGCACGCATCATGGTGGGGTGCAGAATATCCATTTCCAACTAAATAACAATAATTCGTCAACAGAAATCATTGTCGGGTCGTCAGAAGGGATATAGAGGGATTTTTCATTTTCAAAATTACCTCAAAATCAAATATGACTTGGCACGCATCATGGTGGGGTGCAGAATATCTATTTCCATCTGAATAACAATAATTCGTCGACAGAAATCATTGACGGGTCGTTAAAGGGGGTATAGAGGGAATTTTCATTTTCAATATTTCTTCAAAAATCTAATATGACTTGGCACGCATCATGGTGGGGTGCAGAATATCCATGTCCATCTAAATAACAATAATTCGTCAACAGAAATCATTGTCGGGTCGTCAGAGGGGATATAGAGGGATTTCTAATTTTCAAAATTACCTCAAAATCAAACATGACTTGGCACGGATCATGGTGGGGTGGAGAATATCCATTTCCATCTGAATAACAATAACTCGTCGACAGAAATCATTGTCGAGTCGTCAGAAGTGATATAGAGGGATTTTTCATTTTCAAAATGACTTCAGTAATCAAATATGACTTGGCACGCATCATGGTGGGGAACAGAATATCCATTTCCATCTCAATAACAATAATTTGTCAACAGAAATCATTGTCGGGTCGTCAGAGGGGGTATAGGGGGATTTTTTATTTTCAAAATTACCTCAAAATCAAACATGACTTGGCACGCATCATGGTGGGGTGCAGAATATCCATTTCCATCTGAATAACGATAATTCGTCGACAGAAATCATTGTCCAGTCGTCAGAAGGGATATAGAGGGATTTTTCATTTTCAAAATGACTTCAATAATCAAATATGACTTGGCACGCATCATGGTGGGGAACATAATATCCATTTCTATCTGAATAACAATAATTCGTCAACAGAAATCATTGTCGGGTCGTTAGAGGGGGTATAGAGGGATTTTTCATTTTCAATATTTCTTCAAAAATCCAATATGACTTGGCACGCATCATGGTGGGGTGCAGAATATCCTTTTCCAACTGAATAACAATAATTCGTCAACAGAAATCATTGTCGGGTCGTCAGAAGGAATATAGAGGGATTTTTCATTTTCAAAATGACTTCAATAATCAAATATGACTTGGCACGAATCATGGTGGGGAACAGAATATCCATTTCCATCTCAATAACAATAATTTGTCAACAGAAATCATTGTCGGGTCGTCAGAGGGGGCATAGAGGGATCTTTCATTTTCAATATTTCTTCAAAAATCCAATATGACTTGGCACGCATCATGGTGGGGTGCAGAATATCTATTTCCAACTGAATAACAATAATTCGTCAACAGAAATCATTGTCGGGTCGTCAGAAGGGATATAGAGGGATTTTTCATTTTCAAAATGACTTCAATAATCAAATATGACTTGGCACGCATCATGGTGGGGAACAGAATATCCATTTCCATCTCAATAACAATAATTTGTCTACAGAAATTATTGTCGGGTCATCAGAGGGGGTATAGAGGGATTTCTCATTTTCAATATTTCATCAAAAATCTAATATGACTTGGCACGCATCATGGTGGGGTGCAGAATGTCCATGTCCATCTAAATAACAATAATTCGTCAACAGAAATCATTGTCGGGTCGTCAGAGCGGATATAGGGGGATTTTTTATTTTCAAAATTACCTCAAAATCAAACATGACTTGGCACGCATCATGGTGGGGTGCAGAATATCCATTTCCATCTGAATAACGATATCTCGTCGACAGAAATCATTGTCGAGTCGTCAGAAGGGATATAGAGGGATTTTTCATTTTCAAAATTACTTCAATAATCAAATATGACTTGGCACGCATCATGGTGGGGAACAGAATATCCATTTCCATCTGAATAACAATAATTCGTCAACAGAAATCATTGTCGGGTCGTTAGAGGGGGTATAGAGGGATTTTTCATTTTCAATATTTCTTCAAAAATCCAATATGACTTGGCACGCATCATGGTGGGGTGCAGAATATCCATTTCCAACTGAATAACAGTAATTCGTCAACAGAAATCATTGTCGGGTCGTCAGAAGGGATATAGAGGGATTTTTCATTTTCAAAATGACTTCAATAATCAAATATGACTTGGCACGCATCATGGTGGGGAACAGAATATCCATTTCCATCTCAATAACAATAATTTGTCAACAGAAATCATTGTCGGGTCGTCAGAGGGGGTATAGAGGGATTTTTTTTTTCAAAATTACCTCAAAATCAAACATGACTTGGCACGCATCATGGTGGGGTGCAGAATATCCATTTCCATCTTAATAACAATAATTCGTCGACAGAAATCATTGTCGCGTCGTTAGAGGGGGTATAGAGGGATTTTTTATTTTCAAAATTACCTCAAAATCAAACATGACTTGGCAAGCATCATGGTGGAGTGCAAAATATTCATTTCCATCTGAATAACAATAATTTGTCAACAGATATCATTGTCGAGTCATTAGAGGGGGTATAGGGGGATTTTACATTTTCAAAATTACTTCAATAATCTAATATGACTTGGCACGCATCATGGTGGGGAACAGAATATCCATTTCCATCTGAATAACAATAATTCGTCAACAGAAATCATTGTCGGGTCGTTAGAGGGGGTATAGAGGGATTTTTCATTTTCAATATTTCTTCAAAAATCCAATATGACTTGGCACGCATCATGGTGGGGTGCAGAATATCCATTTCCAACTGAATAACAATAATTCGTCAACAGAAATCATTGTCGGGTCGTCAGAAGGGATATAGAGGGATTTTTCATTTTCAAAATTACTTCAATAATCAAATATGACTTGGCACGCATCATGGTGGGGAACAGAATATCCATTTCCATCTCAATAACAATAATTTGTCAACAGAAATCATTGTCGGGTCGTCAGAGGGGGTATAGGGGTATTTTTTATTTTCAAAATTACCTCAAAATCAAACATGACTTGGCACGCATCATGGTGGGGTGCAGAATATCCATTTCCATCTGAATAACGATAATTCGTCGACAGAAATCATTGTCGAGTCGTCAGAAGGGATATAGAGTGATTTTTCATTTTCAAAATGACTTCAATAATCAAATATGACTTGGCACGCATCATGGTGGGGAACAGAATATCCATTTCCATCTGAATAACAATAATTCGTCAACAGAAATCATTGTCGGGTCGTTAGAGGGGGTATAGAGGGATTTTTCATTTTCAATATTTCTTCAAAAATCCAATATGACTTGGCACGCATCATGGTGGGGTGCAGAATATCCTTTTATAACTGAATAACAATAATTCGTCAACAGAAATCATTGTCGGGTCGTCAGAAGGAATATAGAGGGATTTTTCATTTTCAAAATGACTTCAATAATCAAATATGACTTGGCACGCATCATGGTGGGGAACAGAATATCCATTTCCATCTCAATAACAATAATTTGTCAACAGAAATCATTGTCGGGTCGTCAGAGGGGGCATAGAGGGATCTTTCATTTTCAATATTTCTTCAAAAATCCAATATGACTTGGCACGCATCATGGTGGGGTGCAGAATATCTATTTCCAACTGAATAACAATAATTCGTCAACAGAAATCATTGTCGGGTCGTCAGAAGGGATATAGAGGGATTTTTCATTTTCAAAATGACTTCAATAATCAAATATGACTTGGCACGCATCATGGTGGGGAAGAGAATATCCATTTCCATCTCAATAACAATAATTTGTCTACAGAAATTATTGTCGGGTCATCAGAGGGGGTATAGAGGGATGTTTCATTTTCAATATTTCTTCAAAAATCTAATATGACTTGGCACGCATCATGGTGGGGTGCAGAATGTCCATGTCCATCTAAATAACAATAATTCGTCAACAGAAATCATTGTCGGGTCGTCAGAGCGGATATAGAGGGATATTTTATTTTCAAAATTACCTCAAAATCAAACATGACTTGGCACGCATCATGGTGGGGTGCAGAATATCCATTTCCATCTGAATAACGATAATTCGTCAACAGAAATCATTGTCGAGTCGTCAGAAGGGATATAGAGGGATTTTTCATTTTCAAAATGACTTCAATAATCAAATATGACTTGGCACGCATCATGGTGGGGAACAGAATATCCATTTCCATCTGAATAACAATAATTCGTCAACAGAAATCATTGTCGGGTCGTTAGAGGGGGTATAGAGTGATTTTTCATTTTCAATATTTCTTCAAAAATCCAATATGACTTGGCACGCATCATGGTGGGGTGCAGAATATCCATTTCCAACTGAATAACAATAATTCGTCAACAGAAATCATTGTCGGGTCGTCAGAAGGGATATAGAGGGATTTTTCATTTTCAAAATGACTTCAATAATCAAATATGACTTGGCACGCATCATGGTGGGGAACAGAATATCCATTTCCATCTCAATAACAATAATTTGTCAACAGAAATCATTGTCGGGTCGTCAGAGGGGGTATAGAGGGATTTTTTATTTTCAAAATTACCTCAAAATCAAACATGACTTGGCACGCATCATGGTGGGGTGCAGAATATCCATTTCCATCTGAATAACAATAATTCGTCGACAGAAATCATTGTCGCGGCGTTAGAGGGGGTATAGAGGGATTTTTTATTTTCAAAATTACCTCAAAATCAAACATGACTTGGCAAGCATCATGGTGGAGTGCAAAATATTCATTTCCATCTGAATAACAATAATTTGTCAACAGATATCATTGTCGAGTCATTAGAGGGGGTATAGGGGGATTTTACATTTTCAAAATTACTTCAAATATCAAATATGACTTGGCACGCATCATAGTAGGGTGCAAAATATCCACTTCTATCTGAATAACAATAATTCGTCAACGGAAATCATTGTCGGGTCGTTAGAGGGGGTATAGAGGGATTTCTCATTTTCAATATTTCATCAAAAATCTAATATGACTAGGCACGCATCATGGTGGGGTGCAGAATATCTATTTCCATCTGAATAACAATAATTCGTCGACAGAAATCATTGTCGGGTCGTTAGAGGGGTTATAGAGGGATTTTTCATTTTCAAAATTACCTCAAAATCAAATATGACTTGGTACGCAACATGGTGGGGTGCAGAATATTCATTTCCATCTGAATAAGAATAATTCGTCAACAGAAATCATTGTCGGGTCGTTAGAGGGGGTATAGAGAGACTTCTCATTTTCAATATTTCTTCAAAAATCTAATATGACTTGGCACGCATCATGGTGGGGTGCAGAATATCCATTTCCAACTGAATAACAATAATTCGTCAACAGAAATCATTGTCGGGTCGTCAGAGGGTATATAGAGGGATTTTTCATTTTCAAAATGACTTCAATAATCAAATATGACTTGGCACGCATCATGGTGGGGTACAGAATATCCATTTCCATCTCAATAACAATAATATGTCAACAGAAATAATTGTCGGGTCGTCAGAGGGGGTATAGAGGGATTTTTCATTTTCAAAATTACCTCAAAATCAAATATGACTTGGCACGCATCATGGTGGGGTGCAGACCATCCATGTCCATCTGAATAACAATGATTCGTCAACAGAAATCATTGACGGGTCGTTAAAGAGGGTATAGAGGGATTTTTAATTTTCAATATTTCTTCAAAAATCTAATATGACTTGGCACGCATCATGGTGGGGTGCAGAATATTCATTTCCTCCTGAATAACGATAATTCGTCAACAGAAATCATTGTCGGGTCGTTAGAGGGGGTATAGAGGGATTTTTCATTTTCAAAATTACCTCAAAATCAAATATGACTTGGCACTCATCATAGTGGGGTGCAGAATATCCATTTCCATCTGAATAACATTAACCTGTCGACAGAAATCATTGACGGGTCGTTGGAGGGGGTATAGAGGGATTTTTCATTTTCAAAATTAACCTCAAAATCAAATATGACTTGGCACGCATCATGGTGGGGTGCAGAATATCCATTTCCATCTGAATAACAATAATTCGTCAATAGAAATCATTGACGGGTCGTTAGAGGGTGTATAGAGGGATTTTTCATTTTCAAAATTTCTTCAAAAATCTAAAATGACTTGGCAATTATCTTCGTGGGGTGCGAAATATCAATGTCCATCTGAATAACAATAATTCGTTAACAGAAATCATTGTCGGGTCGTTAGAGGGGGTATAGAGGGATTTTTCATTTTCAATATATCTTCAAAAATCTAATATGACTTGGCACGCATCATGGTGGGGTGCAGAATATCCATTTCCATCCGAACAACAATAATTCGTCACCAGAAATCATTGTCGGGTCGTTAGAGGGGGTATAGAGGGATTTTTCATTTTCAATATATCTTCAAAAATCTAATATGACTTGGCACGCATCATGGAGGGGTGCAAAGTATCCTTGTCCATCAGAATAACAATAATTCGTTAACAGAAATCATTGTCGGGTCGTTAGAGGGGGTATAGAGGGATTTTTTAATTTTCAATATATCTTCAAAAATCTAATATGACTTGGCACGCATCATGGTGGGGTGCAGAATATCCATTTCCATCCGAACAACAATAATTCGTCACCAGAAATCATTGTCGGGTCGTTAGAGGGGGTATAGAGGGATTTTTCATTTTCAATATATCTTCAAAAATCTAATATGACTTGGCACGCATCATGGTGGGGTGCAAAGTATCCTTGTCCATCAGAATAACAATAATTCATCAACAGAAATCATTGTCAGGTCGTCAGAGGGGGTATAGAGGGATTTTTCATTATCAAAATGACTTCAAAAATCAAATATGACTTGGCACGCATCATAGTAGGGTGCAGAATATCCAATTCCATCTGAATATCAAGAATTCGTCAACAGAAATCATTGTCGGGTCGTTAGAGGGGGTATAGAGGGATTTCTCATTTTCAATATTTCATCAAATATCTAATATGACTTGGCACGCATCATGGTGGGGTGCAGAATATCTAGTTCCATCTGAATAACAATAATTCGTCGACAGAAATCATTGTCGGGTCGTAAAATGGGGTATAGAGGGATTTTTCATTTTCAAAATTACCTCAAAATCAAATATGACTTGGTACGCAACATGGTGAGGTGCAGAATATTCATTTCCATCTGAATAACAATAATTCGTCAACAGAAATCATTGTCGGGTCGTTAGAGGGGGTAAAGAAGGATTTTTCATTTTCAATATATCTTCAAAAATCTAATATGACTTGGCACGCATCATGGTGGGGTGCTGAATATCCATTTCCATCCGAACAACAATAATTCGTAACCAGAAATCATTGTCGGGTCGTTAGAGGGGGTATAGAGGGATTTTTCATTTTCAATATTTCTTCAAAAATCTAATATTACTTGGCACGCATTATGGTGGGGTGCAGAATATCCATGTCCATCTAAATAACAATAATTCGTCAACAGAAATCATTGTCGTGTCGTCAGAGGGGATATAGAGGGATTTTTTAATTTCAAAATTACCTCAAAATAAAACATGACTTGGCACGCATCATGGTGGGGTGCAGAATATCCATTTCCATCTGAATAACGATAATTCGTCGACAGAAATCATTGTCGAGTCGTCAGAAGGGATATAGAGGGATTTTTCATTTTCAAAATGACTTCAATAATCAAATATGACTTGGCACGCATCATGGTGGGGAACAGAAAATCCATTTCCATCTGAATACCAATAATTCGTCAACAGAAATCATTGTCGGGTCGTTAGAGGGGGTATAGAGGGAATTTTCATTTTCAATATTTCTTCAAAAATCCAATATGACTTGGCACGCATCATGGTGGGGTGCAGAATATCCATTTCCAACTGAGTAACAATAATTCGTCAACAGAAATCATTGTCGGGTCGTCAGAAGGGATATAGAGGGATTTTTCATTTTCAGAATGACTTCAATAATCAAATATGACTTGGCACGCATCATGGTGGGGTGCAGAATATCCATTTCCATCTGAATAACAATAATTCGTCGACAGAAATCATTGTCGAGTCGTCAGAAGGGATATAGAGGGATTTTTCATTTTCAGAATGACTTCAATAATCAAATATGACTTGGCACGCATCATGGTGGGGAACAGAATATCCATTTCCATCTCAATAACAATAATTTGTCAACAGAAATCATTGTCGGGTCGTCAGAGGGGGTATAGAGGGATTTTTTATTTTCAAAATTACCTCAAAATCAAACATGACTTGGCACGCATCATGGTGGGGTGCAGAATATCCATTTCCATCTGAATAACGATAATTCGTCGACAGAAATCATTGTCGAGTCGTCAGAAGGGATATAGAGGGATTTTTCATTTTCAAAATGACTTCAATAATCAAATATGACTTGGCACGCATCATGGTGGGGAACAGAAAATCCATTTCCATCTGAATACCAATAATTCGTCAACAGAAATCATTGTCGGGTCGTTAGAGGGGGTATAGACGGAATTTTCATTTTCAATATTTCTTCAAAAATCCAATATGACTTGGCACGCATCATGGTGGGGTGCAGAATATCCATTTCCAACTGAGTAACAATAATTCGTCAACAGAAATCATTGTCGGGTCGTCAGAAGGGATATAGAGGGATTTTTCGTTTTCAAAATGACTTCAATAATCAAATATGACTTGGCACGCATCATGGTGGGGAACAGAATATCCATTTCCATCTCAATAACAATAATTTGTCAACAGAAATCATTGTCGGGTCGTCAGAGGGGGTATAGAGGGATTTTTTACTTTCAAAATTACCTCAAAATCAAACATGACTTGGCACGCATCATGGTGGGGTGCAGAATATCCATTTCCATCTGAATAACAATAATTCGTCGACAGAAATCATTGTCGGGTCGTTAGAGGGGGTATAGAGGGATTTTTCATTTTCAATATTTCTTCAAAAATCCAATATAACTTGGCACGCATCATGGTGGGGTGCAGAATATCCATTTCCAACTAAATAACAATAATTTGTCATCAGAAATCATTGTCGGGTCGTCAGAAGGGATATAGAGGGATTTTTCATTTTCAAAATGACTTCAGTAATCAAATATGACTTGGCACGCATCATGGTGGGGAACAGAATATCCATTTCCATCTCAATAACAATAATTTGTCAACAGAAATCATTGTCGGGTCGTCAGAGGGGGTATAGGGGGATTTTTTATTTTCAAAATTACCTCAAAATCAAACATGACTTGGCACGCATCATGGTGGGGTGCAGAATATCCATTTCCATCTGAATAATGATAATTCGTCGACAGAAATCATTGTCGAGTCGTCAGAAGGGATATAGAGGGATTTTTCATTTTCAAAATGACTTCAATAATCAAATATGACTTGGCACGCATCATGGTGGGGAACAGAATATCCATTTCCATCTGAATAACAATAATTCGTCAACAGAAATCATTGTCGGGTCGTTAGAGGGGGTATAGAGGGATTTTTCATTTTCAATATTTCTTCAAAAATCCAATATGACTTGGCACGCATCATGGTGGGGTGCAGAATATCCTTTTCCAACTGAATAACAATAATTCGTCAACAGAAATCATTGTCGGGTCGTCAGAAGGAATATAGAGGGATTTTTCATTTTCAAAATGACTTCAATAATCAAATATGACTTGGCACGAATCATGGTGGGGAACAGAATATCCATTTCCATCTCAATAACAATAATTTGTCAACAGAAATCATTGTCGGGTCGTCAGAGGGGGTATAGAGGGATTTTTTATTTTCAAAATTACCTCAAAATCAAAAATGACTTGGCACGCAACATGGTGGGGTGCATAATATCCATTTCCATCTGAATAATAATAATTCGTCAGCAGAAATCATTGTCGGGTCGTTAGAGGGGATGTAGAGGGATTTTTCATTTTCAATATTTCTTCAAAAATCTAATATGACTTGGCACGCATCATGGTGGGGTGCAAAGTATCCATGTCCATCTGAATAACAATAATTCGTCAATTTAAATCATTGTCTTGTCGTCAGAGGGGGATAGAGGTATTTCTCATTTTAAAAATTTCTTCAAAAATCTAATATGACTTGGCATCATAGTGGGGTGCAAAGTATCCATATATATCTAAATAACAATAATTTTTCAACAGAAATCATTGTCGGGTCGTTAGAGGGGGTATAGAGAGATTTTCCTTTTTCAATATTTCTTAAAAAATCTAATATTACTTGACACGCATCATGGTGGGGTGCAGAATATCCATATCTATCTGAATAACAATAATTCCTTAACAGAATTTATTGTCGTGTCGTCAGAGTGGGTATAGAGGGATTTTTCATTTTCAAAATTACCTCAAAATCAAAAATGACTTGGCACGCATCATGGTGGGGTGCAAAGTATTCATGTATATCTAACTAACAATGATTCGTTAACATAAATCATTGTCGTGTCGTCAGAGGGGGTATAGAGGGATTTTTCATTTTCAAAATTACCTCAAAATCAAATATGACTTGGCACGCAACATGGTGGGGTGCAGAATATCCATTTCCATCTGAATAACAATAATTCGTCAGCAGAAATCATTGTCGGGTCGTTAGAGGGGATGTAGAGGGATTTATCATTTTCAATATTTCTTCAAAAATCTTATATGACTTGGCACGCATCATGGTGGGGTGCAGAATATCCTTTCCAATCTGAATAACAATAATTCGTCAACAGAAATCATTGTCGGGTCGTCAGAGGGGGTATAGAGGGATTTTTCATTTTCAAAATTTCTTCAAAAATCTAATATGACTTGGCAATTATCATGGTGGGGTGCGAAATATCTATGTCCATTTGAATAACAATAATTCGTTAACAAAAATCATTGTCGGGTCGTCAGAGGGGGAATAAAGGGATTTGTCATTTTCAAAATTTCTTCAAAAATCAAATATGACTTGGCACGCATCATGGTGGGGTGCAGAATATCCATTTCCATCTCAATAACAATAATTCGTCAACAGAACTCATTGTCGGGTCGTCAGAGGGGGTATAGAGAGATTTTCATTTTCAAAATTACCTCAATATCAAATATGCCTTGGCACGCATCATGGTGGGGTGCAGAATATCCATTTCCATCTGAATAACAATAATTCGTCAACAGAAATCATTGACGGGTCGTTGGAGGGGGTATAGAGGGATTTTTCATTTTCAAAATTTCTTCAAAAATCAAATATGACTTGGCACGCATCATGGTGGGGTGCAGAATATCCATTTCCATCTCAATAACAATAATTCGTCAACAGAACTCATTGTCGGGTCGTCAGAGGGGGTATAGAGAGATTTTCATTTTCAAAATTACCTCAAAATCAAATATGACTTGGCACGCATCATGGTGGGGTGCAGAATATCCATTTCCATCTGAATAACAATAATTCGTCAACAGAAATCATTGACGGGTCGTTGGAGGGGGTATAGAGGGATTTTTCATTTTCAAAATTTCTTCAATAATCTAATATGACTTGGCACGCATCATGGTGTGGTACAGAATATCCATTTCCATCTCAATAACAAAGTATCCATGTCCATCTGAATAACAATAATTCTTCAATTTAAATCATTGTCGTGTCGTCAGAGGGGGTATAGAGGGATTTTTCATTTTCAAAATTACCTCAAAATCAAATATGACTTGGCACGTTTCATAGTGGGGTGCAGAAAATCCATTACCATCTGAATAACAATAATTTGTCGACAGAAATCATTGACGGGTCGTTGGAGGGGGTATAGAGGGATTTTTCATAATCAAAATGATTTCAAAAATCATACATGACATGGCACGCATCATGGCGGGGTGCAAAGTAATGGATATGGATATGTATATATCTGAATAACAATAATTCGTCAACAGAAATCATTGTCGGGTCGTTAGAGGGGGTATAGAGGGATTTTCCATTTTCAATATATCTTCAAAAATCTAATATGACTTGGCACGCATCATGGTGGGGTGCAAAGTATCCATGTCCATCTGAATAAAAATAATTCGTCAACAGAAATCATTGTCGCGTCGTCAGAGGGGGTATAGAGTGATTTTTCATAATCAAAATGATTTCAAAAATCATATATGACATGGCACGCATCATGGCGGGGTGTAAAGTATCCATATATATCTAAATAACAATAATTCGTCAACAGAAATCATTGTCGGGTCGTTAGAGGGGGTATAGAGGGATTTTCCATTTTCAAAATTACCTCAAACTCAAATATGACTTGGCACGCATCATGGTGGGGTGCAAAGTATTCATGTATATCTAAATAACAATGATTCGTTAACAGAAATCATTGTCGTGTCGTCAGAGGGGGTATAGAGGGATTTTTCATTTTCAAAATTACCTCAAAATCAAAAATGACTTGGCACGCAACATGGTGGGGTGCAAAGTATTCATGTTTATCTAAATAACAATAATTCGTTAACAGAAATCATTGTCGTGTCGTCAGAGGGGGTATAGAGGGATTTTTTATTTTCAAAATTACCTCAAAATCAAAAATGACTTGGCACGCAACATGGTGGGGTGCATAATATCCATTTCCATCTGAATAATAATAATTCGTCAGCAGAAATCATTGTCGGGTCGTTAGAGGGGATGTAGAGGGATTTTTCATTTTCAATATTTCTTCAAAAATCTAATATGACTTGGCACGCATCATAGTGGGGTGCAAAGTATCCATATATATCTAAATAACAATAATTTTTCAACAGAAATCATTGTCGGGTCGTTAGAGGGGGTATAGAGAGATTTTCCATTTTCAATATTTCTTTAAAAATCTAATATTACTTGACACGCATCATGGTGGGGTGCAGAATATCCATATCTATCTGAATAACAATAATTCCTTAACAGAATTTATTGTCGTGTCGTCAGAGTGGGTATAGAGGGATTTTTCATTTTCAAAATTACCTCAAAATCAAAAATGACTTGGCACGCATCATGGTGGGGTGCAAAGTATTCATGTATATCTAAATAACAATGATTCGATAACAGAAATCATTGTCGTGTCGTCAGAGGAGGTATAGAGGGATTTTTCATCTTCAAAATTACCTCAAAATCAAAAATGACTTGGCACGCAACATGGTGGGGTGCATAATATCCATTTCCATCTGAATAATAATAATTCGTCAGCAGAAATCATTGTCGGGTCGTTAGAGGGGATGTAGAGGGATTTTTCATTTTCAATATTTCTTCAAAAATCTAATATGACTTGGCACGCATCATGGTGGGGTGCAAAGTATCCATGTCCATCTGAATAACAATAATTCGTCAATTTAAATCATTGTCTTGTCGTCAGAGGGGGATAGAGGTATTTCTCATTTTAAAAATTTCTTCAAAAATCTAATATGACTTGGCATCATAGTGGGGTGCAAAGTATCCATATATATCTAAATAACAATAATTTTTCAACAGAAATCATTGTCGGGTCGTTAGAGGGGGTATAGAGAGATTTTCCTTTTTCAATATTTCTTTAAAAATCTAATATTACTTGACACGCATCATGGTGGGGTGCAGAATATCCATATCTATCTGAATAACAATAATTCCTTAACAGAATTTATTGTCGTGTCGTCAGAGTGGGTATAGAGGGATTTTTCATTTTCAAAATTACCTCAAAATCAAAAATGACTTGGCACGCATCATGGTGGGGTGCAAAGTATTCATGTATATCTAACTAACAATGATTCGTTAACATAAATCATTGTCGTGTCGTCAGAGGGGGTATAGAGGGATTTTTCATTTTCAAAATTACCTCAAAATCAAATATGACTTGGCACGCAACATGGTGGGGTGCAGAATATCCATTTCCATCTGAATAACAATAATTCGTCAGCAGAAATCATTGTCGGGTCGTTAGAGGGGATGTAGAGGGATTTTTCATTTTCAATATTTCTTCAAAAATCTTATATGACTTGGCACGCATCATGGTGGGGTGCAGAATATCCTTTCCAATCTGAATAACAATAATTCGTCAACAGAAATCATTGTCGGGTCGTCAGAGGGGGTATAGAGGGATTTTTCAATTTCAAAATTAACCTCAAAATCAAATATGACTTGGCCCGCATCATGGTGGGAAGCAGAATATCCATTTCCATATGATTAACAATAATTCGTCAATAGAAATCAGTGACGGGTCGTTAGAGGGGGTATAGAGGGATTTTTCATTTTCAAAATTTCTTCAAAAATCTAATATGACTTGGCAATTATCATGGTGGGGTGCGAAATATCTATGTCCATTTGAATAACAATAATTCGTTAACAAAAATCATTGTCGGGTCGTCAGAGGGGGAATAAAGGGATTTGTCATTTTCAAAATTTCTTCAAAAATCAAATATGACTTGGCACGCATCATGGTGGGGTGCAGAATATCCATTTCCATCTCAATAACAATAATTCGTCAACAGAACTCATTGTCGGGTCGTCAGAGGGGGTATAGAGAGATTTTCATTTTCAAAATTACCTCAATATCAAATATGCCTTGGCACGCATCATGGTGGGGTGCAGAATATCCATTTCCATCTGAATAACAATAATTCGTCAACAGAAATCATTGACGGGTCGTTGGAGGGGGTATAGAGGGATTTTTCATTTTCAAAATTTCTTCAAAAATCAAATATGACTTGGCACGCATCATGGTGGGGTGCAGAATATCCATTTCCATCTCAATAACAATAATTCGTCAACAGAACTCATTGTCGGGTCGTCAGAGGGGGTATAGAGAGATTTTCATTTTCAAAATTACCTCAAAATCAAATATGACTTGGCACGCATCATGGTGGGGTGCAGAATATCCATTTCCATCTGAATAACAATAATTCGTCAACAGAAATCATTGACGGGTCGTTGGAGGGGGTATAGAGGGATTTTTCATTTTCAAAATTTCTTCAATAATCTAATATGACTTGGCACGCATCATGGTGTGGTACAGAATATCCATTTCCATCTCAATAACAAAGTATCCATGTCCATCTGAATAACAATAATTCTTCAATTTAAATCATTGTCGTGTCGTCAGAGGGGGTATAGAGGGATTTTTCATTTTCAAAATTACCTCAAAATCAAATATGACTTGGCACGTTTCATAGTGGGGTGCAGAAAATCCATTACCATCTGAATAACAATAATTTGTCGACAGAAATCATTGACGGGTCGTTGGAGGGGGTATAGAGGGATTTTTCATAATCAAAATGATTTCAAAAATCATACATGACATGGCACGCATCATGGCGGGGTGCAAAGTAATGGATATGGATATGGATATATCTGAATAACAATAATTCGTCAACAGAAATCATTGTCGGGTCGTTAGAGGGGGTATAGAGGGATTTTCCATTTTCAATATATCTTCAAAAATCTAATATGACTTGGCACGCATCATGGTGGGGTGCAAAGTATCCATGTCCATCTGAATAAAAATAATTCGTCAACAGAAATCATTGTCGCGTCGTCAGAGGGGGTATAGAGTGATTTTTCATAATCAAAATGATTTCAAAAATCATATATGACATGGCACGCATCATGGCGGGATGTAAAGTATCCATATATATCTAAATAACAATAATTCGTCAACAGAAATCATTGTCGGGTCGTTAGAGGGGGTATAGAGGGATTTTCCATTTTCAAAATTACCTCAAACTCAAATATGACTTGGCACGCATCATGGTGGGGTGCAAAGTATTCATGTATATCTAAATAACAATGATTCGTTAACAGAAATCATTGTCGTGTCGTCAGAGGGGGTATAGAGGGATTTTTCATTTTCAAAATTACCTCAAAATCAAAAATGACTTGGCACGCAACATGGTGGGGTGCAAAGTATTCATGTTTATCTAAATAACAATAATTCGTTAACAGAAATCATTGTCGTGTCGTCAGAGAGGGTATAGAGGGATTTTTTATTTTCAAAATTACCTCAAAATCAAAAATGACTTGGCACGCAACATGGTGGGGTGCATAATATCCATTTCCATCTGAATAATAATAATTCGTCAGCAGAAATCATTGTCGGGTCGTTAGAGGGGATGTAGAGGGATTTTTCATTTTCAATATTTCTTCAAAAATCTAATATGACTTGGCACGCATCATAGTGGGGTGCAAAGTATCCATATATATCTAAATAACAATAATTTTTCAACAGAAATCATTGTCGGGTCGTTAGAGGGGGTATAGAGAGATTTTCCATTTTCAATATTTCTTTAAAAATCTAATATTACTTGACACGCATCATGGTGGGGTGCAGAATATCCATATCTATCTGAATAACAATAATTCCTTAACAGAATTTATTGTCGTGTCGTCAGAGTGGGTATAGAGGGATTTTTCATTTTCAAAATTACCTCAAAATCAAAAATGACTTGGCACGCATCATGGTGGGGTGCAAAGTATTCATGTATATCTAAATAACAATGATTCGATAACAGAAATCATTGTCGTGTCGTCAGAGGAGGTATAGAGGGATTTTTCATCTTCAAAATTACCTCAAAATCAAAAATGACTTGGCACGCAACATGGTGGGGTGCATAATATCCATTTCCATCTGAATAATAATAATTCGTCAGCAGAAATCATTGTCGGGTCGTTAGAGGGGAAGTAGAGGGATTTTTCATTTTCAATATTTCTTCAAAAATCTAATATGACTTGGCACATATCATGGTGGGGTGCAAAGTATCCATGTCCATCTGAATAACAATAATTCGTCAATTTAAATCATTGTCGTGTGGTCAGAGGGGGATAGAGGTATTTCTCATTTTCAAAATTTCTTCAAAAATCTAATATGACTTGGCACGCATCATAGTGGGGTGCAAAGTATCTATAAATATCTAAATAACAATAATTTTTCAACAGAAATCATTGTCGGGTCGTTAGATGGGGTATAGAGAGATTTTCCATTTTCAATATTTCTTTAAAAATCTAATATTACTTGACACGCATCATGGTGGGGTGCAGAATATCCATATCTATCTGAATAACAATAATTCCTTAACAGAATTTATTGTCGTGTGGTCAGAGGGGGTATAGAGGGACTTTTCATTTTCAAAATTACCTCAAAATCAAATATGACTTGGCACTTATCATGGTGGGGTGCAAAGTATTCATGTTTAGCTAACTAACAATGATTCGTTAACATAAATCATTGTCGTGTCGTCAGAGGGGGTATAGAGGGATTTTTCATTTTCAAAATTACCTCAAAATCAAATATGACTTGGCACGCAACATGGTGGGGTGCAGAATATCCATTTCCATCTGAATAACAATAATTTGTCAGCAGAAATCATTGTCGGGTCGTTAGAGGGGATGTAGAGGGATTTTTCATTTTCAATATTTCTTCAAAAATCTTATATGACTTGGCACGCATCATGGTGGGGTGCAGAATATCCTTTCCCATCTGAATAACAATAATTCGTCAACAGAAATCATTGTCGGGTCATCAGAGGGGGTATAGAGGGATTTTTCATTTTCAAAATTACTTCAAAAATCTAATATGACTTGGCACGCATCATGGTGGGTCGCAAAGTATCCATGTCCATCTGAATAACATTAATTCGTCAACATAAATCATTGTCGTGTCGTCAGAGGGGGTATAGAGTGATTTTTCATTTTCAAAATTACTTACAAAATCAAATATGACTTGGCACGTATCATGGTGGAGTGCATAATATCCATTTTCATCTTAATTACCATATTTCGTCAACAGAAATTATTGTCGGATCGTCAAAGGGGGTTAAAGGGAATTTTCATTTTCAAAATTACTTCAAAAATCGAATATCACTTGGCACGCAGCATAGTAGGGTGCAAAATATTCATTTCCATCTGAATAACAATAATTCGTCAACAGGAATCATTGTCGGGTCGTCAGAGGGGGTATAGAGGGATTTCTCATTATCAAAATGACTTAAAAAATCAAATATGACTTGGCACGAATCATAGTAGGGTGCAGAATATATATTTCCATCTGAATAACATGAATTCGTCAACAGAAATCATAGTCGGGTCGTTAGAGGGGGTATAGACGGATTTTTCATTTTCAATATTTCTTCAAAACTCCAATATGACTTGGCACGCATCATGGTGGGGTGCAGAATATCTATTTCCATCTGAATAACAATAAATCGTCTACAGAAATCATTGTCGGGTCGTTAGAGGGGGTATCGAGGGATTTTTCATTTTCAAAATCTCCTCAAAATCAAATATGACTTGGCACGCAACATGGCAGAATATTCATTTCCATCCGAATAACAATAATTCGTCAAAAGATATCATTGTCGGGTCGTTAGAGGGGGTATAGAGGGATTTTTCATTTTCAATATTTCTTCAAAAATCCAATATGACTTGGCACGCATCATGGTGGGGTGCAGAATATCCATTTCCATCTGAATAACAATAATTCGTCAACAGAACTCATTGTCGGGCCGTTAGAGGGGGTATAGAGGGATTTTTCATTTTCAAAATTACCTCAAAATCTAATATGACTTGGCACGCATCATGGTGGGGTGCAAAGTATTCATGTATATCTAACTAACAATAATTGGTTAGCAGAAATCATTGTCGTGTCGTCAGAGGGTGTAGAGGGATTTTTCATTATCAAAATGATTTCAATAATCAAATATGACATGGCACGCATCATAGTGGGGTACAGAATATCCATTTCCATCTCAATAACAATGATTTGTTAACAGAAATCATTGTCGGGACGTCAGAGGGGGTATAGAGGGATTTTTCATTTTCAAAATTACCTCAAAATCAAAAATGACTTGGCATGCATCATGGTGGGGTGCAAAGTATCCATGTCCATCTGAATAACAATAAATCTTCAATTTAAATCATTGTCGTGACGTCAGAGGGGGTATAGAGGGATTTTTCATTTTCAAAATTACCTCAAAATCAAATATGACTTGGCACGCATCAAAGTGGGGTGCAGAATATCCATTACCATCTGAATAACAATAATTTGTCGACAGAAATCATTGACGGGTCGTTGGAGGGGGTATAGAGGGATTTTTCATAATGAAAATGATTTCAAAAATCATATATGACATGGCACGCATCATGGCGGGGTGCAAAGTATCCATATATATCTAAATAACAATAATACGTCAACAGAAATCATTGTCGGGTCGTTAGAGGGGGTATAGAGGGAATTTCCATTTTCAATATATCTTCAAAAATCTAATATGACTTGGCACGCATCATGGTGGGGTGCAAAGTATCCATGTCCATCTGAATAAAAATAATTCGTCAACAGAAATCATTGTCGCGACGTCAGAGGGGGTATAGAGGGATTTTTCATAATCAAAATGATTTCAAATATCATATATGACATGGCACGCATCATGGCGGTGTGCAAAGTATCCATATATATCTAAATAACAATAATTCGTCAACAGAAATCATTGTCGGGTCGTTAGAGGGGGTATAGAGGGATTTTCCATTTTCAATATTTCTTCAAAAATCTAATATTACTTGGCACGCATCATAGTGGGGTGCAGAATATCCATATCTATCTGAATAACAATAATTCCTTAACAGAAATTATTGTCGTGTCGTCAGAGGGGGTATAGAGGGATTTTTCATTTTCAAAATTACCTCAAACTCAAATATGACTTGGCACGCATCATGGTGGGGTGCAAAGTATTCATGTATATCTAAATAACAATGATTCGTTAACAGAAATCATTGTCGTGTCGTCAGAGGGGGTATAGAGGGATTTTTCATTTTCAAAATTACCTCAAAATCAAAAATGACTTGGCACGCAACATGGTGGGGTGCATAATATCCATTTCCATCAAAATAATAATAATTCGTCAGCAGAAATCATCGTCGGGTCGTTAGAGGGGATGTAGAGTGATTTTTCATTTTCAATATTTCTTCAAAAATCTAATATGACTTGGCACGCATCATGGTGGGGTGCAAAGTATCCATATCCATCTGAATAACAATAATTCGTCAATTTAAATCATTGTCGTGTCGTCAGAGGGGGATAGAGGTATTTCTCATTTTCAAAATTTCTTCAAAAATCTAATATTACTTGGCACGCATCATAGTGGGGTGCAAAGTATCCATATATATCTAAATAACAATAATTTTTCAACAGAAATCATTGTCGGGTCGTTAGAGGGGGTATAGAGAGATTTTCCATTTTCAATATTTCTTCAAAAATCTAATATTACTTGACACGCATCATGGTTAGGTGCAGAATATCCATATCTATCTGAATAACAATAATTCCTTAACAGAATTTATTGTCGTGTCGTCAGAGGGGGTATAGAGAGATTTTTCATTTTCAAAATTACTTCAAAAATCTAATATGACTTGTCACGCATCATGGTGGGTTGCAAAGTATCCATGTCCATCTGAATAACAATAATTCGTCTATTTAAATCATTGTCGTGTTGTCAGAGGGGGTATAGAGGTATTTCTCATTTTCAAAATTACTTCAAAAATCTAATATGACTTGGCACGCATCATAGTGGGTTGCAAAGTATTCATATATATTTAAATAACAATAATTCGTCAACAGAAATCATTGTCGGGTCGTTAGAGGGGGTATAGAGGGATTTTTCATTTTCAATATTTCTTCAAAAATCTAATATTACTTGGCACGCATCATGATGGGGTGCAGAATATCCATATCCATCTGAATAACAATAATTCCTCAACAGAAATTATTGTCGTGTCGTCAGAGGGGGTATAGAGAGATTTTTCATTTTCAAAATTACCTCAAAATCTAATATGACTTGGCACGCATCATGGTGGGGTGCAAAGTATTCATGTATATCTATCTAACAATAATTGGTTAACAGAAATCATTGTCGTGTCGTCAGAGGGTGTAGAGGGATTTTTCATTATCAAAATGATTTCAATAATCAAATATGACATGGCACGCATCATAGTGGGGTACAGAATATCCATTTCCATCTCAATAACAATGATTTGTCAACAGAAATCATTGTCGGTACGTCAGAGGGGGTATAGAGGGATTTTTCATTATCAAAATTACCTCAAAATCAAATATGACTTGGCACGCATCATGGTGGGGTGCAGAATATCCATTTCCATCTGAATAACAATAATTCGTCAAAAGAAATCATTGACGGGTCGTTGGAGGGGGTATAGAGGGATTTTTCATTTTCAAAATTTCTTCAATAATCTAATATGACTTGGCACGCATCATGGTGTGGTACAGAATATCCATTTCCATCTCAATAACAAAGTATCCATGTCCATCTGAATAACAATAATTCTTCAATTTAAATCATTGTCGTGTCGTCAGAGGGGGTATAGAGGGATTTTTCATTTTCAAAATTACCTCAAAATCAAATATGACTTGGCACGTTTCATAGTGGGGTGCAGAAAATCCATTACCATCTGAATAACAATAATTTGTCGACAGAAATCATTGACGGGTCGTTGGAGGGGGTATAGAGGGATTTTTCATAATCAAAATGATTTCAAAAATCATACATGACATGGCACGCATGATGGCGGGGTGCAGAATATCCATATCTATCTGAATAACAATAATTCCTTAACAGAATTTATTGTCGTGTCGTCAGAGTGGGTATAGAGGGATTTTTCATTTTCAAAATTACCTCAAAATCAAAAATGACTTGGCACGCATCATGGTGGGGTGCAAAGTATTCATGTATATCTAACTAACAATGATTCGTTAACATAAATCATTGTCGTGTCGTCAGAGGGGGTATAGAGGGATTTTTCATTTTCGAAATTACCTCAAAATCAAATATGACTTGGCACGCAACATGGTGGGGTGCAGAATATCCATTTCCATCTGAATAACAATAATTCGTCAGCAGAAATCATTGTCGGGTCGTTAGAGGGGATGTAGAGGGATTTTTCATTTTCAATATTTCTTCAAAAATCTTATATGACTTGGCACGCATCATGGTGGGGTGCAGAATATCCTTTCCAATCTGAATAACAATAATTCGTCAACAGAAATCATTGTCGGGTCGTCAGAGGGGGTATAGAGGAATTTTTCAATTTCAAAATTAACCTCAAAATCAAATATGACTTGGCCCGCATCATGGTGGGAAGCAGAATATCCATTTCCATATGAATAACAATAATTCGTCAATAGAAATCAGTGACGGGTCGTTAGAGGGGGTATAGAGGGATTTTTCATTTTCAAAATTTCTTCAAAAATCTAATATGACTTGGCAATTATCATGGTGGGGTGCGAAATATCTATGTCCATTTGAATAACAATAATTCGTTAACAAAAATCATTGTCGGGTCGTCAGAGGGGGAATAAAGGGATTTGTCATTTTCAAAATTTCTTCAAAAATCAAATATGACTTGGCACGCATCATGGTGGGGTGCAGAATATCCATTTCCATCTCAATAACAATAATTCGTCAACAGAACTCATTGTCGGGTCGTCAGAGGGGGTATAGAGAGATTTTCATTTTCAAAATTACCTCAATATCAAATATGCCTTGGCACGCATCATGGTGGGGTGCAGAATATCCATTTCCATCTGAATAACAATAATTCGTCAACAGAAATCATTGACGGGTCGTTGGAGGGGGTATAGAGGGATTTTTCATTTTCAAAATTTCTTCAAAAATCAAATATGACTTGGCACGCATCATGGTGGGGTGCAGAATATCCATTTCCATCTCAATAACAATAATTCGTCAACAGAACTCATTGTCAGGTCGTCAGAGGGGGTATAGAGAGATTTTCATTTTCAAAATTACCTCAAAATCAAATATGACTTGGCACGCATCATGGTGGGGTGCAGAATATCCATTTCCATCTGAATAACAATAATTCGTCAACAGAAATCATTGACGGGTCGTTGGAGGGGGTATAGAGTGATTTTTCATTTTCAAAATTTCTTCAATAATCTAATATGACTTGGCACGCATCATGGTGTGGTACAGAATATCCATTTCCATCTCAATAACAAAGTATCCATGTCCATCTGAATAACAATAATTCTTCAATTTAAATCATTGTCGTGTCGTCAGAGGGGGTATAGAGGGAATTTTCATTTTCAAAATTACCTCAAAATCAAATATGACTTGGCACGTTTCATAGTGGGGTGCAGAAAATCCATTACCATCTGAATAACAATAATTTGTCGACAGAAATCATTGACGGGTCGTTGGAGGGGGTATAGAGGGATTTTTCATAATCAAAATGATTTCAAAAATCATACATGACATGGCACGCATCATGGCGGGGTGCAAAGTAATGGATATGGATATGGATATATCTGAATAACAATAATTCATCAACAGAAATCATTGTCGGGTCGTTAGAGGGGGTATAGAGGGATTTTCCATTTTCAATATATCTTCAAAAATCTAATATGACTTGGCACGCATCATGGTGGGGTGCAAAGTATCCATGTCCATCTGAATAAAAATAATTCATCAACAGAAATCATTGTCGCGTCGTCAGAGGGGGTATAGAGTGATTTTTCATAATCAAAATGATTTCAAAAATCATATATGACATGGCACGCATCATGGCGGGGTGTAAAGTATCCATATATATCTAAATAACAATAATTCGTCAACAGAAATCATTGTCGGGTCGTTAGAGGGGGTATAGAGGGATTTTCCATTTTCAAAATTACCTCAAACTCAAATATGACTTGGCACGCATCATGGTGGGGTGCAAAGTATTCATGTATATCTAAATAACAATGATTCGTTAACAGAAATCATTGTCGTGTCGTCAGAGGGGGTATAGAGGGATTTTTCATTTTCAAAATTACCTCAAAATCAAAAATGACTTGGCACGCAACATGGTGGGGTGCATAATATCCATTTCCATCTGAACAATAATAATTCGTCAGCAGAAATCATTGTCGGGTCGTTAGAGGGGATGTAGAGGGATTTTTCATTTTCAATATTTCTTCAAAAATCTAATATGACTTGGCACGCATCATAGTGGGGTGCAAAGTATCCATATATATCTAAATAACAATAATTTTTCAACAGAAATCATTGTCGGGTCGTTAGAGGGGGTATAGAGAGATTTTCCATTTTCAATATTTCTTTAAAAATCTAATATTACTTGACACGCATCATGGTGGGGTGCAGAATATCCATATCTATCTGAATAACAATAATTCCTTAACAGAATTTATTGTCGTGTCGTCAGAGTGGGTATAGAGGGATTTTTCATTTTCAAAATTACCTCAAAATCAAAAATGACTTGGCACGCATCATGGTGGGGTGCAAAGTATTCATGTATATCTAACTAACAATGATTCGTTAACATAAATCATTGTCGTGTCGTCAGAGGGGGTATAGAGGGATTTTTCATTTTCAAAATTACCTCAAAATCAAATATGACTTGGCACGCAACATGGTGGGGTGCAGAATATCCATTTCCATCTGAATAACAATAATTCGTCAGCAGAAATCATTGTCGGGTCGTTAGAGGGGGTATAGAGGGATTTTCCATTTTCAATATTTCTTCAAAAATCTAATATTACTTGGCACGCATCATAGTGGGGTGCAGAATATCCATATCTATCTGAATAACAATAATTCCTTAACAGAAATTATTGTCGTGTCGTCAGAGGGGGTATAGAGGGATTTTTCATTTTCAAAATTACCTCAAACTCAAATATGACTTGGCACGCATCATGGTGGGTTGCAAAGTATTCATGTATATCTAAATAACAATGATTCGATAACAGAAATCATTGTCGTGTCGTCAGAGGAGGTATAGAGGGATTTTTCATCTTCAAAATTACCTCAAAATCAAAAATGACTTGGCACGCAACATGGTGGGGTGCATAATATCCATTTCCATCTGAATAATAATAATTCGTCAGCAGAAATCATTGTCGGGTCGTTAGAGGGGATGTAGAGGGATTTTTCATTTTCATTATTTCTTCAAAAATCTAATATGACTTGGCACGCATCATGGTGGGGTGCAAAGTATCCATGTCCATCTGAATAACAATAATTCGTCAATTTAAATCATTGTCGTGTGGTCAGAGGGGGATAGAGGTATTTCTCATTTTCAAAATTTCTTCAAAAATCTAATATGACTTGGCACTCATCATAGTGGGGTGCAAAGTATCTATATATATCTAAATAACAATAATTTTTCAACAGAAATCATTGTCGGGTCGTTAGATGGGGTATAGAGAGATTTTCCATTTTCAATATTTCTTTAAAAATCTAATATTACTTGACACGCATCATGGTGGGGTGCAAAGTATCTATAAATATCTAAATAACAATAATTTTTCAACAGAAATCATTGTCGGGTCGTTAGATGGGGTATAGAGAGATTTTCCATTTTCAATATTTCTTTAAAAATCTAATATTACTTGACACGCATCATGGTGGGGTTCAGAATATCCATATCTATCTGAATAACAATAATTCCTTAACAGAATTTATTGTCGTGTGGTCAGAGGGGGTATAGAGGAACTTTTCATTTTCAAAATTACCTCAAAATCAAATATGACTTGGCACTTATCATGGTGGGGTGCAAAGTATTCATGTTTAGCTAACTAACAATGATTCGTTAACATAAATCATTGTCGTGTCGTCAGAGGGGGTATAGAGGGATTTTTCATTTTCAAAATTACCTCAAAATCAAATTTGACTTGGCACGCAACATGGTGGGGTGCAGAATATCCATTTCCATCTGAATAACAATAATTTGTCAGCAGAAATCATTGTCGGGTCGTTAGAGGGGATGTAGAGGGATTTTTCATTTTCAATATTTCTTCAAAAATCTTATATGACTTGGCACGCATCATGGTGGGGTGCAGAATATCCTTTCCCATCTGAATAACAATAATTCGTCAACAGAAATCATTGTCGGGTCATCAGAGGGGGTATAGAGGGATTTTTCATTTTCAAAATTACTTCAAAAATCTAATATGACTTGGCACGCATCATGGTGGGTCGCAAAGTATCCATGTCCATCTGAATAACATTAATTCGTCAACATAAATCATTGTCGTGTCGTCAGAGGGGGTATAGAGTGATTTTTCATTTTCAAAATTACTTACAAAATCAAATATGACTTGGCACGTATCATGGTGGAGTGCATAATATCCATTTTCATCTAAATTACCATATTTCGTCAACAGAAATTATTGTCGGATCGTCAAAGGGGGTTAAAGGGAATTTTCATTTTCAAAATTACTTCAAAAATCGAATATCACTTGGCACGCAGCATAGTAGGGTGCAAAATATTCATTTCCATCTGAATAACAATAATTCGTCAACAGGAATCATTGTCGGGTCGTCAGAGGGGGTATAGAGGGATTTCTCATCATCAAAATGACTTAAAAAATCAAATATGACTTGGCACGAATCATAGTAGGGTGCAGAATATATATTTCCATCTGAATAACATGAATTCGTCAACAGAAATCATAGTCGGGTCGTTAGAGGGGGTAAAGACGGATTTTTCATTTTCAATATTTCTTCAAAACTCTAATATGACTTGGCACGCATCATGGTGGGGTGCAGAATATCTATTTCCATCTGAATAACAATAAATCGTCTACAGAAATCATTGTCGGGTCGTTAGAGGGGGTATCGAGGGATTTTTCATTTTCAAAATCTCCTCAAAATCAAATATGACTTGGCACGCAACATGGCAGAATATTCATTTCCATCCGAATAACAATAATTCGTCAAAAGATATCATTGTCGGGTCGTTAGAGGGGGTATAGAGGGATTTTTCATTTTCAATATTTCTTCAAAAATCCAATATGACTTGGCACGCATCATGGTGGGGTGCAGAATATCCATTTCCATCTGAATAACAATAATTCGTCAACAGAACTCATTGTCGGGCCGTCAGAGGGGGTATAGAGGGATTTTTCATTTTCAAAATTACCTCAAAATCTAATATGACTTGGCACGCATCATGGTGGGGTGCAAAGTATTCATGTATATCTAACTAACAATAATTGGTTAGCAGAAATCATTGTCGTGTCGTCAGAGGGTGTAGAGGGATTTTTCATTATCAAAATGATTTCAATAATCAAATATGACATGGCACGCATCATAGTGGGGTACAGAATATCCATTTCCATCTCAATAACAATGATTTGTTAACAGAAATCATTGTCGGGACGTCAGAGGGGGTATAGAGGGATTTTTCATTTTCAAAATTACCTCAAAATCAAAAATGACTTGGCATGCATCATGGTGGGGTGCAAAGTATCCATGTCCATCTGAATAACAATAAATCTTCAATTTAAATCATTGTCGTGACGTCAGAGGGGGTATAGAGGGATTTTTCATTTTCAAAATTACCTCAAAATCAAATATGACTTGGCACGCATCAAAGTGGGGTGCAGAATATCCATTACCATCTGAATAACAATAATTTGTCGACAGAAATCATTGACGGGTCGTTGGAGGGGGTATAGAGGGATTTTTCATAATGAAAATGATTTCAAAAATCATATATGACATGGCACGCATCATGGCGGGGTGCAAAGTATCCATATATATCTAAATAACAATAATACGTCAACAGAAATCATTGTCGGGTCGTTAGAGGGGGTATAGAGGGAATTTCCATTTTCAATATATCTTCAAAAATCTAATATGACTTGGCACGCATCATGGTGGGGTGCAAAGTATCCATGTCCATCTGAATAAAAATAATTCGTCAACAGAAATCATTGTCGCGACGTCAGAGGGGGTATAGAGGGATTTTTCATAATCAAAATGATTTCAAATATCATATATGACATGGCACGCATCATGGCGGTGTGCAAAGTATCCATATATATCTAAATAACAATAATTCGTCAACAGAAATCATTGTCGGGTCGTTAGAGGGGGTATAGAGGGATTTTCCATTTTCAATATTTCTTCAAAAATCTAATATTACTTGGCACGCATCATAGTGGGGTGCAGAATATCCATATCTATCTGAATAACAATAATTCCTTAACAGAAATTATTGTCGTGTCATCAGAGGGGGTATAGAGGGATTTTTCATTTTCAAAATTACCTCAAACTCAAATATGACTTGGCACGCATCATGGTGGGGTGCAAAGTATTCATGTATATCTAAATAACAATGATTCGTTAACAGAAATCATTGTCGTGTCGTCAGAGGGGGTATAGAGGGATTTTTCATTTTCAAAATTACCTCAAAATCAAAAATGACTTGGCACGCAACATGGTGGGGTGCATAATATCCATTTCCATCAAAATAATAATAATTCGTCAGCAGAAATCATCGTCGGGTCGTTAGAGGGGATGTAGAGTGATTTTTCATTTTCAATATTTCTTCAAAAATCTAATATGACTTGGCACGCATCATGGTGGGGTGCAAAGTATCCATATCCATCTGAATAACAATAATTCGTCAATTTAAATCATTGTCGTGTCGTCAGAGGGGGATAGAGGTATTTCTCATTTTCAAAATTTCTTCAAAAATCTAATATTACTTGGCACGCATCATAGTGGGGTGCAAAGTATCCATATATATCTAAATAACAATAATTTTTCAACAGAAATCATTGTCGGGTCGTTAGAGGGGGTATAGAGAGATTTTCCATTTTCAATATTTCTTCAAAAATCTAATATTACTTGACACGCATCATGGTTAGGTGCAGAATATCCATATCTATCTGAATAACAATAATTCCTTAACAGAATTTATTGTCGTGTCGTCAGAGGGGGTATAGAGAGATTTTTCATTTTCAAAATTACTTCAAAAATCTAATATGACTTGTCACGCATCATGGTGGGTTGCAAAGTATCCATGTCCATCTGAATAACAATAATTCGTCTATTTAAATCATTGTCGTGTTGTCAGAGGGGGTATAGAGGTATTTCTCATTTTCAAAATTACTTCAAAAATCTAATATGACTTGGCACGCATCATAGTGGGTTGCAAAGTATTCATATATATTTAAATAACAATAATTCGTCAACAGAAATCATTGTCGGGTCGTTAGAGGGGGTATAGAGGGATTTTTCATTTTCAATATTTCTTCAAAAATCTAATATTACTTGGCACGCATCATGATGGGGTGCAGAATATCCATATCCATCTGAATAACAATAATTCCTCAACAGAAATTATTGTCGTGTCGTCAGAGGGGGTATAGAGAGATTTTTCATTTTCAAAATTACCTCAAAATCTAATATGACTTGGCACGCATCATGGTGGGGTGCAAAGTATTCATGTATATCTATCTAACAATAATTGGTTAACAGAAATCATTGTCGTGTCGTCAGAGGGTGTAGAGGGATTTTTCATTATCAAAATGATTTCAATAATCAAATATGACATGGCACGCATCATAGTGGGGTACAGAATATCCATTTCCATCTCAATAACAATGATTTGTCAACAGAAATCATTGTCGGTACGTCAGAGGGGGTATAGAGGGATTTTTCATTATCAAAATTACCTCAAAATCAAATATGACTTGGCACGCATCATGGTGGGGTGCAGAATATCCATTTCCATCTGAATAACAATAATTCGTCAACAGAAATCATTGACGGGTCGTTGGAGGGGGTATAGAGGGATTTTTCATTTTCAAAATTTCTTCAATAATCTAATATGACTTGGCACGCATCATGGTGTGGTACAGAATATCCATTTCCATCTCAATAACAAAGTATCCATGTCCATCTGAATAACAATAATTCTTCAATTTAAATCATTGTCGTGTCGTCAGAGGGGGTATAGAGGGATTTTTCATTTTCAAAATTACCTCAAAATCAAATATGACTTGGCACGTTTCATAGTGGGGTGCAGAAAATCCATTACCATCTGAATAACAATAATTTGTCGACAGAAATCATTGACGGGTCGTTGGAGGGGGTATAGAGTGATTTTTCATAATCAAAATGATTTCAAAAATCATACATGACATGGCACGCATCATGGCGGGGTGCAGAATATCCATATCTATCTGAATAACAATAATTCCTTAACAGAATTTATTGTCGTGTCGTCAGAGTGGGTATAGAGGGATTTTTCATTTTCAAAATTACCTCAAAATCAAAAATGACTTGGCACGCATCATGGTGGGGTGCAAAGTATTCATGTATATCTAACTAACAATGATTCGTTAACATAAATCATTGTCGTGTCGTCAGAGGGGGTATAGAGGGATTTTTCATTTTCAAAATTACCTCAAAATCAAATATGACTTGGCACGCAACATGGTGGGGTGCAGAATATCCATTTCCATCTGAATAACAATAATTCGTCAGCAGAAATCATTGTCGGGTCGTTAGAGGGGATGTAGAGGGATTTTTCATTTTCAATATTTCTTCAAAAATCTTATATGACTTGGCACGCATCATGGTGGGGTGCAGAATATCCTTTCCAATCTGAATAACAATAATTCGTCAACAGAAATCATTGTCGGGTCGTCAGAGGGGGTATAGAGGGATTTTTCAATTTCAAAATTAACCTCAAAATCAAATATGACTTGGCCCGCATCATGGTGGGAAGCAGAATATCCATTTCCATATGATTAACAATAATTCGTCAATAGAAATCAGTGACGGGTCGTTAGAGGGGGTATAGAGGGATTTTTCATTTTCAAAATTTCTTCAAAAATCTAATATGACTTGGCAATTATCATGGTGGGGTGCGAAATATCTATGTCCATTTGAATAACAATAATTCGTTAACAAAAATCATTGTCGGGTCGTCAGAGGGGGAATAAAGGGATTTGTCATTTTCAAAATTTCTTCAAAAATCAAATATGACTTGGCACGCATCATGGTGGGGTGCAGAATATCCATTTCCATCTCAATAACAATAATTCGTCAACAGAACTCATTGTCGGGTCGTCAGAGGGGGTATAGAGAGATTTTCATTTTCAAAATTACCTCAATATCAAATATGCCTTGGCACGCATCATGGTGGGGTGCAGAATATCCATTTCCATCTGAATAACAATAATTCGTCAACAGAAATCATTGACGGGTCGTTGGAGGGGGTATAGAGGGATTTTTCATTTTCAAAATTTCTTCAAAAATCAAATATGACTTGGCACGCATCATGGTGGGGTGCAGAATATCCATTTCCATCTCAATAACAATAATTCGTCAACAGAACTCATTGTCAGGTCGTCAGAGGGGGTATAGAGAGATTTTCATTTTCAAAATTACCTCAAAATCAAATATGACTTGGCACGCATCATGGTGGGGTGCAGAATATCCATTTCCATCTGAATAACAATAATTCGTCAACAGAAATCATTGACGGGTCGTTGGAGGGGGTATAGAGGGATTTTTCATTTTCAAAATTTCTTCAATAATCTAATATGACTTGGCACGCATCATGGTGTGGTACAGAATATCCATTTCCATCTCAATAACAAAGTATCCATGTCCATCTGAATAACAATAATTCTTCAATTTAAATCATTGTCGTGTCGTCAGAGGGGGTATAGAGGGAATTTTCATTTTCAAAATTACCTCAAAATCAAATATGACTTGGCACGTTTCATAGTGGGGTGCAGAAAATCCATTACCATCTGAATAACAATAATTTGTCGACAGAAATCATTGACGGGTCGTTGGAGGGGGTATAGAGGGATTTTTCATAATCAAAATGATTTCAAAAATCATACATGACATGGCACGCATCATGGCGGGGTGCAAAGTAATGGATATGGATATGGATATATCTGAATAACAATAATTCATCAACAGAAATCATTGTCGGGTCGTTAGAGGGGGTATAGAGGGATTTTCCATTTTCAATATATCTTCAAAAATCTAATATGACTTGGCACGCATCATGGTGGGGTGCAAAGTATCCATGTCCATCTGAATAAAAATAATTCGTCAACAGAAATCATTGTCACGTCGTCAGAGGGGGTATAGAGTGATTTTTCATAATCAAAATGATTTCAAAAATCATATATGACATGGCACGCATCATGGCGGGGTGTTAAGTATCCATATATATCTAAATAACAATAATTCGTCAACAGAAATCATTGTCGGGTCGTTAGAGGGGGTATAGAGGGATTTTCCATTTTCAAAATTACCTCAAACTCAAATATGACTTGGCACGCATCATGGTGGGGTGCAAAGTATTCATGTATATCTAAATAACAATGATTCGTTAACAGAAATCATTGTCGTGTCGTCAGAGGGGGTATAGAGGGATTTTTCATTTTCAAAATTACCTCAAAATCAAAAATGACTTGGCACGCAACATGGTGGGGTGCAAAGTATTCATGTTTATCTAAATAACAATAATTCGTTAACAGAAATCATTGTCGTGTCGTCAGAGGGGGTATAGAGGGATTTTTTATTTTCAAAATTACCTCAAAATCAAAAATGACTTGGCACGCAACATGGTGGGGTGCATAATATCCATTTCCATCTGAACAATAATAATTCGTCAGCAGAAATCATTGTCGGGTCGTTAGAGGGGATGTAGAGGGATTTTTCATTTTCAATATTTCTTCAAAAATCTAATATGACTTGGCACGCATCATAGTGGGGTGCAAAGTATCCATATATATCTAAATAACAATAATTTTTCAACAGAAATCATTGTCGGGTCGTTAGAGGGGGTATAGAGAGATTTTCCATTTTCAATATTTCTTTAAAAATCTAATATTACTTGACACGCATCATGGTGGGGTGCAGAATATCCATATCTATCTGAATAACAATAATTCCTTAACAGAATTTATTGTCGTGTCGTCAGAGTGGGTATAGAGGGATTTTTCATTTTCAAAATTACCTCAAAATCAAAAATGACTTGGCACGCATCATGGTGGGGTGCAAAGTATTCATGTATATCTAACTAACAATGATTCGTTAACATAAATCATTGTCGTGTCGTCAGAGGGGGTATAGAGGGATTTTTCATTTTCAAAATTACCTCAAAATCAAATGTGACTTGGCACGCAACATGGTGGGGTGCAGAATATCCATTTCCATCTGAATAACAATAATTCGTCAGCAGAAATCATTGTCGGGTCGTTAGAGGGGGTATAGAGGGATTTTCCATTTTCAATATTTCTTCAAAAATCTAATATTACTTGGCACGCATCATAGTGGGGTGCAGAATATCCATATCTATCTGAATAACAATAATTCCTTAACAGAAATTATTGTCGTGTCGTCAGAGGGGGTATAGAGGGATTTTTCATTTTCAAAATTACCTCAAACTCAAATATGACTTGGCACGCATCATGGTGGGTTGCAAAGTATTCATGTATATCTAACTAACAATGATTCGTTAACATAAATCATTGTCGTGTCGTCAGAGGGGGTATAGAGGGATTTTTCATTTTCAAAATTACCTCAAAATCAAATGTGACTTGGCACGCAACATGGTGGGGTGCAGAATATCCATTTCCATCTGAATAACAATAATTCGTCAGCAGAAATCATTGTCGGGTCGTTAGAGGGGGTATAGAGGGATTTTCCATTTTCAATATTTCTTCAAAAATCTAATATTACTTGGCACGCATCATAGTGGGGTGCAGAATATCCATATCTATCTGAATAACAATAATTCCTTAACAGAAATTATTGTCGTGTCGTCAGAGGGGGTATAGAGGGATTTTTCATTTTCAAAATTACCTCAAACTCAAATATGACTTGGCACGCATCATGGTGGGTTGCAAAGTATTCATGTATATCTAAATAACAATGATTCGATAACAGAAATCATTGTCGTGTCGTCAGAGGAGGTATAGAGGGATTTTTCATCTTCAATATTACCTCAAAATCAAAAATGACCTGGCACGCAACATGGTGGGGTGCATAATATCCATTTCCATCTGAATAATAATAATTCGTCAGCAGAAATCATTGTCGGGTCGTTAGAGGGGATGTAGAGGGATTTTTCATTTTCATTATTTCTTCAAAAATCTAATATGACTTGGCACGCATCATGGTGGGGTGCAAAGTATCCATGTCCATCTGAATAACAATAATTCGTCAATTTAAATCATTGTCGTGTGGTCAGAGGGGGATAGAGGTATTTCTCATTTTCAAAATTTCTTCAAAAATCTAATATGACTTGGCACTCATCATAGTGGGGTGCAAAGTATCTATATATATCTAAATAACAATAATTTTTCAACAGAAATCATTGTCGGGTCGTTAGATGGGGTATAGAGAGATTTTCCATTTTCAATATTTCTTTAAAAATCTAATATTACTTGACACGCATCATGGTGGGGTGCAGAATATCCATATCTATCTGAATAACAATAATTCGTCAACAGAAATCATTGACGGGTCGTTGGAGGGGGTATAGAGGGATTTTTCATTTTCAAAATTAACCTCAAAATCAAATATGACTTGGCCCGCATCATGGTGGAAAGCAGAATATCCATTTCCATATGATTAACAATAATTCGTCAATAGAAATCATTGACGGGTCGTTAGAGGGGGTATAGAGGGATTTTTCATTTTCAAAATTTCTTCAAAAATCTAATATGACTTGGCAATTATCATGGTGGGGTGCGAAATATCTATGTCCATCTGAATAACAATAATTCGTTAACAAAAATCATTGTCGGGTCGTCAGAGGGCGGAATAGAGGGATTTGTCATTTTCAAAATATCTTCAAAAATCAAATATGACTTGGCACGCATCATGGTGGGGTGCAGAATATCCATTTCCATCTCAATAACAATAATTCGTCAACAGAACTCATTGTCGGGTCGTCAGAGGGGGTATAGAGAGATTTTCATTTTCAAAATTACCTCAATATCAAATATGACTTGGCACGCATCATGGTGGGGTGCAGAATATCCATTTCCATCAGAATAACAATGATTCGTCAACAGAAATCATTGACGGGTCGTTAGAGGGTGTATAGAGGGATTTTTCATTTTCAAAATTTCTTCAAAAATCTAAAATGACTTGGCAATTATCTTGGTGGGGTGCGAAATATCAATGTCCATCTGAATAACAATAATTCGTTAACAGAAATCATTGTCGGGTCGTTAGAGGGGGTATAGAGGAATTTTTCATTTTCAATATATCTTCAAAAATCTAATATGACTTGGCACGCATCATGGTGGGGTGCAGAATATCCATTTCCATCTGAATAACAATATTTTGTTATCAGAAATCATTGTCGGGTCGTTAGAGGGGGTATAGAGGGATTTTTCATTTTCAATATATCTTCAAAAATCTAATATGACTTGGCACGCATCATGGTGGGGTGCAAAATATCCATTTCCATCTGAATAACAATAATTCGTCACCAGAAATCATTGTCGGGTCGTTAGAGGGGGTATAGAGGGATTTTTCATTTTCAATATATCTTCAAAAATCTAATATGACTTGGCACGCATCATGGTGGGGTGCAAAGTATCCATGTCCATCAGAATAACAATAATTCATCAACAGAAATCATTGTCGGGTCGTCAGAGGGGGTATAGAGGGATTTTTCATTATCAAAATGACTTCAAAAATCAAATATGACTTGGCACGCATCATGGTAGGGTGCAGAATATCCAATTCCATCTGAATAACAAGAATTCGTCAACAGAAATCATTGTCGGGTCGGTAGAGGGGGTATAGAGGGATTTCTCATTTTCAATATTTCATCAAAAATCTAATATGACTTGGCACGCATCATGGTGGGATGCAGAATATCTATTTCCATCTGAATAACAATAATTCGTCGACAGAAATCATTATCGGGTCGTTAAAGGGGGTATAGAGGGATTTTTCATTTTCAAAATTTCTTCAAAAATCTTATATGACTTGGCACGCATCATGGTGGGGTGCAGAATATCCATTTCCAACTGAATAACAATAATTCGTCAACAGAACTCATTGTCGGGTCGTCAGAGGGGGTATAGAGAGATTTTCATTTTCAAAATTACCTCAATATCAAATATGACATGGCACGCATCATGGTGGGGTGCAGAATATCCAATTCCATCTGAATAACATTAATTCGTCAACAGAAATCATTGACGGGTCGTTGGAGGGGGTATAGAGGGATTTTTCGTTTTCAAAATTAACCTCAAAAACAAATATGACTTGGCACGCATCATGGTGGGGTGCAGAATATCCATTTCCATCTGAATAACAATAATTCGTCAATAGAAATCATTGACGGGTCGTTAGAGGGTGTATAGAGGGATTTTTCATTTTCAAAATTTCTTCAAAAATCTAAAATGACTTGGCAATTATCTTGGTGGGGTGCGAAATATCTATGTCCATCTGAATAACAATAATTCGTTAACAGAAATCATTGTCGGGTCGTTAGAGGGGGTATAGAGGGATTTTTCATTTTCAATATATCTTCAAAAATCTAATATGACTTGGCACGCATCATGGTGGGGTGCAAAGTATCCATGTCCATCAGAATAACAATAATTCATCAACAGAAATTATTGTCGGGTCGTCAGAGGGGGTATAGAGGGATTTTTCATTATCAAAATGACTTCAAAAATCAAATATGACTTGGCACGCATCATAGTAGGGTGCAGAATATCCAATTCCATCTGAATAACAAGAATTCGTCGACAGAAATCATTGTCGAGTCGTTAGAGGGGGTATAGAGGGATTGTTTATTTTCAAAATTACCACAAAATCAAACATGACTTGGCACGCATCATGGTGGGGTACAGAATATCCATTTCCATCTGAATAACAATAATTCGTCTACAGAAATCATTGTCGAGTCGTTAGAGGAGGTAAAGAAGGATTTCTCATTTTCAATATTTCTTCAAATATCTAATATGACTTGGCACGCATCATGGTGGGGTGCAAAGTATCCATGTCCATCAGAATAACAATAAATCAATAGAGGGATTTTTCATTATCAAAATGACTTCAAAAATCAAATATGACTTGGCACGCATCATAGTAGGGTGCAGAATATCCAATTCCATCTGAATAACAAGAATTCGTGGACAGAAATCATTGTCGAGTCGTTAGAGGGGGTATAGAGGGATTGTTTATTTTCAAAATTACCACAAAATCAAACATGACTTGGCACGCATCATGGTGGGGTGCAGAATATCCATTTCCATCTGAATAACAATAATTCGTCTACAGAAATCATTGTCGAGTCGTTAGAGGGGATTTCTCATTTTCAATATTTCTTCAATTATCTATTATGACTTGGCACGCATCATGGTGGGGTGTAAAGTATCTGTCCATCAGAATAACAATAATTCATCAACAGAAATCATTGTCGGGTCGTCAGAGGGGGTATAGAGGGATTTTTCATTATTAAAATTACTTCAAAAATCAAATATGACTTGGCACGCATCATAGTAGGGTGCAGAATATCCAGTTCCATCTGAATAACAATAATTCGTCGACAGAAATCATTGTCGAGTCGTTAGAGGGGGTATAGAGGGATTGTTTATTTTCAAAATTACCACAAAATCAAACATGACTTGGCACGCATCATGGTGGGGTGCAGAATATCCATTTCCATCTGAATAATAATAATTCGTCTACTGAAATCATTGTCGAGTCGTTAGAGGGGGTAAAGAAGGATTTCTCATTTTCAATATTTCTTCAAATATCTAACATATGACTTGGCACGCATCATGGTGGGGTGCAGAATATCCATTTCCAACTAAATAACAATAATTCGTCAACAGAAATCATTGTCGGGTCGTCAGAAGGGATATAGAGGGATTTTTCATTTTCAAAATTACCTCAAAATCAAATATGACTTGGCACGCATCATGGTGGGGTGCAGAATATCTATTTCCATCTGAATAACAATAATTCGTCGACAGAAATCATTGACGGGTCGTTAAAGGGGGTATAGAGGGAATTTTCATTTTCAATATTTCTTCAAAAATCTAATATGACTTGGCACGCATCATGGTGGGGTGCAGAATATCCATGTCCATCTAAATAACAATAATTCGTCAACAGAAATCATTGTCGGGTCGTCAGAGGGGATATAGAGGGATTTCTAATTTTCAAAATTACCTCAAAATCAAACATGACTTGGCACGGATCATGGTGGGGTGGAGAATATCCATTTCCATCTGAATAACAATAATTCGTCGACAGAAATCATTGTCGAGTCGTCAGAAGTGATATAGAGGGATTTTTCATTTTCAAAATGACTTCAGTAATCAAATATGACTTGGCACGCATCATGGTGGGGAACAGAATATCCATTTCCATCTCAATAACAATAATTTGTCAACAGAAATCATTGTCCAGTCGTCAGAAGGGATATAGAGGGATTTTTCATTTTCAAAATGACTTCAATAATCAAATATGACTTGGCACGCATCATGGTGGGGAACATAATATCCATTTCTATCTGAATAACAATAATTCGTCAACAGAAATCATTGTCGGGTCGTTAGAGGGGGTATAGAGGGATTTTTCATTTTCAATATTTCTTCAAAAATCCAATATGACTTGGCACGCATCATGGTGGGGTGCAGAATATCCTTTTCCAACTGAATAACAATAATTCGTCAACAGAAATCATTGTCGGGTCGTCAGAAGGAATATAGAGGGATTTTTCATTTTCAAAATGACTTCAATAATCAAATATGACTTGGCACGAATCATGGTGGGGAACAGAATATCCATTTCCATCTCAATAACAATAATTTGTCAACAGAAATCATTGTCGGGTCGTCAGAGGGGGCATAGAGGGATCTTTCATTTTCAATATTTCTTCAAAAATCCAATATGACTTGGCACGCATCATGGTGGGGTGCAGAATATCTATTTCCAACTGAATAACAATAATTCGTCAACAGAAATCATTGTCGGGTCGTCAGAAGGGATATAGAGGGATTTTTCATTTTCAAAATGACTTCAATAATCAAATATGACTTGGCACGCATCATGGTGGGGAACAGAATATCCATTTCCATCTCAATAACAATAATTTGTCTACAGAAATTATTGTCGGGTCATCAGAGGGGGTATAGAGGGATTTCTCATTTTCAATATTTCATCAAAAATCTAATATGACTTGGCACGCATCATGGTGGGGTGCAGAATGTCCATGTCCATCTAAATAACAATAATTCGTCAACAGAAATCATTGTCGGGTCGTCAGAGCGGATATAGGGGGATTTTTTATTTTCAAAATTACCTCAAAATCAAACATGACTTGGCACGCATCATGGTGGGGTGCAGAATATCCATTTCCATCTGAATAACGATATCTCGTCGACAGAAATCATTGTCGAGTCGTCAGAAGGGATATAGAGGGATTTTTCATTTTCAAAATTACTTCAATAATCAAATATGACTTGGCACGCATCATGGTGGGGAACAGAATATCCATTTCCATCTGAATAACAATAATTCGTCAACAGAAATCATTGTCGGGTCGTTAGAGGGGGTATAGAGGGATTTTTCATTTTCAATATTTCTTCAAAAATCCAATATGACTTGGCACGCATCATGGTGGGGTGCAGAATATCCATTTCCAACTGAATAACAATAATTCGTCAACAGAAATCATTGTCGGGTCGTCAGAAGGGATATAGAGGGATTTTTCATTTTCAAAATGACTTCAATAATCAAATATGACTTGGCACGCATCATGGTGGGGAACAGAATATCCATTTCCATCTCAATAACAATAATTTGTCAACAGAAATCATTGTCGGGTCGTCAGAGGGGGTATAGAGGGATTTTTTTTTTCAAAATTACCTCAAAATCAAACATGACTTGGCACGCATCATGGTGGGGTGCAGAATATCCATTTCCATCTTAATAACAATAATTCGTCGACAGAAATCATTGTCGCGTCGTTAGAGGGGGTATAGAGGGATTTTTTATTTTCAAAATTACCTCAAAATCAAACATGACTTGGCAAGCATCATGGTGGAGTGCAAAATATTCATTTCCATCTGAATAACAATAATTTGTCAACAGATATCATTGTCGAGTCATTAGAGGGGGTATAGGGGGATTTTACATTTTCAAAATTACTTCAATAATCTAATATGACTTGGCACGCATCATGGTGGGGAACAGAATATCCATTTCCATCTGAATAACAATAATTCGTCAACAGAAATCATTGTCGGGTCGTTAGAGGGGGTATAGAGGGATTTTTCATTTTCAATATTTCTTCAAAAATCCAATATGACTTGGCACGCATCATGGTGGGGTGCAGAATATCCATTTCCAACTGAATAACAATAATTCGTCAACAGAAATCATTGTCGGGTCGTCAGAAGGGATATAGAGGGATTTTTCATTTTCAAAATTACTTCAATAATCAAATATGACTTGGCACGCATCATGGTGGGGAACAGAATATCCATTTCCATCTCAATAACAATAATTTGTCAACAGAAATCATTGTCGGGTCGTCAGAGGGGGTATAGGGGTATTTTTTATTTTCAAAATTACCTCAAAATCAAACATGACTTGGCACGCATCATGGTGGGGTGCAGAATATCCATTTCCATCTGAATAACGATAATTCGTCGACAGAAATCATTGTCGAGTCGTCAGAAGGGATATAGAGTGATTTTTCATTTTCAAAATGACTTCAATAATCAAATATGACTTGGCACGCATCATGGTGGGGAACAGAATATCCATTTCCATCTGAATAACAATAATTCGTCAACAGAAATCATTGTCGGGTCGTTAGAGGGGGTATAGAGGGATTTTTCATTTTCAATATTTCTTCAAAAATCCAATATGACTTGGCACGCATCATGGTGGGGTGCAGAATATCCTTTTATAACTGAATAACAATAATTCGTCAACAGAAATCATTGTCGGGTCGTCAGAAGGAATATAGAGGGATTTTTCATTTTCAAAATGACTTCAATAATCAAATATGACTTGGCACGCATCATGGTGGGGAACAGAATATCCATTTCCATCTCAATAACAATAATTTGTCAACAGAAATCATTGTCGGGTCGTCAGAGGGGGCATAGAGGGATCTTTCATTTTCAATATTTCTTCAAAAATCCAATATGACTTGGCACGCATCATGGTGGGGTGCAGAATATCTATTTCCAACTGAATAACAATAATTCGTCAACAGAAATCATTGTCGGGTCGTCAGAAGGGATATAGAGGGATTTTTCATTTTCAAAATGACTTCAATAATCAAATATGACTTGGCACGCATCATGGTGGGGAAGAGAATATCCATTTCCATCTCAATAACAATAATTTGTCTACAGAAATTATTGTCGGATCATCAGAGGGGGTATAGAGGGATGTTTCATTTTCAATATTTCTTCAAAAATCTAATATGACTTGGCACGCATCATGGTGGGGTGCAGAATGTCCATGTCCATCTAAATAACAATAATTCGTCAACAGAAATCATTGTCGGGTCGTCAGAGCGGATATAGAGGGATATTTTATTTTCAAAATTACCTCAAAATCAAACATGACTTGGCACGCATCATGGTGGGGTGCAGAATATCCATTTCCATCTGAATAACGATAATTCGTCAACAGAAATCATTGTCGAGTCGTCAGAAGGGATATAGAGGGATTTTTCATTTTCAAAATGACTTCAAAAATCAAATTTGACTTGGCACGCATCATGGTGGGGAACAGAATATCCATTTCCATCTCAATACCAATAATTCGTCAACAGAAATCATTGTCCGGTCGTTAGAGGGGGTATAGAGGGAATTTTCATTTTCAATATTTCTTCAAAAATCCAATATAACTTGGCACGCATCATGGTGGGGTGAAGAATATCCATTTCCAACTGAGTAACAATAATTCGTCAACAGAAATCATTGTCGGGTCGTCAGAAGGGATATAGAGGGATTTTTCATTTTCAGAATGACTTCAATAATCAAATATGACTTGGCACGCATCATGGTGGGGAACAGAATATCCATTTCCATCTCAATAACAATAATTTGTCAACAGGAATCATTGTCGGGTCGTCAGAGGGGGTATAGAGGGATTTTTTATTTTCAAAATTACCTCAAAATCAAACATGACTTGGCACGCATTATGGTGGGGTGCAGAATATCCATTTCCATCTGAATAACGATAATTCGTCGACAGAAATCATTGTCGAGTCGTCAGAAGGGATATAGAGGGATTTTTCATTTTCAAAATGACTTCAATAATCAAATATGACTTGGCACGCATCATGGTGGGGAACAGAAAATCGATTTCCATCTGAATACCAATAATTCGTCAACAGAAATCATTGTCGGGTCGTTAGAGGGGGTATAGAGGGAATTTTCATTTTCAATATTTCTTCAAAAATCCAATATGACTTGGCACGCATCATGGTGGGGTGCAGAATATCCATTTCCAACTGAGTAACAATAATTCGTCAACAGAAATCATTGTCGGGTCGTCATAAGGGATATAGAGGGATTTTTCATTTTCAAAATGACTTCAATAATCAAATATGACTTGGCACGCATCATGGTGGGGAACAGAATATCCATTTCCATCTCAATAACAATAATTTGTCAACAGAAATCATTGTCGGGTCGTCAGAGGGGGTATAGAGGGATTTTTTATTTTCAAAATTACCTCAAAATCAAACATGACTTGGCACACATCATGGTGGGGTGCAGAATATCCATTTCCATCTGAATAACAATAATTCGTCGACAGAAATCATTGTCGAGTCGTTAGAGGGGGTATAGAGGGATTTTTTATTTTCAAAATTACCTCAAATTCAAACATGACTTGGCACGCATCATGGTGGGGTGCAGAATATCCATTTCCATCTGAATAACAATAATTCGTCGACAGAAATCATTGTCGAGTCGTTAGAGGGGGTAAAGAAGGATTTCTCATTTTCAATATTTCTTCAAATATCTAATATGACTTGGCACGCATCATGGTGGGGTGCAGAATATCTATTTCCATCTGAATAACAATAATTCGTCGACAGAAATCATTGTCGGGTCGTCAGAGGGGGTATAGAGGGATTTTTCATTATCAAAATGACTTCAAAAATCAAATATGACTTGGCACGCATCATAGTAGGGTGCAGAATATCCAATTCCATCTGAGTAACAAGAATTCGTCAACAGAAATCATTGTCGGGTCGTTAGAGGGGGTATAGAGGGATTTCTCATTTTCGATATTTCATCAAAAATCCAATATGACTTGGCAAGCATCATGGTGGGGTGCAGAATATCTATTTCCATCTGAATAACAATAATTCGTCGACAGAAATCATTGTCGGGTCGTTAGAGGGGGTATAGAGGGATTTTTCATTTTCAATATTTCTTCAAAAATCCAATATAACTTGGCACGCATCATGGTGGGGTGCAGAATATCCATTTCCAACTAAATAACAATAATTCGTCATCAGAAATCATTGTCGGGTCGTCAGAAGGGATATAGAGGGATTTTTCATTTTCAAAATGACTTCAATAATCAAATTTGACTTGGCACGCATCATGGTGGGGAACAGAATATCCATTTCCATCTCAATAACAATAATTTGTCAACAGAAATCATTGTCGGGTCGTCAGAGGGGGTATAGAGGGACTTTTCATTTTCAAAATAACCTCAAAATCAAATATGACTTGGCACGCATCATGGTGGGGTGCAGAATATCCATTTCCATCTGAATAACAATGATTCGTCAACAGAAATCATTGACGGGTCGTTAAAGGGGGTATAGAGGGAATTTTCATTTTCAATATTTCTTCAAAAATCTAATATGACTTGGCACGCATCATGGTGGGGTGCAGAATATCGATGTCCATCTAAATAACAATAATTCGTCGACAGAAATCATTGTCGAGTCGTTAGAGGGGGTATAGAGGGATTTTTTATTTTCAAAATTACCTCAAATTCAAACATGACTTGGCACGCATCATGGTGGGGTGCAGAATATCCATTTCCATCTGAATAACAATAATTCGTCGACAGAAATCATTGTCGAGTCGTTAGAGGGGGTAAAGAAGGATTTCTCATTTTCAATATTTCTTCAAATATCTAATATGACTTGGCACGCATCATGGAGGGGTGCAGAATATCCATTTCCATCTGAATAACAATATTTTGTCTTCAGAAATCATTGTCGGGTCATTAGAGGGGGGTATAGAGCGATTTTTCATTTTCAAAATTACTTCAAAAATCAAATATGACTTGGCACGCATCATAGTAGGGTGCAAAATATTCATTTCCATCTGAATAACAATAATTTGTCAACAGAAATCATTTTCGGGTCATTAGAGGGGGAATAGAGGGATTTTACATTTTCAAAATTACTTAAAAAATCAAGTATGACTTGGCACGCATCATAGTAGGGTGCAAAATATCCATTTCTATCTGAATACCAATAATTCGTCAAGAGAAATCATTTTCGAGTCGTCAAAGGGGGTATAGAGGGATTTTTCTTTTTCAAAATTTCCTCAAAATCAAATATGACTTGGTACGCAACATGGTGGGGTGCAGAATATTCATTTCCATCTGAATAACAATAATTCGTCAACAGAAATCATTGTCGGGTCGTTAGAGGGGGTATAGAGGGATTTTTCATTTTCAATATTTTTTCAAAAATCCATTATGACTTGGCACGCATCATGGTGGGGTGCAGAATATCCATATCCAACTGAATAACAATACTTCGTCAACAGAAATCATTGTCGGGTCGTCAGAGGGGATATAGAGGGATTTTTCATTTTCAAAATGACTTCAATTATCAAATATGACTTGGCACGCATCATGGTGGGGTACAGAATATCCATTTCCATCTCAGTTACAATAATTTGTCAACAGAAATCATTGTCGGGTCGTCAGAGGGGGTATAGAGGGATTTTTCATTTTCAAAATTACCTCAAAATCAAATATGACTTGGCACGCATCATGGTGGGGTGCAGAATATCTATTTCCATCTGAATAACAATGATTCGTCAACAGAAATCATTGACGGGTCGTTAGAGGTGGTATAGAGGGATGTTTCATTTTCAATATTTCTTCAAAAATCTAGTATGACTTGGCACGCATCATGGTGGGGTGCAGAATATCCATGTCCATCTAAATAACAATAATTCGTCAACAGAAATCATTGTCGGGTCGTCAGAGGGGGTATAGAGGGATTTTTCTTTTTCAAAATTTCCTCAAAATCAAATATGATTTGGTACGCAACATGGTGGGGTGCAGAATATTCATTTCCATCTCAATTACAATAATTTGTCAACTGAAATAATTGTCGGGTCGTCAGAGGGGGTATAGAGGGATTTTTCATTTTCAAAATTACCTCAAAATCAAATATGACTTGGCACGCATCATGGTGGGGTGCAGAATATCCATTACCATCTGAATAAAAATATTTTGTTATCAGAAATCATTGTCGGGTCATTAGAGGGGGGTATAGAGGTACTTTTCATTTTCAAAATTGCCTCAAAAATCAAATATGACTTGGCACGCATCATAGTAGGGTGCAAAATATTCATTTCCATCTGAATAACAATAATTTGTCAACAGAAATCATTTTCGGGTCTTTAGAGGGGGTATAGAGGGATTTTACATTTTCAAAATTACTTCAAGAATCAAATATGACTTGGCACGCATCATAGTAGGGTGCAAAATATCCATTTCTATCTGAATAACAGTAATTCGTCAACGGAAATCATTGTCGGGTCGTTAGAGGGGGTATAGAGGGATTTTTCATTATCAAAATGACTTCAAAAATCAAATATGACTTGGCACGCATCACAGTAGGGTGCAGAATATCCATTTCCATCTGAATAACAATAATTCGTCAACAGAAATCATTTTCGAGTCGTCAAAGGGGTTATAGAGGGATATTTTAATTTCAAAATTACCTCAAAAATCAAATATGACTTGGCAAGCATCATGGTGGAGTGCAAAATATTCATTTCCATCTGAATAACAATAATTTGTCAACAGAAATCATTGTCGAGTCATTAGAGGGGGTATAGAGGGATTTTACATTTTCAAAATTACTTCAAATATCAAATATGACTTGGCACGCATCATAGTAGGGTGCAAAATATCCATTTCTATCTGAATAACAATAATTCGTCAACGGAAATCATTGTCGGGTCGTTAGAGGGGGTAGAGAGGGATTTTTCATTATCAAAATGACTTCAAAAATCAAATATGACTTGGCACGCATCATAGTAGGGTGCAGAATATCCATTTCCATCTGAATAACAATAATTCGTCAACAGAAATCATTGTCGGGTCGTCAGAGGGGGTATAGAGGGATTTCTCATTTTCAATATTTCATCAAAAATCTAATATGACTTGGCACGCATCATGGTAGGGTGCAGAATATCTATTTCCATCTAAATAACAATAATTCGTCGACAGAAATCATTGTCGGGTCGTTAGAGGGGGTATAGAGGGATTTTGCATTTTCAAAATTACCTCAAAATCAAATATGACTTGGTACGCAACATGGTGGGGTGCAGAATATTCATTTCCATCTGAATAAGAATAATTCGTCAACAGAAATCATTGTCGGGTCGTTAGAGGGGGTATAGAGGGACTTTTCATTTTCAATATTTCTTCAAAAATCTAATATGACTTGGCACGCATCATGGTGGGGTGCAGAATATCCATTTCCAACTGAATAACAATAATTCGTCAACAGAAATCATTGTCGGGTCGTCAGAGGATATATAGAGGGATTTTTCATTTTCAAAATTTCTTCAAAAATCTAAAATGACTTGGCACGCATCATGGTAGGGTGCAGAATATCCATTTCCATCTGAATAACAATATTTTGTTATCAGAAATCATTGTCGGGTCATTAGAGGGGGGTATAGAGGGATTTTTCATTTTCAAAATTACCTCAAAAATCAAATATGACTTGGCACGCATCATAGTAGGGTGCAAAATATCCATTTCCATCTGAATAACAATAATTCGTCACCAGAAATCATTGTCGGGTCGTTAGAGGGGGTATAGAGGGATTTTTCATTTTCAATATATCTTCAAAAATCTAATATGACTTGGCACGCATCATGGTGGGGTGCAAAGTATCCATGTCCATCAGAATAACAATAATTCATCAACAGAAATCATTGTCGGGTCGCCAGAGGGGGTATAGAGGGATTTTTCATTATCAAAATGACTTCAAAAATCAAATATGACTTGGCACGCATCATGGTGGGGAACAGAAAATCGATTTCCATCTGAATACCAATAATTCGTCAACAGAAATCATTGTCGGGTCGTTGGAGGGGGTATAGAGGGAATTTTCATTTTCAATATTTCTTCAAAAATCCAATATGACTTGGCACGCATCATGGTGGGGTGCAGAATATCCATTTCCAACTGAGTAACAATAATTCGTCAACAGAAATCATTGTCGGGTCGTCATAAGGGATATAGAGGGATTTTTCATTTTCAAAATGACTTCAATAATCAAATATGACTTGGCACGCATCATGGTGGGGAACAGAATATCCATTTCCATCTCAATAACAATAATTTGTCAACAGAAATCATTGTCGGGTCGTCAGAGGGGGTATAGAGGGATTTTTTATTTTCAAAATTACCTCAAAATCAAACATGACTTGGCACACATCATGGTGGGGTGCAGAATATCCATTTCCATCTGAATAACAATAATTCGTCGACAGAAATCATTGTCGAGTCGTTAGAGGGGGTATAGAGGGATTTTTTATTTTCAAAATTACCTCAAATTCAAACATGACTTGGCACGCATCATGGTGGGGTGCAGAATATCCATTTCCATCTGAATAACAATAATTCGTCGACAGAAATCATTGTCGAGTCGTTAGAGGGGGTAAAGAAGGATTTCTCATTTTCAATATTTCTTCAAATATCTAATATGACTTGGCACGCATCATGGTGGGGTGCAGAATATCTATTTCCATCTGAATAACAATAATTCGTCGACAGAAATCATTGTCGGGTCGTCAGAGGGGGTATAGAGGGATTTTTCATTATCAAAATGACTTCAAAAATCAAATATGACTTGGCACGCATCATAGTAGGGTGCAGAATATCCAATTCCATCTGAGTAACAAGAATTCGTCAACAGAAATCATTGTCGGGTCGTTAGAGGGGGTATAGAGGGATTTCTCATTTTCGATATTTCATCAAAAATCCAATATGACTTGGCAAGCATCATGGTGGGGTGCAGAATATCTATTTCCATCTGAATAACAATAATTCGTCGACAGAAATCATTGTCGGGTCGTTAGAGGGGGTATAGAGGGATTTTTCATTTTCAATATTTCTTCAAAAATCCAATATAACTTGGCACGCATCATGGTGGGGTGCAGAATATCCATTTCCAACTAAATAACAATAATTCGTCATCAGAAATCATTGTCGGGTCGTCAGAAGGGATATAGAGGGATTTTTCATTTTCAAAATGACTTCAAAAATCAAATATGATTTGGCACGCATCATGGAGGGGTGCAGAATATCCATTTCCATCTGAATAACAATATTTTGTCTTCAGAAATCATTGTCGGGTCATTAGAGGGGGGTATAGAGCGATTTTTCATTTTCAAAATTACTTCAAAAATCAAATATGACTTGGCACGCATCATAGTAGGGTGCAAAATATTCATTTCCATCTGAATAACAATAATTTGTCAACAGAAATCATTTTCTGGTCATTAGAGGGGGAATAGAGGGATTTTACATTTTCAAAATTACTTAAAAAATCAAGTATGACTTGGCACGCATCATAGTAGGGTGCAAAATATCCATTTCTATCTGAATACCAATAATTCGTCAAGAGAAATCATTTTCGAGTATTCAAAGGGGGTATAGAGGGATTTTTCTTTTTCAAAATTTCCTCAAAATCAAATATGACTTGGTACGCAACATGGTGGGGTGCAGAATATTCATTTCCATCTGAATAACAATAATTCGTCAACAGAAATCATTGTCGGGTCGTTAGAGGGGGTATAGAGGGATTTTTCATTTTCAATATTTTTTCAAAAATCCATTATGACTTGGCACGCATCATGGTGGGGTGCAGAATATCCATATCCAACTGAATAACAATACTTCGTCAACAGAAATCATTGTCGGGTCGTCTGAGGGGATATAGAGGGATTTTTCATTTTCAAAATGACTTCAATTATCAAATATGACTTGGCACGCATCATGGTGGGGTACAGAATATCCATTTCCATCTCAGTTACAATAATTTGTCAACAGAAATCATTGTCGGGTCGTCAGAGGGGGTATAGAGGGATTTTTCATTTTCAAAATTACCTCAAAATCAAATATGACTTGGCACGCATCATGGTGGGGTGCAGAATATCTATTTCCATCTGAATAACAATGATTCGTCAACAGAAATCATTGACGGGTCGTTAGAGGTGGTATAGAGGGATGTTTCATTTTCAATATTTCTTCAAAAATCTAGTATGACTTGGCACGCATCATGGTGGGGTGCAGAATATCCATGTCCATCTAAATAACAATAATTCGTCAACAGAAATCATTGTCGGGTCGTCAGAGGGGGTATAGAGGGATTTTTCTTTTTCAAAATTTCCTCAAAATCAAATATGATTTGGTACGCAACATGGTGGGGTGCAGAATATTCATTTCCATCTCAATTACAATAATTTGTCAACTGAAATAATTGTCGGGTCGTCAGAGGGGGTATAGAGGGATTTTTCATTTTCAAAATTACCTCAAAATCAAATATGACTTGGCACGCATCATGGTGGGGTGCAGAATATCCATTACCATCTGAATAAAAATATTTTGTTATCAGAAATCATTGTCGGGTCATTAGAGGGAGGTATAGAGGTACTTTTCATTTTCAAAATTGCCTCAAAAATCAAATATGACTTGGCACGCATCATAGTAGGGTGCAAAATATTCATTTCCATCTGAATAACAATAATTTGTCAACAGAAATCATTTTCGGGTCTTTAGAGGGGGTATAGAGGGATTTTACATTTTCAAAATTACTTCAAGAATCAAATATGACTTGGCACGCATCATAGTAGGGTGCAAAATATCCATTTCTATCTGAATAACAGTAATTCGTCAACGGAAATCATTGTCGGGTCGTTAGAGGGGGTATAGAGGGATTTTTCATTATCAAAATGACTTCAAAAATCAAATATGACTTGGCACGCATCACAGTAGGGTGCAGAATATCCATTTCCATCTGAATAACAATAATTCGTCAACAGAAATCATTTTCGAGTCGTCAAAGGGGTTATAGAGGGATATTTTAATTTCAAAATTACCTCAAAAATCAAATATGACTTGGCAAGCATCATGGTGGAGTGCAAAATATTCATTTCCATCTGAATAACAATAATTTGTCAACAGAAATCATTGTCGAGTCATTAGAGGGGGTATAGAGGGATTTTACATTTTCAAAATTACTTCAAATATCAAATATGACTTGGCACGCATCATAGTAGGGTGCAAAATATCCATTTCTATCTGAATAACAATAATTCGTCAACGGAAATCATTGTCGGGTCGTTAGAGGGGGTAGAGAGGGATTTTTCATTATCAAAATGACTTCAAAAATCAAATATGACTTGGCACGCATCATAGTAGGGTGCAGAATATCCATTTCCATCTGAATAACAATAATTCGTCAACAGAAATCATTGTCGGGTCGTCAGAGGGGGTATAGAGGGATTTCTCATTTTCAATATTTCATCAAAAATCTAATATGACTTGGCACGCATCATGGTAGGGTGCAGAATATCTATTTCCATCTGAATAACAATAATTCGTCGACAGAAATCATTGTCGGGTCGTTAGAGGGGGTATAGAGGGATTTTGCATTTTCAAAATTACCTCAAAATCAAATATGACTTGGTACGCAACATGGTGGGGTGCAGAATATTCATTTCCATCTGAATAAGAATAATTCGTCAACAGAAATCATTGTCGGGTCGTTAGAGGGGGTATAGAGGGACTTTTCATTTTCAATATTTCTTCAAAAATGTAATATGACTTGGCACGCATCATGGTGGGGTGCAGAATATCCATTTCCAACTGAATAACAATAATTCGTCAACAGAAATCATTGTCGGGTCGTCAGAGGATATATAGAGGGATTTTTCATTTTCAAAATTTCTTCAAAAATCTAAAATGACTTGGCACGCATCATGGTAGGGTGCAGAATATCCATTTCCATCTGAATAACAATATTTTGTTATCAGAAATCATTGTCGGGTCATTAGAGGGGGGTATAGAGGGATTTTTCATTTTCAAAATTACCTCAAAAATCAAACATGACTTGGCACGCATTATGGTGGGGTGCAGAATATCCATTTCCATCTGAATAACGATAATTCGTCGACAGAAATCATTGTCGAGTCGTCAGAAGGGATATAGAGGGATTTTTCATTTTCAAAATGACTTCAATAATCAAATATGACTTGGCACGCATCATGGTGGGGAACAGAAAATCGATTTCCATCTGAATACCAATAATTCGTCAACAGAAATCATTGTCGGGTCGTTAGAGGGGGTATAGAGGGAATTTTCATTTTCAATATTTCTTCAAAAATCCAATATGACTTGGCACGCATCATGGTGGGGTGCAGAATATCCATTTCCAACTGAGTAACAATAATTCGTCAACAGAAATCATTGTCGGGTCGTCATAAGGGATATAGAGGGATTTTTCATTTTCAAAATGACTTCAATAATCAAATATGACTTGGCACGCATCATGGTGGGGAACAGAATATCCATTTCCATCTCAATAACAATAATTTGTCAACAGGAATCATTGTCGGGTCGTCAGAGGGGGTATAGAGGGATTTTTTATTTTCAAAATTACCTCAAAATCAAACATGACTTGGCACGCATTATGGTGGGGTGCAGAATATCCATTTCCATCTGAATAACGATAATTCGTCGACAGAAATCATTGTCGAGTCGTCAGAAGGGATATAGAGGGATTTTTCATTTTCAAAATGACTTCAATAATCAAATATGACTTGGCACGCATCATGGTGGGGAACAGAAAATCGATTTCCATCTGAATACCAATAATTCGTCAACAGAAATCATTGTCGGGTCGTTAGAGGGGGTATAGAGGGAATTTTCATTTTCAATATTTCTTCAAAAATCCAATATGACTTGGCACGCATCATGGTGGGGTGCAGAATATCCATTTCCAACTGAGTAACAATAATTCGTCAACAGAAATCATTGTCGGGTCGTCATAAGGGATATAGAGGGATTTTTCATTTTCAAAATGACTTCAATAATCAAATATGACTTGGCACGCATCATGGTGGGGAACAGAATATCCATTTCCATCTCAATAACAATAATTTGTCAACAGAAATCATTGTCGGGTCGTCAGAGGGGGTATAGAGGGATTTTTTATTTTCAAAATTACCTCAAAATCAAACATGACTTGGCACACATCATGGTGGGGTGCAGAATATCCATTTCCATCTGAATAACAATAATTCGTCGACAGAAATCATTGTCGAGTCGTTAGAGGGGGTATAGAGGGATTTTTTATTTTCAAAATTACCTCAAATTCAAACATGACTTGGCACGCATCATGGTGGGGTGCAGAATATCCATTTCCATCTGAATAACAATAATTCGTCGACAGAAATCATTGTCGAGTCGTTAGAGGGGGTAAAGAAGGATTTCTCATTTTCAATATTTCTTCAAATATCTAATATGACTTGGCACGCATCATGGTGGGGTGCAGAATATCTATTTCCATCTGAATAACAATAATTCGTCGACAGAAATCATTGTCGGGTCGTCAGAGGGGGTATAGAGGGATTTTTCATTATCAAAATGACTTCAAAAATCAAATATGACTTGGCACGCATCATAGTAGGGTGCAGAATATCCAATTCCATCTGAGTAACAAGAATTCGTCAACAGAAATCATTGTCGGGTCGTTAGAGGGGGTATAGAGGGATTTCTCATTTTCGATATTTCATCAAAAATCCAATATGACTTGGCAAGCATCATGGTGGGGTGCAGAATATCTATTTCCATCTGAATAACAATAATTCGTCGACAGAAATCATTGTCGGGTCGTTAGAGGGGGTATAGAGGGATTTTTCATTTTCAATATTTCTTCAAAAATCCAATATAACTTGGCACGCATCATGGTGGGGTGCAGAATATCCATTTCCAACTAAATAACAATAATTCGTCATCAGAAATCATTGTCGGGTCGTCAGAAGGGATATAGAGGGATTTTTCATTTTCAAAATGACTTCAATAATCAAATTTGACTTGGCACGCATCATGGTGGGGAACAGAATATCCATTTCCATCTCAATAACAATAATTTGTCAACAGAAATCATTGTCGGGTCGTCAGAGGGGGTATAGAGGGACTTTTCATTTTCAAAATAACCTCAAAATCAAATATGACTTGGCACGCATCATGGTGGGGTGCAGAATATCCATTTCCATCTGAATAACAATGATTCGTCAACAGAAATCATTGACGGGTCGTTAAAGGGGGTATAGAGGGAATTTTCATTTTCAATATTTCTTCAAAAATCTAATATGACTTGGCACGCATCATGGTGGGGTGCAGAATATCGATGTCCATCTAAATAACAATAATTCGTCGACAGAAATCATTGTCGAGTCGTTAGAGGGGGTATAGAGGGATTTTTTATTTTCAAAATTACCTCAAATTCAAACATGACTTGGCACGCATCATGGTGGGGTGCAGAATATCCATTTCCATCTGAATAACAATAATTCGTCGACAGAAATCATTGTCGAGTCGTTAGAGGGGGTAAAGAAGGATTTCTCATTTTCAATATTTCTTCAAATATCTAATATGACTTGGCACGCATCATGGAGGGGTGCAGAATATCCATTTCCATCTGAATAACAATATTTTGTCTTCAGAAATCATTGTCGGGTCATTAGAGGGGGGTATAGAGCGATTTTTCATTTTCAAAATTACTTCAAAAATCAAATATGACTTGGCACGCATCATAGTAGGGTGCAAAATATTCATTTCCATCTGAATAACAATAATTTGTCAACAGAAATCATTTTCGGGTCATTAGAGGGGGAATAGAGGGATTTTACATTTTCAAAATTACTTAAAAAATCAAGTATGACTTGGCACGCATCATAGTAGGGTGCAAAATATCCATTTCTATCTGAATACCAATAATTCGTCAAGAGAAATCATTTTCGAGTCGTCAAAGGGGGTATAGAGGGATTTTTCTTTTTCAAAATTTCCTCAAAATCAAATATGACTTGGTACGCAACATGGTGGGGTGCAGAATATTCATTTCCATCTGAATAACAATAATTCGTCAACAGAAATCATTGTCGGGTCGTTAGAGGGGGTATAGAGGGATTTTTCATTTTCAATATTTTTTCAAAAATCCATTATGACTTGGCACGCATCATGGTGGGGTGCAGAATATCCATATCCAACTGAATAACAATACTTCGTCAACAGAAATCATTGTCGGGTCGTCAGAGGGGATATAGAGGGATTTTTCATTTTCAAAATGACTTCAATTATCAAATATGACTTGGCACGCATCATGGTGGGGTACAGAATATCCATTTCCATCTCAGTTACAATAATTTGTCAACAGAAATCATTGTCGGGTCGTCAGAGGGGGTATAGAGGGATTTTTCATTTTCAAAATTACCTCAAAATCAAATATGACTTGGCACGCATCATGGTGGGGTGCAGAATATCTATTTCCATCTGAATAACAATGATTCGTCAACAGAAATCATTGACGGGTCGTTAGAGGTGGTATAGAGGGATGTTTCATTTTCAATATTTCTTCAAAAATCTAGTATGACTTGGCACGCATCATGGTGGGGTGCAGAATATCCATGTCCATCTAAATAACAATAATTCGTCAACAGAAATCATTGTCGGGTCGTCAGAGGGGGTATAGAGGGATTTTTCTTTTTCAAAATTTCCTCAAAATCAAATATGATTTGGTACGCAACATGGTGGGGTGCAGAATATTCATTTCCATCTCAATTACAATAATTTGTCAACTGAAATAATTGTCGGGTCGTCAGAGGGGGTATAGAGGGATTTTTCATTTTCAAAATTACCTCAAAATCAAATATGACTTGGCACGCATCATGGTGGGGTGCAGAATATCCATTACCATCTGAATAAAAATATTTTGTTATCAGAAATCATTGTCGGGTCATTAGAGGGGGGTATAGAGGTACTTTTCATTTTCAAAATTGCCTCAAAAATCAAATATGACTTGGCACGCATCATAGTAGGGTGCAAAATATTCATTTCCATCTGAATAACAATAATTTGTCAACAGAAATCATTTTCGGGTCTTTAGAGGGGGTATAGAGGGATTTTACATTTTCAAAATTACTTCAAGAATCAAATATGACTTGGCACGCATCATAGTAGGGTGCAAAATATCCATTTCTATCTGAATAACAGTAATTCGTCAACGGAAATCATTGTCGGGTCGTTAGAGGGGGTATAGAGGGATTTTTCATTATCAAAATGACTTCAAAAATCAAATATGACTTGGCACGCATCACAGTAGGGTGCAGAATATCCATTTCCATCTGAATAACAATAATTCGTCAACAGAAATCATTTTCGAGTCGTCAAAGGGGTTATAGAGGGATATTTTAATTTCAAAATTACCTCAAAAATCAAATATGACTTGGCAAGCATCATGGTGGAGTGCAAAATATTCATTTCCATCTGAATAACAATAATTTGTCAACAGAAATCATTGTCGAGTCATTAGAGGGGGTATAGAGGGATTTTACATTTTCAAAATTACTTCAAATATCAAATATGACTTGGCACGCATCATAGTAGGGTGCAAAATATCCATTTCTATCTGAATAACAATAATTCGTCAACGGAAATCATTGTCGGGTCGTTAGAGGGGGTAGAGAGGGATTTTTCATTATCAAAATGACTTCAAAAATCAAATATGACTTGGCACGCATCATAGTAGGGTGCAGAATATCCATTTCCATCTGAATAACAATAATTCGTCAACAGAAATCATTGTCGGGTCGTCAGAGGGGGTATAGAGGGATTTCTCATTTTCAATATTTCATCAAAAATCTAATATGACTTGGCACGCATCATGGTAGGGTGCAGAATATCTATTTCCATCTAAATAACAATAATTCGTCGACAGAAATCATTGTCGGGTCGTTAGAGGGGGTATAGAGGGATTTTGCATTTTCAAAATTACCTCAAAATCAAATATGACTTGGTACGCAACATGGTGGGGTGCAGAATATTCATTTCCATCTGAATAAGAATAATTCGTCAACAGAAATCATTGTCGGGTCGTTAGAGGGGGTATAGAGGGACTTTTCATTTTCAATATTTCTTCAAAAATCTAATATGACTTGGCACGCATCATGGTGGGGTGCAGAATATCCATTTCCAACTGAATAACAATAATTCGTCAACAGAAATCATTGTCGGGTCGTCAGAGGATATATAGAGGGATTTTTCATTTTCAAAATTTCTTCAAAAATCTAAAATGACTTGGCACGCATCATGGTAGGGTGCAGAATATCCATTTCCATCTGAATAACAATATTTTGTTATCAGAAATCATTGTCGGGTCATTAGAGGGGGGTATAGAGGGATTTTTCATTTTCAAAATTACCTCAAAAATCAAATATGACTTGGCACGCATCATAGTAGGGTGCAAAATATCCATTTCCATCTGAATAACAATAATTCGTCACCAGAAATCATTGTCGGGTCGTTAGAGGGGGTATAGAGGGATTTTTCATTTTCAATATATCTTCAAAAATCTAATATGACTTGGCACGCATCATGGTGGGGTGCAAAGTATCCATGTCCATCAGAATAACAATAATTCATCAACAGAAATCATTGTCGGGTCGCCAGAGGGGGTATAGAGGGATTTTTCATTATCAAAATGACTTCAAAAATCAAATATGACTTGGCACGCATCATGGTGGGGAACAGAAAATCGATTTCCATCTGAATACCAATAATTCGTCAACAGAAATCATTGTCGGGTCGTTGGAGGGGGTATAGAGGGAATTTTCATTTTCAATATTTCTTCAAAAATCCAATATGACTTGGCACGCATCATGGTGGGGTGCAGAATATCCATTTCCAACTGAGTAACAATAATTCGTCAACAGAAATCATTGTCGGGTCGTCATAAGGGATATAGAGGGATTTTTCATTTTCAAAATGACTTCAATAATCAAATATGACTTGGCACGCATCATGGTGGGGAACAGAATATCCATTTCCATCTCAATAACAATAATTTGTCAACAGAAATCATTGTCGGGTCGTCAGAGGGGGTATAGAGGGATTTTTTATTTTCAAAATTACCTCAAAATCAAACATGACTTGGCACACATCATGGTGGGGTGCAGAATATCCATTTCCATCTGAATAACAATAATTCGTCGACAGAAATCATTGTCGAGTCGTTAGAGGGGGTATAGAGGGATTTTTTATTTTCAAAATTACCTCAAATTCAAACATGACTTGGCACGCATCATGGTGGGGTGCAGAATATCCATTTCCATCTGAATAACAATAATTCGTCGACAGAAATCATTGTCGAGTCGTTAGAGGGGGTAAAGAAGGATTTCTCATTTTCAATATTTCTTCAAATATCTAATATGACTTGGCACGCATCATGGTGGGGTGCAGAATATCTATTTCCATCTGAATAACAATAATTCGTCGACAGAAATCATTGTCGGGTCGTCAGAGGGGGTATAGAGGGATTTTTCATTATCAAAATGACTTCAAAAATCAAATATGACTTGGCACGCATCATAGTAGGGTGCAGAATATCCAATTCCATCTGAGTAACAAGAATTCGTCAACAGAAATCATTGTCGGGTCGTTAGAGGGGGTATAGAGGGATTTCTCATTTTCGATATTTCATCAAAAATCCAATATGACTTGGCAAGCATCATGGTGGGGTGCAGAATATCTATTTCCATCTGAATAACAATAATTCGTCGACAGAAATCATTGTCGGGTCGTTAGAGGGGGTATAGAGGGATTTTTCATTTTCAATATTTCTTCAAAAATCCAATATAACTTGGCACGCATCATGGTGGGGTGCAGAATATCCATTTCCAACTAAATAACAATAATTCGTCATCAGAAATCATTGTCGGGTCGTCAGAAGGGATATAGAGGGATTTTTCATTTTCAAAATGACTTCAAAAATCAAATATGATTTGGCACGCATCATGGAGGGGTGCAGAATATCCATTTCCATCTGAATAACAATATTTTGTCTTCAGAAATCATTGTCGGGTCATTAGAGGGGGGTATAGAGCGATTTTTCATTTTCAAAATTACTTCAAAAATCAAATATGACTTGGCACGCATCATAGTAGGGTGCAAAATATTCATTTCCATCTGAATAACAATAATTTGTCAACAGAAATCATTTTCTGGTCATTAGAGGGGGAATAGAGGGATTTTACATTTTCAAAATTACTTAAAAAATCAAGTATGACTTGGCACGCATCATAGTAGGGTGCAAAATATCCATTTCTATCTGAATACCAATAATTCGTCAAGAGAAATCATTTTCGAGTATTCAAAGGGGGTATAGAGGGATTTTTCTTTTTCAAAATTTCCTCAAAATCAAATATGACTTGGTACGCAACATGGTGGGGTGCAGAATATTCATTTCCATCTGAATAACAATAATTCGTCAACAGAAATCATTGTCGGGTCGTTAGAGGGGGTATAGAGGGATTTTTCATTTTCAATATTTTTTCAAAAATCCATTATGACTTGGCACGCATCATGGTGGGGTGCAGAATATCCATATCCAACTGAATAACAATACTTCGTCAACAGAAATCATTGTCGGGTCGTCTGAGGGGATATAGAGGGATTTTTCATTTTCAAAATGACTTCAATTATCAAATATGACTTGGCACGCATCATGGTGGGGTACAGAATATCCATTTCCATCTCAGTTACAATAATTTGTCAACAGAAATCATTGTCGGGTCGTCAGAGGGGGTATAGAGGGATTTTTCATTTTCAAAATTACCTCAAAATCAAATATGACTTGGCACGCATCATGGTGGGGTGCAGAATATCTATTTCCATCTGAATAACAATGATTCGTCAACAGAAATCATTGACGGGTCGTTAGAGGTGGTATAGAGGGATGTTTCATTTTCAATATTTCTTCAAAAATCTAGTATGACTTGGCACGCATCATGGTGGGGTGCAGAATATCCATGTCCATCTAAATAACAATAATTCGTCAACAGAAATCATTGTCGGGTCGTCAGAGGGGGTATAGAGGGATTTTTCTTTTTCAAAATTTCCTCAAAATCAAATATGATTTGGTACGCAACATGGTGGGGTGCAGAATATTCATTTCCATCTCAATTACAATAATTTGTCAACTGAAATAATTGTCGGGTCGTCAGAGGGGGTATAGAGGGATTTTTCATTTTCAAAATTACCTCAAAATCAAATATGACTTGGCACGCATCATGGTGGGGTGCAGAATATCCATTACCATCTGAATAAAAATATTTTGTTATCAGAAATCATTGTCGGGTCATTAGAGGGAGGTATAGAGGTACTTTTCATTTTCAAAATTGCCTCAAAAATCAAATATGACTTGGCACGCATCATAGTAGGGTGCAAAATATTCATTTCCATCTGAATAACAATAATTTGTCAACAGAAATCATTTTCGGGTCTTTAGAGGGGGTATAGAGGGATTTTACATTTTCAAAATTACTTCAAGAATCAAATATGACTTGGCACGCATCATAGTAGGGTGCAAAATATCCATTTCTATCTGAATAACAGTAATTCGTCAACGGAAATCATTGTCGGGTCGTTAGAGGGGGTATAGAGGGATTTTTCATTATCAAAATGACTTCAAAAATCAAATATGACTTGGCACGCATCACAGTAGGGTGCAGAATATCCATTTCCATCTGAATAACAATAATTCGTCAACAGAAATCATTTTCGAGTCGTCAAAGGGGTTATAGAGGGATATTTTAATTTCAAAATTACCTCAAAAATCAAATATGACTTGGCAAGCATCATGGTGGAGTGCAAAATATTCATTTCCATCTGAATAACAATAATTTGTCAACAGAAATCATTGTCGAGTCATTAGAGGGGGTATAGAGGGATTTTACATTTTCAAAATTACTTCAAATATCAAATATGACTTGGCACGCATCATAGTAGGGTGCAAAATATCCATTTCTATCTGAATAACAATAATTCGTCAACGGAAATCATTGTCGGGTCGTTAGAGGGGGTAGAGAGGGATTTTTCATTATCAAAATGACTTCAAAAATCAAATATGACTTGGCACGCATCATAGTAGGGTGCAGAATATCCATTTCCATCTGAATAACAATAATTCGTCAACAGAAATCATTGTCGGGTCGTCAGAGGGGGTATAGAGGGATTTCTCATTTTCAATATTTCATCAAAAATCTAATATGACTTGGCACGCATCATGGTAGGGTGCAGAATATCTATTTCCATCTGAATAACAATAATTCGTCGACAGAAATCATTGTCGGGTCGTTAGAGGGGGTATAGAGGGATTTTGCATTTTCAAAATTACCTCAAAATCAAATATGACTTGGTACGCAACATGGTGGGGTGCAGAATATTCATTTCCATCTGAATAAGAATAATTCGTCAACAGAAATCATTGTCGGGTCGTTAGAGGGGGTATAGAGGGACTTTTCATTTTCAATATTTCTTCAAAAATGTAATATGACTTGGCACGCATCATGGTGGGGTGCAGAATATCCATTTCCAACTGAATAACAATAATTCGTCAACAGAAATCATTGTCGGGTCGTCAGAGGATATATAGAGGGATTTTTCATTTTCAAAATTTCTTCAAAAATCTAAAATGACTTGGCACGCATCATGGTAGGGTGCAGAATATCCATTTCCATCTGAATAACAATATTTTGTTATCAGAAATCATTGTCGGGTCATTAGAGGGGGGTATAGAGGGATTTTTCATTTTCAAAATTACCTCAAAAATCAAATATGACTTGGCACGCATCATAGTAGGGTGCAAAATATCCATTTCCATCTGAATAACAATAATTCGTCACCAGAAATCATTGTCGGGTCGTTAGAGGGGGTATAGAGGGATTTTTCATTTTCAATATATCTTCAAAAATCTAATATGACTTGGCACGCATCATGGTGTGGTGCAAAGTATCCATGTCCATCAGAATAACAATAATTCATCAACAGAAATCAATGTCGGGTCGCCAGAGGGGGTATAGAGGGATTTTTCATTATCAAAATGACTTCAAAAATCAAATATGACTTGGCACGCATCATAGTAGGGTGCAGAATATCCATTTCCATCTGAATAACAATAATTCGTCAACAGAAATCATTGTCGGGTCGTCAGAGGGGGTATAGAGGGATTTCTCATTTTCAATATTTCATCAAAAATCTAATATGACTTGGCACGCATCATGGCAGGGTGCAGAATATCTATTTCCATCTGAATAACAATAATTCGTCGACAGAAATCATTGTCGGGTCGTTAGAGGGGGTATAGAGGGATTTTGCATTTTCAAAATTACCTCAAAATCAAATATGACTTGGTACGCAACATGGTGGGGTGCAGAATATTCATTTCCATCTGAATAAGAATAATTCGTCAACAGAAATCATTGTCGGGTCGTTAGAGGGGGTATAGAGGGACTTTTCATTTTCAATATTTCTTCAAAAATCTAATATGACTTGGCACGCATCATGGTGGGGTGCAGAATATCCATTTCCAACTGAATAACAATAATTCGTCAACAGAAATCATTGTCGGGTCGTCAGAGGATATATAGAGGGATATTTCATTTTCAAAATTTCTTCAAAAATCTAAAATGACTTGGCAATTATCTTGGTGGGGTGGGAAATATCTATGTCCATCTGAATAACAATAATTCGTTAACAGAAATCATTGTCGGGTCGTTAGAGGGGGTATAGAGGAATTTTTCATTTTCAATATATCTTCAAAAATCTAATATGACTTGGCACGCATCATGGTGGGGTGCAGAATATCCATTTCCATCTGAATAACAATATTTTGTTATCAGAAATCATTGTCGGGTCATTAGAGGGGGGTATAGAGGGATTTTTCATTTTCAAAATTACCTCAAAAATCAAATATGACTTGGCACGCATCATAGTAGGGTGCAAAATATCCATTTCCATCTGAATAACAATAATTCGTCACCAGAAATCATTGTCGGGTCGTTAGAGGGGGTATAGAGGGATTTTTCATTTTCAATATATCTTCAAAAATCTAATATGACTTGGCACGCATCATGGTGGGGTGCAAAGTATCCATGTCCATCAGAATAACAATAATTCATCAACAGAAATCATTGTCGGGTCGTCAGAGGGGGTATAGAGGGATTTTTCATTATCAAAATGACTTCAAAAATCAAATATGACTTGGCACGCATCATAGTAGGGTGCAGAATATCCAATTCCATCTGAATAACAAGAATTTGTCAACAGAAATCATTGTCGGGTCGTTAGAGGGGGTATAGAGGGATTTCTCAGTTTCAATATTTCATCAAAAATCTAATATGACTTGGCACGCATCATGATGGGGTGCAGAATATCTATTTCCATCTGAATAACAATAATTCGTCGACAGAAATCATTGTCGGGTCGTTAAAGAGTGTATAGAGGGATTTTTCATTTTCAAAATTTCTTCAAAAATCTTATATGACTTGGCACGCATCATGGTGGGGTGCAGAATATCCATTTCCATCTGAATAACAATAATTCGTCAACAGAAATCATTGAGGGGTCGTTACCTTTAAGGGGGTATAGAGGGATTTTTCATTTTCAATATTTCTTCAAAAATCTAATATGACTTGGCACGCATCATGGTGGGGTGCAGAATATTCATTTCCTCCTGAATAACGATAATTCGTCAACAGAAATCATTTTCGGGCTGTTAGAGGGGGTATAGAGGGATTTTTCATTTTCAAAATTACCTCAAAATCAAATATGACTTGGCACGCATCATAGTGGGGTGCAGAGTATCCATGTCCATCTGAATAACAATGATTCGTCAACAGAAATCATTGACGGGTCGTTAAAGGGGGTATAGAGGGATTTTTCATATTCAATATATCTTCAAAAATCTAATATGACTTGGCACGCATCATGGTGGGGTGCAAAGTATCCATGTCCATCAGAATAACAATAATTCGTCAATTTAAATCATTACCGTGTCGTCAGAGGGGGTATAGAGGGATTTCTCATTTTCAAAATTACTTCAAAAATCTAATATGACTTGGCACGCATCAAAGTGGGGTGCAAAGTATACATATATATCTAAATAACAATAATTCGTCAACAGAAAGCATTGTCGGGTCGTTAGAGGGGGTATGGAGGGATTTTTCATTTTCAATTTTTCTTCAAAAATCTAATATTACTTGGTCCGCCTCATGGTGGGGCAAAGAATATTCATTTCCATCTCAATAACAATAATTTGGCAACAGAAATCATTGTCGGGTCGTCAGAGGGGGTATAGAGGGATTTTTCATTTTCAAAATTACCTCAAAATCAAATATGACTTGGCACGCATCATGGTGGGGTGCAGAATATCCATTTCCATCTGAATAACAATAATTCGCCAACAGAAATCTTTGACGGGTCGTTGGAGGGGGTATAGAGGGATTTTTCATTTTCAAAATTAACCTCATAATCAAATATGACTCGGCACGCATCATGGTGGGGTGCAGAATATCCATTTCCATCTGAATAACAATAATTCGTCAATAGAAATCATGGACGGGTCGTTAGAGGGGGTATAGAGGGATTTTTCATTTTCAAAATTTCTTCAAAAATCTAATATGACTTGGCAATTATCATGGTGGGGTGCGAAATATCTATGTCCAACTGAATAACAATAATTCGTTAACAGAAATCATTGTCGGGTCGTCAGAGGGGGAATAGAGGGATTTTTCATTTTCAAAATTTCTTCAAAAATCAAATATGACTTGGCACGCATCATGGTGGGGTGCAGAATATCCATTTCCATCTCAATAACAATAATTCGTAAATAGAAATCATTGACGGGTCGTTAGAGGGGGTATTGAGAGATTTTTATTGTCAAAATTTCTTCAAAAATCTAAAATGACTTGGCAATTATCTTGGTGGGGTGCGAAATATCTATGTCCATCTGAATAACAATAATTCGTTAACAGAAATCATTGACGGGTCGTTAGAGGGGGTATAGAGGGATTTTTCATTTTCAAAATTACCTCAAAATCAAATATGACTTGGCACGCATCATGGTGGGGTGCAGAATATCTATTTCCATCTGAATAACAATAATTCGTCAACAGAAATCAATGACGGGTCGTTGGAGGGGGTATAGAGGGATTTTTCATTTTCAAAATTAACCTCAAAATCAAATATAACTTGGCACGCATCATGTTGGGGTGCAGAATATCCATTTCCATCTGAATAACAATAATTTGCAATAGAAATCATTGACGGGTCGTTAGAGGGGGTATAGAGGAATTTTTCATTTTCAATATTTCTTCAAAAATCCAATATGACTTGGCACGCATCAAGGTGGGGTACAGAATATTCATTTCCATCTGAATAACATTAATTCGTCAACAGAACTCATTGTCGGGTCGTCAGAGGGGGTATAGAGGGATTTTTCATTATCAAAATGACTTCAAAAATCAAATATGACTTGGCACGCATCATAGTAGGGTGCAGAATATCCATTTCCATCTGAATAACAATAATTCGTCAACAGAAATCATTGTCGGGTCGTCAGAGGGGGTATAGAGGGATTTTTCATTTTCAATATTTCTTCAAAAATCTAATATGACTTGGCACGCATCATGGTGGGGTGCAGAATATTCATTTCCTCCTGAATAACGATAATTCGTCAACAGAAATCATTTTCGGGCTGTTAGAGGGGGTATAGAGGGATTTTTCATTTTCAAAATTACCTCAAAATCAAATATGACTTGGCACGCATCATAGTGGGGTGCAGAGTATCCATGTCCATCTGAATAACAATGATTCGTCAACAGAAATCATTGACGGGTCGTTAAAGGGGGTATAGAGGGATTTTTCATATTCAATATATCTTCAAAAATCTAATATGACTTGGCACGCATCATGGTGGGGTGCAAAGTATCCATGTCCATCAGAATAACAATAATTCGTCAATTTAAATCATTACCGTGTCGTCAGAGGGGGTATAGAGGGATTTCTCATTTTCAAAATTACTTCAAAAATCTAATATGACTTGGCACGCATCAAAGTGGGGTGCAAAGTATACATATATATCTAAATAACAATAATTCGTCAACAGAAAGCATTGTCGGGTCGTTAGAGGGGGTATGGAGGGATTTTTCATTTTCAATTTTTCTTCAAAAATCTAATATTACTTGGTCCGCCTCATGGTGGGGCAAAGAATATTCATTTCCATCTCAATAACAATAATTTGGCAACAGAAATCATTGTCGGGTCGTCAGAGGGGGTATAGAGGGATTTTTCATTTTCAAAATTACCTCAAAATCAAATATGACTTGGCACGCATCATGGTGGGGTGCAGAATATCCATTTCCATCTGAATAACAATAATTCGCCAACAGAAATCTTTGACGGGTCGTTGGAGGGGGTATAGAGGGATTTTTCATTTTCAAAATTAACCTCATAATCAAATATGACTCGGCACGCATCATGGTGGGGTGCAGAATATCCATTTCCATCTGAATAACAATAATTCGTCAATAGAAATCATGGACGGGTCGTTAGAGGGGGTATAGAGGGATTTTTCATTTTCAAAATTTCTTCAAAAATCTAATATGACTTGGCAATTATCATGGTGGGGTGCGAAATATCTATGTCCAACTGAATAACAATAATTCGTTAACAGAAATCATTGTCGGGTCGTCAGAGGGGGAATAGAGGGATTTTTCATTTTCAAAATTTCTTCAAAAATCAAATATGACTCGGCACGCATCATGGTGGGGTGCAGAATATCCATTTCCATCTGAATAACAATAATTCGTCAATAGAAATCATGGACGGGTCGTTAGAGGGGGTATAGAGGGATTTTTCATTTTCAAAATTTCTTCAAAAATCTAATATGACTTGGCAATTATCATGGTGGGGTGCGAAATATCTATGTCCAACTGAATAACAATAATTCGTTAACAGAAATCATTGTCGGGTCGTCAGAGGGGGAATAGAGGGATTTTTCATTTTCAAAATTTCTTCAAAAATCAAATATGACTTGGCACGCATCATGGTGGGGTGCAGAATATCCATTTCCATCTCAATAACAATAATTCGTAAATAGAAATCATTGACGGGTCGTTAGAGGGGGTATTGAGAGATTTTTATTGTCAAAATTTCTTCAAAAATCTAAAATGACTTGGCAATTATCTTGGTGGGGTGCGAAATATCTATGTCCATCTGAATAACAATAATTCGTTAACAGAAATCATTGACGGGTCGTTAGAGGGGGTATAGAGGGATTTTTCATTTTCAAAATTACCTCAAAATCAAATATGACTTGGCACGCATCATGGTGGGGTGCAGAATATCTATTTCCATCTGAATAACAATAATTCGTCAACAGAAATCAATGACGGGTCGTTGGAGGGGGTATAGAGGGATTTTTCATTTTCAAAATTAACCTCAAAATCAAATATAACTTGGCACGCATCATGTTGGGGTGCAGAATATCCATTTCCATCTGAATAACAATAATTTGCAATAGAAATCATTGACGGGTCGTTAGAGGGGGTATAGAGGAATTTTTCATTTTCAATATTTCTTCAAAAATCCAATATGACTTGGCACGCATCAAGGTGGGGTACAGAATATTCATTTCCATCTGAATAACATTAATTCGTCAACAGAACTCATTGTCGGGTCGTCAGAGGGGGTATAGAGGGATTTTTCATTATCAAAATGACTTCAAAAATCAAATATGACTTGGCACGCATCATAGTAGGGTGCAGAATATCCATTTCCATCTGAATAACAATAATTCGTCAACAGAAATCATTGTCGGGTCGTCAGAGGGGGTATAGAGGGATTTCTCATTTTCAATATTTCATCAAAAATCTAATATGACTTGGCACGCATCATGGTAGGGTGCAGAATATCTATTTCCATCTGAATAACAATAATTCGTCGACAGAAATCATTGTCGGGTCGTTAGAGGGGGTATAGAGGGATTTTGCATTTTCAAAATTACCTCAAAATCAAATATGACTTGGTACGCAACATGGTGGGGTGGAGAATATTCATTTCCATCTGAATAAGAATAATTCGTCAACAGAAATCATTGTCGGGTCGTTAGAGGGGGTATAGAGGGACTTTTCATTTTCAATATTTCTTCAAAAATCTAATATGACTTGGCACGCATCATGGTGGGGTGCAGAATATCCATTTCCAACTGAATAACAATAATTCGTCAACAGAAATCATTGTCGGGTCGTCAGAGGATATATAGAGGGATATTTCATTTTCAAAATTTCTTCAAAAATCTAAAATGACTTGGCAATTATCTTGGTGGGGTGGGAAATATCTATGTCCATCTGAGTAACAATAATTCGTTAACAGAAATCATTGTCGGGTCGTTAGAGGGGGTATAGAGGAATTTTTCATTTTCAATATATCTTCAAAAATCTAATATGACTTGGCCCCATCATGGTGGTGTGCAGAATATCCATTTCCATCTGAATAACAATATTTTGTTATCAGAAATCATTGTCGGGTCATTAGAGGGGGGTATAGAGGGATTTTTCATTTTCAAAATTACCTCAAAAATCAAATATGACTTGGCACGCATCATAGTAGGGTGCAAAATATCCATTTCCATCTGAATAACAATAATTCGTCACCAGAAATCATTGTCGGGTCGTTAGAGGGGGTATAGAGGGATTTTTCATTTTCAATATATCTTCAAAAATCTAATATGACTTGGCACGCATCATGGTGGGGTGCAAAGTATCCATGTCCATCAGAATAACAATAATTCATCAACAGAAATCATTGTCGGGTCGTCAGAGGGGGTATAGAGGGATTTTTCATTATCAAAATGACTTCAAAAATCAAATATGACTTGGCACGCATCATAGTAGGGTGCAGAATATCCAATTCCATCTGAATAACAAGAATTCGTCAACAGAAATCATTGTCGGGTCGTTAGAGGGGGTATAGAGGGATTTCTCAGTTTCAATATTTCATCAAAAATCTAATATGACTTGGCACGCATCATGATGGGGTGCAGAATATCTATTTCCATCTGAATAACAATAATTCGTCGACAGAAATCATTGTCGGGTCGTTAAAGAGTGTATAGAGGGATTTTTCATTTTCAAAATTTCTTCAAAAATCTTATATGACTTGGCACGCATCATGGTGGGGTGCAGAATATCCATTTCCATCTGAATAACAATAATTCGTCAACAGAAATCATTGACGGGTCGTTACCTTTAAGGGGGTATAGAGGGATTTTTCATTTTCAATATTTCTTCAAAAATCTAATATGACTTGGCACGCATCATGGTGGGGTGCAGAATAATCATTTCCTCCTGAATAACGATAATTCGTCAACAGAAATCATTTTCGGGCTGTTAGAGGGGGTATAGAGGGATTTTTCATTTTCAAAATTACCTCAAAATCAAATATGACTTGGCACGCATCATAGTGGGGTGCAGAATATCCATGTCCATCTGAATAACAATGATTCGTCAACAGAAATCATTGACGGGTCGTTAAAGGGGGTATAGAGGGATTTTTCATATTCAATATATCTTCAAAAATCTAATATGACTTGGCACGCATCATGGTGGGGTGCAAAGTATCCATGTCCATCAGAATAACAATAATTCGTCAATTTAAATCATTACCGTGTCGTCAGAGGGGGTATAGAGGGATTTCTCATTTTCAAAATTACTTCAAAAATCTAATATGACTTGGCACGCATCAAAGTGGGGTGCAAAGTATACATATATATCTAAATAACAATAATTCGTCAACAGAAAGCATTGTCGGGTCGTTAGAGGGCGTATGGAGGGATTTTTCATTTTCAATTTTTCTTCAAAAATCTAATATTACTTGGTCCGCCTCATGGTGGGGCAAAGAATATTCATTTCCATCTCAATAACAATAATTTGGCAACAGAAATCATTGTCGGGTCGTCAGAGGGGGTATAGAGGGATTTTTCATTTTCAAAATTACCTCAAAATCAAATATGACTTGGCACGCATCATGGTGGGGTGCAGAATATCCATTTCCATCTGAATAACAATAATTCGCCATCAGAAATCTTTGACGGGTCGTTGGAGGGGGTATAGAGGGATTTTTCATTTTCAAAATTAACCTCATAATCAAATATGACTCGGCACGCATCATGGTGGGGTGCAGAATATCCATTTCCATCTGAATAACAATAATTCGTCAATAGAAATCATAGACGGGTCGTTAGAGGGGGTATAGAGGGATTTTTCATTTTCAAAATTTCTTCAAAAATCTAATATGACTTGGCAATTATCATGGTGGGGTGCGAAATATCTATGTCCAACTGAATAACAATAATTCGTTAACAGAAATCATTGTCGGGTCGTCAGAGGGGGAATAGAGGGATTTTTCATTTTCAAAATTTCTTCAAAAATCAAATATGACTTGGCACGCATCATAGTGGGGTGCAGAATATCCATTTCCATCTCAATAACAATAATTCGTAAATAGAAATCATTGACGGGTCGTTAGAGGGGGTATTGAGAGATTTTTATTGTCAAAATTTCTTCAAAAATCTAAAATGACTTGGCAATTATCTTGGTGGGGTGCGAAATATCTATGTCCATCTGAATAACAATAATTCGTTAACAGAAATCATTGTCGGGTCGTTAGAGGGGGTACAGAGGGATTTTTCATTTTCAAAATTACCTCAAAATCAAATATGACTTGGCACGCATCATGGTGGGGTGCAGAATATCCATTTCCATCTGAATAACAATAATTCGTCAACAGAAATCATTGACGGGTCGTTGGAGGGGGTATAGAGGGATTTTTCATTTTCAAAATTAACCTCAAAATCAAATATAACTTGGCACGCATCATGTTGGGGTGCAGAATATCCATTTCCATCTGAATAACAATAATTTGCAATAGAAATCATTGACGGGTCGTTAGAGGGGGTATAGAGGAATTTTTCATTTTCAATATTTCTTCAAAAATCCAATATGACTTGGCACGCATCAAGGTGGGGTACAGAATATTCATTTCCATCTGAATAACATTAATTCGTCAACAGAACTCATTGTCGGGTCGTCAGAGGGGGTATAGAGGGATTTTTCATTATCAAAATGACTTCAAAAATCAAATATGACTTGGCACGCATCATAGTAGGGTGCAGAATATCCATTTCCATCTGAATAACAATAATTCGTCAACAGAAATCATTGTCGGGTCGTCAGAGGGGGTATAGAGGGATTTCTCATTTTCAATATTTCATCAAAAATCTAATATGACTTGGCACGCATCATGGTAGGGTGCAGAATATCTATTTCCATCTGAATAACAATAATTCGTCGACAGAAATCATTGTCGGGTCGTTAGAGGGGGTATAGAGGGATTTTGCATTTTCAAAATTACCTCAAAATCAAATATGACTTGGTACGCAACATGGTGGGGTGCAGAATATTCATTTCCATCTGAATAAGAATAATTCGTCAACAGAAATCATTGTCGGGTCGTTAGAGGGGGTATAGAGGGACTTTTCATTTTCAATATTTCTTCAAAAATCTATTATGACTTGGCACGCATCATGGTGGGGTGCAGAATATCCATTTCCAACTGAATAACAATAATTCGTCAACAGATATCATTGTCGGGTCGTCAGAGGATATATAGAGGGATATTTCATTTTCGAAATTTCTTCAAAAATCTAAAATGACTTGGCAATTATCTTGGTGGGGTGGGAAATATCTATGTCCATCTGAATAACAATGATTAGTTAACAGAAATCATAGTCGGGTCGTTAGAGGGGGTATAGAGGAATTTTTCATTTTCAATATATCTTCAAAAATCTAATATGACTTGGCACGCATCATGGTGGGGTGCAGAATATCCATTTCCATCTGAATAACAATATTTTGTTATCAGAAATCATTGTCGGGTCGTCAGAGGGGGGTATAGAGGGATTTTTCATTTTCAAAATTACCTCAAAAATCAAATATGACTTGGCACGCATCATAGTAGGGTGCAAAATATCCATTTCCATCTGAATAACAATAATTCGTCACCAGAAATCATTGTCGGGTCGTTAGAGGGGGTATAGAGGGATTTTTCATTTTCAATATATCTTCAAAAATCTAATATGACTTGGCACGCATCATGGTGGGGTGCAAAGTATCCATGTCCATCAGAATAACAATAATTCATCAACAGAAATCATTGTCGGGTCGTCAGAGGGGGTATAGAGGGATTTTTCATTATCAAAATGACTTCAAAAATCAAATATGACTTGGCACGCATCATAGTAGGGTGCAGAATATCCAATTCCATCTGAATAACAAGAATTCGTCAACAGAAATCATTGTCGGGTCGTTAGAGGGGGTATAGAGGGATTTCTCAGTTTCAATATTTCATCAAAAATCTAATATGACTTGGCACGCATCATGATGGGGTGCAGAATATCTATTTCCATCTGAATAACAATAATTCGTCGACAGAAATCATTGTCGGGTCGTTAAAGAGTGTATAGAGGGATTTTTCATTTTCAAAATTTCTTCAAAAATCTTATATGACTTGGCACGCATCATGGTGGGGTGCAGAATATCCATTTCCATCTGAATAACAATAATTCGTCAACAGAAATCATTGACGGGTCGTTACCTTTAAGGGGGTATAGAGGGATTTTTCATTTTCAATATTTCTTCAAAAATCTAATATGACTTGGCACGCATCATGGTGGGGTGCAGAATAATCATTTCCTCCTGAATAACGATAATTCGTCAACAGAAATCATTTTCGGGCTGTTAGAGGGGGTATAGAGGGATTTTTCATTTTCAAAATTACCTCAAAATCAAATATGACTTGGCACGCATCATAGTGGGGTGCAGAATATCCATGTCCATCTGAATAACAATGATTCGTCAACAGAAATCATTGACGGGTCGTTAAAGGGGGTATAGAGGGATTTTTCATATTCAATATATCTTCAAAAATCTAATATGACTTGGCACGCATCATGGTGGGGTGCAAAGTATCCATGTCCATCAGAATAACAATAATTCGTCAATTTAAATCATTACCGTGTCGTCAGAGGGGGTATAGAGGGATTTCTCATTTTCAAAATTACTTCAAAAATCTAATATGACTTGGCACGCATCAAAGTGGGGTGCAAAGTATACATATATATCTAAATAACAATAATTCGTCAACAGAAAGCATTGTCGGGTCGTTAGAGGGCGTATGGAGGGATTTTTCATTTTCAATTTTTCTTCAAAAATCTAATATTACTTGGTCCGCCTCATGGTGGGGCAAAGAATATTCATTTCCATCTCAATAACAATAATTTGGCAACAGAAATCATTGTCGGGTCGTCAGAGGGGGTATAGAGGGATTTTTCATTTTCAAAATTACCTCAAAATCAAATATGACTTGGCACGCATCATGGTGGGGTGCAGAATATCCATTTCCATCTGAATAACAATAATTCGCCATCAGAAATCTTTGACGGGTCGTTGGAGGGGGTATAGAGGGATTTTTCATTTTCAAAATTAACCTCATAATCAAATATGACTCGGCACGCATCATGGTGGGGTGCAGAATATCCATTTCCATCTGAATAACAATAATTCGTCAATAGAAATCATAGACGGGTCGTTAGAGGGGGTATAGAGGGATTTTTCATTTTCAAAATTTCTTCAAAAATCTAATATGACTTGGCAATTATCATGGTGGGGTGCGAAATATCTATGTCCAACTGAATAACAATAATTCGTTAACAGAAATCATTGTCGGGTCGTCAGAGGGGGAATAGAGGGATTTTTCATTTTCAAAATTTCTTCAAAAATCAAATATGACTTGGCACGCATCATAGTGGGGTGCAGAATATCCATTTCCATCTCAATAACAATAATTCGTAAATAGAAATCATTGACGGGTCGTTAGAGGGGGTATTGAGAGATTTTTATTGTCAAAATTTCTTCAAAAATCTAAAATGACTTGGCAATTATCTTGGTGGGGTGCGAAATATCTATGTCCATCTGAATAACAATAATTCGTTAACAGAAATCATTGTCGGGTCGTTAGAGGGGGTACAGAGGGATTTTTCATTTTCAAAATTACCTCAAAATCAAATATGACTTGGCACGCATCATGGTGGGGTGCAGAATATCCATTTCCATCTGAATAACAATAATTCGTCAACAGAAATCATTGACGGGTCGTTGGAGGGGGTATAGAGGGATTTTTCATTTTCAAAATTAACCTCAAAATCAAATATAACTTGGCACGCATCATGTTGGGGTGCAGAATATCCATTTCCATCTGAATAACAATAATTTGCAATAGAAATCATTGACGGGTCGTTAGAGGGGGTATAGAGGAATTTTTCATTTTCAATATTTCTTCAAAAATCCAATATGACTTGGCACGCATCAAGGTGGGGTACAAAATATTCATTTCCATCTGAATAACATTAATTCGTCAACAGAACTCATTGTCGGGTCGTCAGAGGGGGTATAGAGGGATTTTTCATTATCAAAATGACTTCAAAAATCAAATATGACTTGGCACGCATCATAGTAGGGTGCAGAATATCCATTTCCATCTGAATAACAATAATTCGTCAACAGAAATCATTGTCGGGTCGTCAGAGGGGGTATAGAGGGATTTCTCATTTTCAATATTTCATCAAAAATCTAATATGACTTGGCACGCATCATGGTAGGGTGCAGAATATCTATTTCCATCTGAATAACAATAATTCGTCGACAGAAATCATTGTCGGGTCGTTAGAGGGGGTATAGAGGGATTTTGCATTTTCAAAATTACCTCAAAATCAAATATGACTTGGTACGCAACATGGTGGGGTGCAGAATATTCATTTCCATCTGAATAAGAATAATTCGTCAACAGAAATCATTGTCGGGTCGTTAGAGGGGGTATAGAGGGACTTTTCATTTTCAATATTTCTTCAAAAATCTATTATGACTTGGCACGCATCATGGTGGGGTGCAGAATATCCATTTCCAACTGAATAACAATAATTCGTCAACAGATATCATTGTCGGGTCGTCAGAGGATATATAGAGGGATATTTCATTTTCAAAATTTCTTCAAAAATCTAAAATGACTTGGCAATTATCTTGGTGGGGTGGGAAATATCTATGTCCATCTGAATAACAATGATTAGTTAACAGAAATCATAGTCGGGTCGTTAGAGGGGGTATAGAGGAATTTTTCATTTTCAATATATCTTCAAAAATCTAATATGACTTGGCACGCATCATGGTGGGGTGCAGAATATCCATTTCCATCTGAATAACAATATTTTGTTATCAGAAATCATTGTCGGGTCATTAGAGGGGGGTATAGAGGGATTTTTCATTTTCAAAATTACCTCAAAAATCAAATATGACTTGGCACGCATCATAGTAGGGTGCAAAATATCCATTTCCATCTGAATAACAATAATTCGTCACCAGAAATCATTGTCGGGTCGTTAGAGGGGGTATAGAGTGATTTTTCATTTTCAATATATCTTCAAAAATCTAATATGACTTGGCACGCATCATGGTGGGGTGCAAAGTATCCATGTCCATCAGAATAACAATAATTCATCAACAGAAATCATTGTCGGGTCATCAGAGGGGGTATAGAGGGATTTTTCATTATGAAAATGACTTCAAAAATCAAATATGACTTGGCACGCATCATAGTAGGGTGCAGAATATCCAATTCCATCTGAATAACAAGAATTCGTCAACAGAAATCATTGTCGGGTCGTTAGAGGGGGTATAGAGGGATTTCTCAGTTTCAATATTTCATCAAAAATCTAATATGACTTGGCACGCATCATGATGGGGTGCAGAATATCTATTTCCATCTGAATAACAATAATTCGTCGACAGAAATCATTGTCGGGTCGTTAAAGAGTGTATAGAGGGATTTTTCATTTTCAAAATTTCTTCAAAAATCTTATATGACTTGGCACGCATCATGGTGGGGTGCAGAATATCCATTTCCATCTGAATAACAATAATTCGTCAACAGAAATCATTGACGGGTCGTTACCTTTAAGGGGGTATAGAGGGATTTTTCATTTTCAATATTTCTTCAAAAATCTAATATGACTTGGCACGCATCATGGTGGGGTGCAGAATATTCATTTCCTCCTGAATAACGATAATTCGTCAACAGAAATCATTTTCGGGCTGTTAGAGGGGGTATAGAGGGATTTTTCATTTTCAAAATTACCTCAAAATCAAATATGACTTGGCACGCATCATAGTGGGGTGCAGAATATCCATGTCCATCTGAATAACAATGATTCGTCAACAGATATCATTGACGGGTCGTTAAAGGGGGTATAGAGGGATTTTTCATATTCAATATATCTTCAAAAATCTAATATGACTTGGCACGCATCATGGTGGGGTGCAAAGTATCCATGTCCATCAGAATAACAATAATTCGTCAATTTAAATCATTACCGTGTCGTCAGAGGGGGTATAGAGGGATTTCTCATTTTCAAAATTACTTCAAAAATCTAATATGACTTGGCACGCATCAAAGTGCAAAGTATACATATATATCTAAATAACAATAATTCGTCAACAGAAAGCATTGTCGGGTCGTTAGAGGGGGTATGGAGGGATTTTTCATTTTCAACTTTTCTTCAAAAATCTAATATTACTTGGTCCGCCTCATGGTGGGGCAAAGAATATTCATTTCCATCTCAATAACAATAATTTGGCAACAGAAATCATTGTCGGGTCGTCAGAGGGGGTATAGAGGGATTTTTCATTTTCAAAATTACCTCAAAATCAAATATGACTTGGCACGCATCATGGTGGGGTGCAGAATATCCATTTCCATCTGAATAACAATAATTCGCCATCAGAAATCTTTGACGGGTCGTTGGAGGGGGTATAGAGGGATTTTTCATTTTCAAAATTAACCTCATAATTAAATATGACTCGGCACGCATCATGGTGGGGTGCAGAATATCCATTTCCATCTGAATAACAATAATTCGTCAATAGAAATCATGGACGGGTCGTTAGAGGGGGTATAGAGGGATTTTTCATTTTCAAAATTTCTTCAAAAATCCAATATGACTTGGCAATTATCATGGTGGGGTGCGAAATATTTATGTCCAACTGAATAACAATAATTCGTTAACAGAAATCATTGTCGGGTCGTCAGAGGGGGAATAGAGGGATTTTTCATTTTCAAAATTTCTTCAAAAATCAAATATGACTTGGCACGCATCATGGTGGGGTGCAGAATATCCATTTCCATCTCAATAACAATAATTCGTAAATAGAAATCATTGACGGGTCGTTAGAGGGGGTATTGAGAGATTTTTATTGTCAAAATTTCTTCAAAAATCTAAAATGACTTGGCAATTATCTTGGTGGGGTGCGAAATATCTATGTCCATCTGAATAACAATAATTCGTTAACAGAAATCATTGTCGGGTCGTTAGAGGGGGTATAGAGGGATTTTTCATTTTCAAAATTACCTCAAAATCAAATATGACTTGGCACGCATCATGGTGGGGTGCAGAATATCCATTTCCATCTGAATAACAATAATTCGTCAACAGAAATCATTGACGGGTCGTTGGAGGGGGTATAGAGGGATTTTTCATTTTCAAAATTAACCTCAAAATCAAATATAACTTGGCACGCATCATGTTGGGGTGCAGAATATCCATTTCCATCTGAATAACAATAATTTGCAATAGAAATCATTGACGGGTCGTTAGAGGGGGTATAGAGGAATTTTTCATTTTCAATATTTCTTCAAAAATCCAATATGACTTGGCACGCATCAAGGTGGGGTACAGAATATTCATTTCGATCTGAATAACATTAATTCGTCAACAGAACTCATTGTCGGGTCGTCAGAGGGGGTATAGAGGGATTTTTCATTTTCAAAATTACCTCAAAATCAAATATGACTTGGCACGCATCATGGTGGGGTGCAGAATATCCATTTATATCTGAATAACAATAATTCGTCAACAGAAATCATTGACGGGTCGTTAGAGGGGGTATAGAGGGATTTTTCATTTTCAATATTTCTTCAAAAATCCAATATGACTTGGCACGCATCATGGTGGGGTGCAGAACATCCATGTCCATCTGAATAACAATGACTCGTCAACAGAAATCTTTGACGGGTCGTTGGAGGGGGTATAGAGGGATTTTTCATTTTCAAAATTAACCTCAAAATCAAATATGACTTGGCACGCATCATGGTGGGGTGCAGAATATCCATTTCCATCTGAATAACAATAATTCGTCAATAGAAATCATGGACGGGTAGTTAGAGGGGGTATAGAGGGATTTTTCATTTTCAAAATTTCTTCAAAAATCTAATATGACTTGGCAATTATCATGGTGGGGTGCGAAATATCTATGTCCATCTGAATAACAATAATTCGTTAACAGAAATCATTGTCGGGTCGTCAGAAGGGATATAGAGGGATTTTTCATTTTCAGAATGACTTCAATAATCAAATATGACTTGGCACGCATCATGGTGGGGAACAGAATATCCATTTCCATCTCAATAACAATAATTTGTCAACAGAAATCATTGTCGGGTCGTCAGAGGGGGTATAGAGGGATTTTTTATTTTCAAAATTACCTCAAAATCAAACATGACTTGGCACGCATCATGGTGGGGTGCAGAATATCCATTTCCATCTGAATAACAATAATTCGTCGACAGAAATCATTGTCGAGTCGTCAGAAGGGATATAGAGGGATTTTTCATTTTCAGAATGACTTCAATAATCAAATATGACTTGGCACGCATCATGGTGGGGAACAGAATATCCATTTCCATCTCAATAACAATAATTTGTCAACAGAAATCATTGTCGGGTCGTCAGAGGGGGTATAGAGGGATTTTTTATTTTCAAAATTACCTCAAAATCAAACATGACTTGGCACGCATCATGGTGGGGTGCAGAATATCCATTTCCATCTGAATAACGATAATTCGTCGACAGAAATCATTGTCGAGTCGTCAGAAGGGATATAGAGGGATTTTTCATTTTCAAAATGACTTCAATAATCAAATATGACTTGGCACGCATCATGGTGGGGAACAGAAAATCCATTTCCATCTGAATAACAATAATTCGTCAACAGAAATCATTGTCGGGTCGTTAGAGGGGGTATAGAAGGATTTTTCATTTTCAATATTTCTTCAAAAATCCAATATGACTTGGCACGCATCATGGTGGGGTGCAGAATATCCATTTCCAACTGAATAACAATGATTCGTCAACAGAAATCATTGTCGGGTCGTCAGAAGGGATATAGAGGGATTTTTCATTTTCAAAATGACTTCAATAATCAAATATGACTTGGCACGCATCATGGTGGGGAACAGAATATCCATTTCCATCTCAATAACAATAATTTGTCAACAGAAATCATTGTCGGGTCGTCAGAGGGGTATAGATGGATTTTTTATTTTCAAAATTACCTCAAAATCAAACATGACTTGGCACGCATCATGGTGGGGTGCAGAATATCCATTTCTATCTGAATAACAATAATTCGTCGACAGAAATCATTGTCGAGTCGTTAGAGGGGGTATAGAGGGATTTTTTATTTTCAAAATTACCTCAAATTCAAACATGACTTGGCACGCATCATGGTGGGGTGCAGAATATCCATTTCCATCTGAATAACAATAATTCGTCGACAGAAATCATTGTCGAGTCGTTAGAGGGGGTATAGAAGGATTTCTCATTTTCAATATTTCTTCAAATATCTAATATGACTTGGCACGCATCATGGTGGGGTGCAGAATATCTATTTCCATCTGAATAACAATAATTTGTCGACAGAAATCATTGTCGGGTCGTCAGAGGGGGTATAGAGGGATTTTTCATTATCAAAATGACTTCAAAAATCAAATATGACTTGGCACGCATCATAGTAGGGTGCAGAATATCCAATTCCATCTGAGTAACAAAAATTCGTCAACAGAAATCATTGTCGGGTCGTTAGAGGGGGTATAGAGGGATTTCTCATTTTCAATATTTCATCAAAAATCCAATATGACTTGGCAAGCATCATGGTGGGGTGCAGAATATCTATTTCCATCTGAATAACAATAATTCGTCGACAGAAATCATTGTCGGGTCGTTAGAGGGAGTATAGAGGGATTTTTCATTTTCAAAATTACCTCAAAATCAAATATGACTTGGTACGCAACATGGTGAGGTGCAGAATATTCATTTCCATCTGAATAACAATAATTCGTCAACAGAAATCATTGTCGGGTCGTTAGAGGGGGTATAGAGGGATTTTTCATTTTCAATATTTCTTCAAAAATCCAATATAACTTGGCACGCATCATGGTGGGGTGCAGAATATCCATTTCCAACTAAATAACAATAATTCGTCATCAGAAATTATTGTCGGGTCGTCAGAAGGGATATAGAGGGATTTCTCATTTTCAAAATGACTTCAATTATCAAATATGACTTGGCACGCATCATGGTGGGGTACAGAATATCCATTTCCATCTCAGTTACAATAATTTGTCAACACAAATCATTGTCGGGTCGTCAGAGGGGGTATAGAGGGATTTTTCATTTTCAAAATTACCTCAAAATCAAATATGACTTGGCACGCATCATGGTGGGGTGCAGAATATCTATTTCCATCTGAATAACAATGATTCGTCAACGGAAATCATTGACGGGTCGTTAGAGGTGGTATAGAGGGATGTTTCATTTTCAATATTTCTTCAAAAATCTAGTATGACTTGGCACGCATCATGGTGGGGTGCAGAATATCCATGTCCATCTAAATAACAATAATTCTTCAACAGAAATCATTGTCGGGTCGTCAGAGGTGGTATAGTGGGATTTTTCTTTTTCAAAATTTCCTCAAAATCAAATATGATTTGGTACGCAACATGGTGGGGTGCAGAATATTCATTTCCATCTCAATTACAATAATTTGTCAACTGAAATAATTGTCGGGTCGTCAGAGGGGGTATAGAGGGATTTTTCATTTTCAAAATTGCCTCAAAAATCAAATATGACTTGGCACGCATCATAGTAGGGTGCAAAATATTCATTTCCATCTGAATAACAATAATTTGTCAACAGAAATCATTTTCGGGTCTTTAGAGGGGGTATAGAGGGATTTTACATTTTCAAAATTACTTCAAGAATCAAATATGACTTGGCACGCATCATAGTAGGGTGCAAAATATCCATTTCTATCTGAATAACAGTAATTCGTCAAAAGAAATCATTTTCGAGTCGTCAAAGGGGTTATAGAGGGATATTTTGATTTCAAAATTACCTCAAAAATCAAATATGACTTGGCAAGCATCATGGTGGAGTGCAAAATATTCATTTCCATCTGAATAACAATAATTTGTCAACAGAAATCATTGTCGAGTCATTAGAGGGGGTATAG